>VWYI01030352.1:38513-54609 GCA_013399455.1 Anthoscopus minutus | reverse complement strand
GATGGATGGATGGATGGATGATGGATGGATGGATGATGGATGGGTGATGGATGATGGATGGATGATGGATGGATGGATGGATGGATGGATGGATGATGGATGGATGGATGGATGGATGATGGATGGATGGATGGATGGATGGATGGGTGATGGATGGATGGATGGAGGATGGATGGAGGGAATTGCTGTGGAATGCTGTGGCCACAGGGATAAATAGCCCCATGTAAAGACATTTATATCCCTCTAACGGAAGCATCCAGCCTAGAATTAGTTACATTAAAATGTCTGTCACTGAGTATTAATTGGGTTATTAATATCTCTCTGGAACTGACTTTATGGGCACCATAAATCCTGGGATTAATGAGGAGCATTCCTGGGCCTGGCTGTGGCAGCTCTGCTGGCTCAGGGCTGTCCTGCCGGGTGGCATGAGGCACCTGCTGCCGGCGTCCCTTGTGCCACATCCCTGCCAAAGGCACACTGGGGTGTCCTGGTGGGAGCAGGGGCAGAGCCTAGCCCCAGGAGGGCTGGAAGGACAGAATTTAGGCCTCTTCACACTGGGATGGGGATGACAATTCTCACTCCTTAGGGTGCGAATCCAGGGCGGCTTTGGAGGGGAAGAGGGATCTGGAGTGGTTTTGTAGTTTCTACATGGAGCGGTGCTGGCGCTGCTTGGGACACCAGAACAATGGGGCTGGGCACTGGTTGTGTCCCCAAGCACCCTGAGCTGCTGGGCTGGGCCCTCCAGGGACAGCGGCTGCAGTTCAAAGTGCCACCAAGGTGCCACCAAGGTGCCACCCACCCATTGAAATGCAGACACTACAGGACAGGGGCACTTCTGGGGCTCCTGGTGTTGGTTGGTTCTGGGTGTTCCTTTTCTCCCCCTTTCCTTCTGTGGCTGCTGCTGTCACATCATAGAATTGTGGAACAGGATGTATTGGAAAAAAGAACCCTTAAACTCATCCAGTGCCAACCCCTGCCACGACAGGGTCAGCTCCCACCATCCCAGGCTGCTCCATCCTGGCCTTGGGCACTGCCAGGGGTCCAGGGGCAGCCACAGCTGCTCTGGGCACCTGTGCCAGGGAGGAATTCCCTCCCGACAGCCCACCTAAATCTACCCCTTGTCCATTCCCATTCCCTCCCAATATCCCATCTAAATCCACCCAAAGCCATTTCCTGTATCCTGTCCCTCCATCCCTTGTCCCCAGTCCCTTTCCAGCTGTTCTGGAGCCCCTTTAGGCACTGCAAGGGGCTTGAACCCAGCTTGAACCAGTGCTGGGTGCTGGTTTTGGGGTTTAGGGGTTCTGTGGCAGTGCTGGGTGCTGGTTTGGGGGGTTTTAGGGGTTTTGTGACTTGGTGCTGGTTTTCGCTCTACCCCCCGACATATTCACCTTTCAGGTTGCTTCAGATTATTTTTGCTCCTTGTCATGAATTAGTCAAAAGCAAAAAAGGGATAAAAACTTTCCCTGGAATGTGAGCTCTGAGCTGTCCAAGGGGCTCCTGTCGGTACGAGGAGAGTGGAATCTCATCCCTGAGTCACGCTGGCCCTGGCTCTTGTGGGGTGGCCAGCAAAGGGAAGCAATCCTGGTTTTCCATGCAATATTTAAATGGGTCTAAGTTACAGCTGGCACCCATCCACTGCAAACAAACAGCCGTGCGAGAGCTGAGCTGTCAGTGAGCGCCGATGAAATTCCTATGAAAGCGAGGGAGAAAAACACAGCTTTGGATGCAAAATTTGTCACTGAAACATTCTCCCTTTGCTTTAAAGAGTCCCCAGGGGAAAATCTTGGACTGCCCAGCCCCTTTGCTCCGAGTCACCATGGACGGAGACACTTTGGAAGGGCAGTTACTGAGTTGGTGATGCTGGATTTCAGATTTTGTTGGGTTTTTTTGGAGAGGCGAAGGAAAAGAGAAGCAAACACAGGGAAGAAAAGGGCAGGGAGAGAAAAGGTAAAAATATAATTTGCTGTCGACTTTGGCTTCGTTGCTGAAAAATGTCAAGGCTCCAACCTGCTCCTGTTTGAGATTTGAAGGGAAAGCTTTGGCACAGGGCTGGCAGCAGCGGGTTTACCACGGGATCCGTGCCAGACACTTTTTGGGATGAGATGACAGGAGCAAGAGCGGGAGATGATGTGGGAGGAAGAGGTGCACACCATCAGGGGCTGGCAGAGGGGCCAGCTGGGCCACCTGGGGCCATTTGTCACCCCAGAAATGCAGGGGTTACACCCTCGACCCTGACTGGTCCCTCTCAGAATTCCCAGCTCCTGATCCACGTCTACATGGAGAGCTCCTCCTCCTCCTTTCCCTTCAGTGACTCGCCCAGAGTGGAGGAGAAAAAAAAGCACTTTATCCCTCAACATTGTTATTTTGGGTCTGGGGAAAACAGATTGCTCACGAGGCAACAAGAGAACAACTTGCCAGACACATGGAGAGGTCACGACGGCCCTGATTCATCTCCCAATCCTGGCAGGAATCTTGAGCCATTTTGGATGTCTTTATCCTGGCAGTGACTCACATCAACTGCTCCCGAACACTTTTCCAGAGCCTCCTCACTCCTCCGGGGCTGGGAATCATTTGCTGGAGGTGAGGAGAGTGCCAAGCTCTTGCCAGGTGTCTTTTCCTCACCTGAAACAAGAGAATTCTGACAAATCTGTGTTTAATACCTGAGCTCGGAGTGCAAAATGGGAACAGGTTCTTCCCTGTGCCTGAGCACACCGGAGAGCTCCGTGATGGATCTCCCGATTGTGTGTGAGCGACGCTCTTCAGCTTCACCTTCTGGAGCAGCAGCTTCTCCAGGAGGATTCTCCAGGGGCACATTTGGGATGAGAGACTAGCAGAGCAGCAGAGCTCCTCCCTGAAGGATGTTGGGAGAAACCTGGGGAGGTGCTCTGGGAAATCCTGAGGCTGGATAAAGTGAGAGCCTCTAGAAAGGGGCTGGGGGGAGTTTGGGAATTCTGGATTCAGTGGGAGTGGGTGGAGGTCTGGGGAGCAGGGATGGAGTGAGGGGTGCCCTGGAATTGTGTAGGTCCTTGGAGAGGAGGAGGAAAGGCCACTTGTCTCCTTCCTCCATCTCTGGAGAAGTGCAGGAACAGGGAATATCCCAGACACCAACATGTCCCACCCAAAGCATTCTGTGAAGATGGAGCTGAGGCTTGAGAAGTTTTCCTGAGTGTAGGAGCAGGAGGGCTCCTTCCATCACAGACTGGGAGGGCCGAGGGTGCAGGATGTGCCCAAGCATTGATCCAAGCAGGAAAACCACAGACACGCAGCTGCACCCTCTCAATTTACAGTATTTTACTAGGCTGTTTTTATTTTTTATCGTGCTATAAAGCAGGAATAAGTGATCAGAAACAGAAGAATTCAGTTCTCATCTGCCACAACCAAGACAGAGAGAGAAGCCGAGCCATAAATCGCAGAGTCCATAAAAAATCCCAGTGTATTCACGGAAGTGCTGCGGAGCAGACTCCAGGTAATGATACAGCTGAACACAATTATGGATGGGGGAAAAAAATTATTATTTGAAAAATCCTGGGATATTCTCAGCTAGGGAATGCTGCTGATGTGCACTTTAGGCGGTTGGATGGAAAAATATCCATGCCAAGTGAGGGAAGTGGGAATAATGTTGAGTTTGGCAACAAATCCCACGCAGAGCAGGCTTGGGAGAAGGAACACCAATGTTTTCCTTGAGGTTTTCACCTCGTCCTGCCCAGTTTATGGGACACACTCAATCCCAGTTCCAAACTGGATGATAATTCCCTTTCCCCTGCCACCTGTGAACACCAATTCCCAAATTCTGACTGCAAAACCCCAAAGGCTGCAGCCCTTGGTGAGGAAAACTCCCTCAGATTGTCAGTCCCTCAGTTTTCCTTGGATGCAGAGCCTGACACAGAAGCAGGAGGGAGTTGGAGGGCTCCAAGTGCGTTGTCCAGATAGCTTTGGTTAATCAAATTCCCATTCCATGTCCTAGTGGCTCTTGGATCTCATTTCCCTCAGTGCAACTGCAAATTCAAGGGCTCAATGACACAATTTATTAAGGAAAACTGGCTTTGTGGTAATTTTCAAAATTAGGGAGTTGAAAATAAAGGTGATTAACAGAGCCTGCAAAGATCCAACACTTGTAGGGAATTTTTAGGACTTCACTGGGAATCAGTAAATCTCATCAATGAATAAATGTTAGATCAGAATTAATATTAGCAGAGTGGCAACTTATCCTAATTATTGCATAACCTATTTTGGAGGGGTAATTTTTATATCAGCGTGAGCTGCTGGTCTTTAATCTTTCATTAATTTCATTCATAGCCTTCTCTTAATTTGCCAATCAAGCTTTATATTTGAATTAAAAGCTCGGGGAGTTGGACGTGTCAAGTCAACCAAACGATTTCAAAATTGGGATTTAGGAATTTCGACAGTTCCTTAATTACTGCAAACATGAAGTGCATTCACGGCTGCCTTTCCCTCTCTGTGATCCTCCTGATCATTCCCTGCTACCCACCACTTCAGCTCCTTCATTTTTTCTGGGAATAGGCACAGCCAAAAAAGGTTTTATTGGAAAGGGAAACAGGAATTGGGCTGGGAAATAAAGGCCTGGTTTGCACCATGTGTTCTGCTGGTCCCATCTCATTAGGGCAGCTCTAATTGGTGGAATCATTAATTATCAAGGCTTGTCCTTGCCTGTTTGAATTTGGATCCTGGACAGGAGCTCAGGGGTCGGACCAGTCCCTTCTGTCACTCCTGCAGTGGGAGGACAAGAGGAAATGGCTTCAGAAAGGGGAGACTTAGAGCAGATTAGGGAAAAAATGTTCATTTTTGGGGTGGCCAGGCAGTGGAATAGGGTGCCCAAGGACTGGGGAATCCCCATCCCTTGAGGGGTTCAGGATATGTCTGGATGTGGTGCTGGGTGATGATTTGGAGGTTTTTAGGGATTCTGTGGCGGTGCTGGTGGTGGTTTGGGGGTTTTAGGGGTTTTGTGGCAGTGCTGGGCTCTGGTTTTGGGGTTTAGGGGTTTTGTGGCAGTGCTGAGCGCTGGTTTTGAGGTTCCAGGGCAGTTCTGGGTGGGTTGTTGGACTGGATGCCCTTGAAGGTCTCTTCCAACCTCGGTGATTCTGTGATCCCCTCAAGATGTGGCTGCTGAATGACCCCTGTTTGTTTCCCTCTGCCATTTTCCATCACCAGGTGGGATTCTGGGAGGGAATTCCTCCCTGTGAGGGTGGGCAGGCCCTGGCACAGGTGCCCAGAGCAGCTGTGGCTGCCCCTGGATCCCTGGCAGTGCCCAAGGCCAGGCTGGATGGGGCTGGGAGCAGCCTGGGATGGTGGGAGCTGTCCCTGCCATGGCAGGGGTGGTGCTGGGTGAGCGTTAATCCCACTCTGGGATTCCCTGCACGCCAGCCCAGCCAAGGCCATATTTCCCAGATTTCCAACCCCAGTAAGGGTCAGGGCAGACTGTGGGATCAGGAGGAGGGAGATCCCGTTATCACCACAGACAGGAGCACCCTGGGGACAGCCAGGTCGCTCCTGTCAGCCCTCAGGGGTTCCTGCCATGCATCTTCCTCAGCTGCTGCTCCCAGCGCCGCTATCAGGTGACCCCTGTGCCCAGCTGCTGCTCCTGGACAGGAATATCAGGGATATCAGTGTTCCTGCTGTGTTTGCAGAGCTGGACACTCCATCCTGTCCCTCCCGCAGGTGCTGCCTGCTTTTCCAAGGAATATATCCCTCCTATTTGTAATTTATGGGCAGCACTGGGTATTCCAGAGGGCAGGGCAGGGAGCAGGGACAGCAATGCTGCCTCACCTGCAGCTGAGGGGCCTTGGGATGCTGCTAAATCCCGCGGGGCCAAAGGGATCCCTTCCTTCTTGTGCTCAGCCTTTTCTTCCTCACATTGCCCACGGCAACTGGAGAGCCCCAAGAGCCTGTGAATTAATCCCACCAAAAAAAAAATAATCCCTTTTATTTTCTGCTAGATATGAACCCGGGCCCTGACAATCCAGGGATCTGCAGCCTCAAATGCCTGTGTCCCTCTCAGGCTTCCTTGGGACGGGAGGCACTGCAAGCAGGGCTGAGGGACAGTGGCACAGCAGAGCTGGGGACACAGGAGCCCAGCTTTGCCCATCCTGCAAGAATTGCCAGTCTTGGGAACCCCAAATCAATCCCAAATCCTAGCGCTGCAGTGATTCCCAAAGAGAGCCCAGCAGAGGGGCAGGCGTTTAGGCTGGAGCAGGCACTCAGCTGGGGATGGGATTTCACTCTGGAAAAGCTGAAATCAACTCTGGACCTGGAGAAATCCAAACACTTTTCCTGCCCAGGGTGTGCTGAGCACCAGCTGGGACCTGAATCCAGCTGGGCTCCATCCCCTTATCCCAAAAAGCTGGGAGCTTCCAGAGGCAGCAGCATCAGCCACTGCTCTGGAGTCATATTTTAGCATCACCTGTGAGGAATCCCGAGCTGAGCCAAGGCAAAGTGAGGCTCCCAAACTCCTGGTTTTGTGCAGACGGGCTGGGAAGGCAGACAGGAGCACTCTGCAGGTGCCTCTGCTCTGCACACACGGAGCCACAGCCGTGGCACTCCCCCCTTTCATCTTCGGGGTGTAAATGTTGCAGTTCTGGCAGCAGCCCGAGGGCAAATTGTTTGGGAAAGTTTGAGCAAAGCAGGTTCAGCTGCTTCAAAGTAGGAAGTGGCTGACAAAAATACATAATTGCCTTCTTAAGAAAATAAAAAGCAACTTTTTTTGGCAGATTGGCAAGTACACACTTCCTACGCGCTCTCCCTTCTACCCAAAACATGATTCCAGCCTTATTTTTATTTCAGGAGTGATGAATTATGAAAGGGCTCTCCCCTCCCTCTTCCTCTGCCTTTTTCTCTCTGCCTCTGACTCCTTCTCTCCCTCCCCACTCCCAACCCGGGCTGTGTTTGTTTAGAACCTCCACATGCAGACCTGGCTCTAATTTGCTTTATCCACACGTTGCAGGGCCCCCAGGACAAGGATTGCTTTCCTGCTGCCATGGCTTTATGAATAAATCCTTCCCCAAATCCCCCTGCGGAGCCACAGGTGAGGGATATGTCGAATAAATCCCAGAGCCCCCTGCCCCAGGGGACAGGTGGCTGTGCGTGCCCAGAACCAAAAGGGAGCTGCCACAGCCCCTCCATCCCATGGGGTATCTCATCCCACGAATTCCAGAATCCCGATCCCGTGGAATTCTGGCTGATTCCTCGCTGCTGGAATACTGGGAAGTTCCAGGGCTGCTCCATCCTCAGTCCTCAGGGACCGACCACTGCACAGGGCCATGTGGAGAATTTCCCTTTTCTCGGGGGCAGAGGAGGAAGGTGGGAAGGGTTTGTGGGGCTTTGTAGAGGATCCATCACCAGGGAAGAGCCATGGGTGGGAGCGAAAATGGCCAGGAAAAGGCCAGTCCTGGCTTCACTCCTTGGAATTTGCTTCAGTTCCACAGGTTGGCAGGGCTGAGAACCAGCAGAAGGGACCTGGATGTGGAGAAAAGCATCCCTTGGAGCTTCTGGAATCAGGGAGTGAGGGGGAAAGGGTGGGAAAGTCTCTATGTGCACAGGGATCCCACAACCCTCCTCCCACCGAGTGTCCCAAGCATGGCTGTGACCCTGCCAAGCTCCAAAGTGGCTTGAGAGATGCAGGCAGGGTGTAGGGAACGCGGAGAGATTCCACTGGGATCTTCAGCCGTGGCCTGAACACCCAGCTGGGGGTTGGCAGAGCTGGGCATGGAGCTGGGAATGCCATGGGAACGTCCCCATCTCTGGGCATCCCCAGCAGTTCTTGTGTCCTGCACACCCCTGCAGCTTTTTTTGATGGGAAAACTCTTAAACCGTGGTGTTTTTCCTGCTAGGAGCATGAAAAGAGTCAAGAACTGCCCCAAACCTCTTCTTCCCAGGAAAAATTGTGCCTGTCACTCCTCATTTCAGGAGAGAGGCAGGAAAGCCCCAGATTTCTGCCCTCTGTCCCATCACTGATGTGCAGAAGCTGCTCCCTGCCTTAGTTTGTACCCTCTGGTCACCTTCAGGCACCTGGCGCTGCTGAGATCCCGAATTCTGCTCCAAAAACATCCGTGTCTTGGTTTGAAAAGATGGGATTCTGCAAAGGAAGGCAGAAACCTCCCTTGAAATGGAAAAATGTAAACCACTCCCCACCCCCTCCGAATTATTATAATCTTGAAATCAAGGGGGTCTCAGGCAAAGACACAGGAATAGGAACAGCAGTTCTTTACTCAGGAAATTAAATAAAAATGCAGCAGTACAAAACACCCAGCAAAACCCAAGCCACTACAGAGTCAGAGCAGACCCTGGCCCGGCTGGGCAGGCGCTGGCAGCAGCCCCAGTCCGTGCTGGCTGAGCCTCCTGCAGGGCCAGAGGCGGCTCTGGGGGAGCAGGGATCCTGCACAAGGGCTCAGCTCTCCCCTGAAGGGCCGGGGGTGCAGCTGGCTCCGGGCTCTCTCTGGGAATGCAGGGGATGAAGCTGCCGGTGCTGCTGCCATCCTCAGATTGTATCCAGGTGGGAATGCTTGGCTCCTCCCCCTGGGCGGAGCCTCTCCCAATGGATGATGGAATTTTATCAGTCCTGCAGTGAGACTCCATGGCCGCTGACAGACGATTTCCCCTGGAGGGAGGCTGGGTCTGGAGGAGACAGAGAGCACTGCCAGGCCTGCTTCGACAGCTGGGAACAGAGTCCAGACTTTGGTTACACCTTGCAGCGCTGCCCAAGACAATCCAACAGCATCTGCCGAGCGCCTCAGCCCCCGCTGGGCACCAGGCTGGCACAGCCGCTGTCCCTGCAGCCTCCTGTCCCCGGCTGTGTCCCCTCAGGACACCTGGCATGGACAAAAGTCTTGGTCCCTGTGACTCCCTGAGGCCCCCAGTCCTGACACAGGAAGTGGTGGCATCCAACACCGAGCGTTTTGGAAACCAGGGATCCCTTCCCAGGGGATCCTGTGGTTGGGGTCTTCCTAAATTCCCTCTTCCTGCACCATGTGTTAACATGGACAAGGAGCCAGGGAGCAGGGCTGGGGCTGTGGGCAGCTGCATTCCCGAGTTATTTGCTCCAAAGCCAGCCTGTTTTCCTTGCCTCCAGTGGGATGAGGCACAAAATCCCTCCCCCTGGAGAACTGGGATAACAAATCCCCTTCCCCAAAGCTGAGCCCAGCCATGTTTGTCCATCCCAGCCCTGCAAGCTCCAGGTGCAAATGGAGCTTCCCAGGTTTCCACCATCCATCTCTGCAGTGCCTCTGGCAGAGCAGGTAGCTCCTGAATATTTGATTTGGTTATTAGCCCACAACATCGTCCATCTGAGGGAGGCAGGAATGCTGACCCAGGCAAGGAATGCTGATTCCCTACCTGGCTGCTCCCGGTGCTGGGGGATTGTGGCTTCCCCTGGCTCATTCCGCACTGCTGCACTCGCAGATTCTCTGTTTTCCTCATGTGTCCATCCCATAATTTGTCCCATATGGCTGGGCATGGTGTGTCCGTGTGTCATGGAGCAGGGACATCTGCTCTGAGCGTGGCAGGGCCAGGAGCAGCAACCTGAGTGCCACAAATCTGCTGTGGGGACAGACACCAATGGGAACGTGCAGAAACCATCCCAGAACCTCCAGCCAAACCTCTCCTGGCCAAATCCTGGGAGACTGGATCCATCCGCACCCTGCCTGTGAGCAAGAACTCCCATGGGGGAGGATCCTAGCCTTTTCCAGGGTGTAAAATCCAGTCCCCAGGAGATTCCAGGCATCCAGGGGCAGCCACAGCTGCTCTGGGCACCTGTGCCAGGGCCTGCCCACCCTGCCAGGGAACAATTCCTGCCCAAGATCCCATCCAGCTGGGCCATTCCCTGTGTCCTGTCCCTGCAGCCCTTGGGAATTGTCTCTCTCCATGTTTCCTGCAGCTCCTTCAGGCTCCTCCAAGTCAGAATTCCAGAATGCTCCCAGAATGGGATGGCAGAGAAGTGGCAGCAGCATCCAGCTCATCACAACTGGGAGCTGGGCTGAGCTGGGAGAGGTGGGATGGGGACTGGGCTGAGGTGGGATGAGGAGCCAGATTGAAATGGAAGAGGTGGGATAGAGAACTAGGATGAGATAGCCCTTGGGAATTGTCTCAGGCTGAGGTGGGATGAGCCAGGCTGAGGTAGAGGAGGCAGGACAGGCGAGATGCAGTCTCAGGGGTACAAGAACCCCTCCCAGGCAGCTCCAAGTGCTTCCAGAGGCAGGCAGAGCTGCTGGATTGGGAAGCAGAGGTATCTCCGTGCTGCCAAGACCGGGATGCTCCAGAACATCCCAACATCCCAGCTGAGCCCAGCCCCTGCTGCTGCTGCATGCCCGGGGTTCATCACTATGGAAATCACATTCCCTTTAGCTGCCTCCCAGGATAATCAGTATTAAAGGGAAACTATTTTCTAGCTCATTAGAGGAAAGCTGCGTCCCTGTGGCTGCTGCTGCTGGCACCTCCTTCCCCTTCAGGAGAAACCAGCTCCCAACTGGAGACATCCGCACTCCAAATGTCACTGGGGGCAAGGGGGACAGGGAAGGGCTCTGTCCCCAAGGGCTGCTCATCCTCCAGGAGGGTTTGGGGGACCCCCTTCCCTTGGATCGTCTCCACCAGCCCATACCCCACAGGCTCTGGACTCCTTCTCTCCTTTCCTTGCTGGTACCCCCAGCTCTGAGTTCTGGGGTTCTCCTTGGATTCTCTGCTGCTTGGGAACATTCCTGAGACTTGGGGTTTCCTCATGCCAGTGACTGTGCCAGAGCCCTTTTCTCTCTGCAGGATGCTCTGAGGCTCGCTCAGGGCTGGGACTGTGCTCCCAGATGAAAAGCAGGATGTGGATTAGGCCTGATTCCCTTCCAGGGACATCTGATTTTCCATTCCACTTTTCTGTTGGGTTTTCCTCAACCACAACACCCCTGTATTCATCCCAGTTCATTCTCCCTTCCCCTTCCCCTTCCCTCCCTCCCTAAAAATTTCTTTTGAATTCCCTAAATTTTTCTCTACAAAACAATTTTTCTCTAAAATTCTACTAGGCTGTAGTGCTGGAGATTCCATGAGGAGAGGCCAGACTGGGCTTTTCCCGTGTGGGGCCTGCGCCGGCACCTCCCAGGGGACGAGGCTACATTCCCTAAGGATGATTGCCCCAGCTCCAAGAGCACAATCCCAGCTCAGCCCCCAGCACTTTGGGAAACAGCTGGGCTCTGTGGGATTTGGGAAGCAGCCACGGTGTCCCGACCCTGCAGCTGCATCCCGGCCCTCTGCCATCCACCTGCATATCCACAGGATTCCAAATCTTCCTCTGGCACAGCTGCGTGCCAGGCATCCCACAGGGAGCCTCCGTCCTGGACCAGGCTGCCCCTCATCCTCCATGGAGCCTCAGCCACCACACAGACATGGAAAACATTCCCAACTCACCACAGAGGGCAGGGAATTGGGAAGATGCAGAATTAGTAGTGGCTTTTTTGGGAATGGTTTCACTGGGTGTCCATTAGGAATGGCTGCTCAACCAGGGACAAACTGAAGGAACTGAGGGGTTTGGTGTCCTTCTGGTGGAATCCCAGTGGGAAGAGGCAAGGAAAATCCTGGGCATGGAGCAGGAAAAGATGGATGTGTGTGGTGTGGCACCCCTTGCATGCAGCAGGACTGACTCTGGAGCAAGGAAGGGGTCGTGGAGCTGCTGCCCACTGGAAGGTGGAGCTGTCAGGATAAAAGGGAGGTTGGAGAGAGCTGAAATGAACATCCTAGCGAAAAAACCCCAATTCTGTGGGAAGAAGAACAAAACCCCCACCCCTGGCAGCTCCTTCCCAGCAGCTCCAAGCATGGAAAGGTTCTGGCCGGAGCCAGGATGAACTCCAGTCCATCAGGGGCTGCCAAGGCTTGGCCTTTCCAAGCTTTCTCCTCTCTGGCTCGTGGCTGTGGCCATGGGGATTGTTTGGCAAAGAGGCCAGGCCTGGCAGATGATCCCATAATCAGCGGGACGAGCTGAGCACAAAGCCCTGCTCCCACCTCGCCTCATAATTGCTTTTGTTTCCGGCCCGCCGGGGCAGAGCCGGGCTTGGTGCTGCGGTGCCCTTTTTAAGGATTCAGCCTGAATTTCCAGCCAGGATGTGCAGATGTGGATGAGCTCAGATGAAGGGTTTATCCAACCTCCCCAGAACCAGCCGGGATCGCTCCGCAGGTGCTAGGAGAAGCTTGGAGCACGGCCCGGTGAACGGCAGCCTCGACTCTCAGGGACAGAAACTCTGCTGTCAATCAAAGGGAAGATTTTTTTCCAGCTGTTCCCATCCTCAGACGAAGCCCGAGGTGTTTTGGGATGTGTGATCTTGGGAAGGGCTGGGCATGAGGAAAGATGGGACAAACCTGCTGCAGCCTGAGCCCACGGGTGGGGCTGGCACTGCACAGACAAAGCCGCCTCTCAGCTGCCCTGAGCGCTGCCGCAGCGAGAGCAGAAATGCTCCGCTCCAGGTGGGTGCTCAGCCACGCCCAGCTTCAGGCCTAAAGAATCCCGGGATTGCTGAGGTTGGAAAATCCCTCCCAGCCCAGGGAGTCCCAGCTGTGCCCCATGCCCACCCTGTCCCCAGCCCAGAGCTCCCAGTGCCACCTCCAGGTGTTCCTGGGACACCTGCAGGGATGGGCACTCCAACCCTCCCTGGGCACTTCCAATCCCTGAGCTCCCTTTCCATGGGCAAATTCCTGCTGCTGCCCACCCTGAGCCTGCCCTGGCCCAGCCTGAGGCCGTTCCCTCTGCTCCTGTCCCTGTTCCCTGGGAGCAGAGCCCGGCCCTGCTCTGTCCCCTCCTGGCAGGAGCTGTGCAGAGCCAGAAATTCCCCCTGAGCCTCCTTTGCTCCATGCTCAGCCCCTTCCCAGCTCCCTCAGGGATTCTCCAGCCCCTTCCCAGCTCCCTCAGGAATTCTCCAGCCCCTTCCCAGCTCCCTCAGGAATTCTCCAGCCCCTTCCCAGCTCCCTCAGGGATTCTCCAGCCCCTCCCCAGCTCCATTCCCTGCCCTGGACATGCTCCAGCCCCTCCAGGCCTCTCTGGCCATGAGGGGCCAGAACTGGACAGAGCCCTGGAGGTGCCCCAGCAGTGCCAGCCCAGGGGACTGGCACCAAATGGGTCCAGAAGGAACTTGGAAGATGAGAAGAAGGAGCCCTCTCATCAAGCAGAGCTGAAACCCCCTGGAATTGGGATAAACAGCTGGAGAAGGCGGAAAACAAGGGGCCAAAAGCAGCTCAGAAGCAGCTTCTGCACTGACAATAGCAGGGCCTGAAGCACTCGAGGGTTGAAGGCTCCTCGGGAAGAGGGGGCTGAGTTTGAAGTTGCATTGAAGAAAAGCAAGGAGCGCTGCACTCCACATCCAAATGCTGCTCCTGAGAGGGAGCTGCCAACGGCAACAAGGTGAATCCATCAAGGAATTTGCAGCTCATCAAGGGCTGAAGAGGCAATTTTGCAATTAAGGGTGAGAGCTGTGAATCAGATTGTAATCCGGAAGAGAATTTCAGGCCGGGGCTGGCAGGAAGGCCCTCGCTGAACCCTCTCCACTGCAATTATCCAATGCTAATCGAAGGAATCCACCCTGGCTGCTCTGAAGGTTACAGAGGACTGGCATGGCTTGGGCAGAGAATTCCCAGTGGCACAGGAGGGATGGGGAGACAGGAAAATCCCCAGGCAGGGATAGACAGGGCAGGAATGCAGAGAAGGGACAAGCCCTCAGCACATCCCCTGGCTTTGCTCCCGCCCCCTGGAGAGGAGAGGGGGAAGAAGGCTAGGAATTGCCAGGAATTTTCAGGAGAGAAGGAAAGGACAGGACTGCTGGAAAGGATGAGAACATCCAGGTGAAAGCACAGAGGGGAATAAATGGGTGTGTGCTGGAGATGGTGCCAAGGCTGAGGTCACCTGTGAGCACCAGGAGCTCTCCAAACCTCGCCGTCTCCACTCCGGCTTGTCCTCTGAATCCCAAAGCATTCCCTGCACCATGGGAGAGGCTGCAGCAGAGTTCTGTGCCCTTGAGTGACGGCTGCCCAGCCATCTCCAGCACAGCTTAATTTGATAAGAACCCTGAGCCACTTTAAACACTTCAATCATGGCACCTCTTAATCATCTCCTTGCCGAACAAAATAATCCCACTTTGCTTAATCTCTTCTCCTGTGGAAATCCTGTCACTCCTTTATTGTCTAAATGACTTTACAGGGCTCTGTCGCCAACACAAAAATATCTGACTTCCCAGGAAGTCACAGAAACAGGACATTGCTCCCTGTGGGGTCTGAGCAGCTCCAGGGGGCACCTTGGGAAGAGACAACACCTTCCCTGTGCCCATGGAATCACCTGGATCCAGGAGACCCTCAGGGATGCTCACCCTGGAATGTGTCTCCTGCATCCTGAGTGTCCCAGGCATGTGGGATGGGGATGGCTGGAAACAATTTGGGAAGCTGATATGGATTTGGGGTTGGCTTTTGGGATTTTTGTGGTGCTGGGCCTGTAGGCCAGAGGGAGCTGAGGGCAGGGGACCAGCAGTGACAAGATGGGACATGGCTGCTGTACAGAGGGACAAGAGTCCAGGTGTGCTGCAGATTCCAGTAAAACCACATTTCCATGGAGATCTTCCCACGAGGGCCCAGCAAATCCAGTTTTCACCCCTTTCTGACCCAGGAGATGCCCTGAACAGCGAGCACTGGCACTTGGACTCCTGCCCTTGGAGAAGCTGAGGCAGAAGATTCCAAATCAAGGACTGTCAGGATGTCTTGGCTGCACTCCCAATTTTTCTCTGCAACTGTGACAGACAATAATGGAATTATAAATTAAAAACAAATCAATACGAGATTTTTCGTCATCTGCTTTGTCACCAGGATGCAGGATTGGAGGAAGAGCAGCTAATACCTCCCCAGGAATTCATGAGGGCTGACACAGGTGTTGTTCCATCACAATCCAGACAGGATTTTTGCCTGAAGAAGGGATAGAGCTGAATCCACCCGCAGGAAATCTGTAACTGTGAGCCTGTACCAACTCTGCACAACTAAAACCTTTGTTTTTTAGCAACTTAAAAGGTGCTAGGAATGGTGTTGGCTGCTCCACTCCCACATAAGCAGCAAGCAGGGAAAGGCACCTGCTGCATTTTTGTTGGATCCAGTCTCCCAATTTCTTGCACCGAAAGGAAACAAAACACAGCATGTCTGGATTTAGGGAAGCACTGAAGGAAAAGCAGCAGAAAAAGCTGGGTGGGAAATGCTGTCTCCAGGTCGGCATGGAGCAGTTGATGTCCCCCAGTCCCGTGGAGGGGTGGACACTTCTCTGTCCCTGGTGTGGCGTTGTCACCTCAGTGAGGCCGAGCTGGAGCTCCAGTAATGAGTAGGTGCCTTCCAGTGGAGTTAATTGATTTGGGAGAGACGCAATTCCATAGCCCTGAGGGATGGCTGGAATAGCCACAGGCACTGCAGGCTGGCCAGGGAGGCTGGCATTCCCTGCGGATTTATTTACCTGGCGCTCTGGAGCAGGAGTGGATTGTGTGCCCCAACCTCACCCACCCCGTTCCAGAGGCAGGGAGGGAAACCCATTTCCCACAAGGAATAGCAGTGGGTGCACAGCTGGGAGGGCAACCCATCCATTTCCCACAAGGAATAGCAGTGGGGGCACAGCTGGGAGGGCAACCCATCCATTTCCCACAAGGAATAGCAGTGGGGGCACAGCTGGGAGGGCAACCCATCCATTTCCCACAAGGAATAGCAGTGGGTGCACAGCTGGGAGGGAACCCCATGCATTTCGCACATGGAATAGCAGTGGGTGCACAGCTGGGCTCCTTAGGACGGGGAGGGAGGCGTCCCCCTGGGTCCCACCACTGCCAGTGATGCATTCCCACTCCTTAGCCAAGGGCAGCTCCAGCAATGGGGAGGTCAATTAAAACATCACAGGAATTAATTAAAACATCACGGGAATTAGTTAAAACATCACAGGAATTATGGCTTGAGCCTGATGGCGATGGGGTTATCAGACCCAGACTGCTGGGGCAGGCAGACCAGTGGGGATGTGAAAGTGCTGGTGGGATGGTCACACCAGGGATGGGATGGTCACACCAGGGATGGGATGGTCACACCAGGGATGGGATGGGCACACCAGGGATGG
>VWYI01030352.1:20259-38256 GCA_013399455.1 Anthoscopus minutus | reverse complement strand
ACACCATGGATGGGATGGTCACACCAAGGATGGGATGGTTACACCATGGATGGGATGGTCACACCAGGGATGGGGATGGTGATACCATGGATAGGGTGCTGAGATCACTGGTGAGGTCATGAGACACCAGGACAAGACCAAGCAAAGTGTGGAGGGTCCAGGGGTGAGCCAGGCCCAAGGCAGAGGGCTCCTGGCAGCTTCTCCAGGAGTTGGAGGAGGATTCTCCTCCCTGCAGAGGGCTGGTGGCTCCTGCCTGCTGTCCTGCTGGGCCACCAAGGGTCACCCCTGAGCAGTGCCCGGCATGGGGACTGCGGCGAGGACACCACACCCTCCCTCTGTGTTCTCACTTATTTACTTTTCTGTATGAAAATGAATATTTGATAACTTTGCCGAGATCGAGGCCTCTGTTTGGGGCCCTGATGATTTATTTATCCAGCCATTTATTCTGCTGCAGCGCTGCTGCAGGGGATGGAGATGTCCTGAGGGCTGAGGCACCAGCACAGGCACAGATTTCCCATCTGGGGACTTCCAGGGCATCCCTGAGCTCCCTCTGCTCTCAGAGGGGACACAAAAAGCAGCTGCAAACAGCTGGGCAAGGCCTGATGGGGCAATCGCTGAGGATGCTCTTGCTGGAGCTCTGGATCTACAGAGGAGTGAAAAGGAGCAGAGAGAGAAATCGTAGAAAAATCAGTGGGAAGTAGGAGAAAAATGATGATAGGGAGATGGCACAGGGAGAAGCCCTCCAGGACAAGGAGAAGCTTTCCAGGATATGGAGAAGCCTCCCAGAACATGCAAAAGCCCTCCAGGAGAGGGAGAAGCTCTCCAGGAGAGGGAGAAGTCTCCCAGGACATGGAGAAAACTTCCGGGACAAGGAGAAGCCTCCCAGGACATGGAGAAAACTCCCGGGACAAGGAGAAGCCTCCAAAGACAAGGAGAAGCCTCCCAGGATATGGAAAAGCCTCCCAGGACAAGGGGAAGCCTCCCAGGATATGGAAAAGTCTCCCAGGACAAGGAGAAGCCTCCCAGGACAGGGAGAAGCCTCCCAGGACAGACAGGGAGCTGGAGAGGGAAGCAAGCAGGAGAGGGAAGGTGGCTGCGATCACGTGCCCTGGAAGGAAGCAATTTCTCCCGAATTTCCACCTTTTGTTCGCTTGCTGAATACCCCCTGATTTCTTTGGAGTGGGAATGCGTTCTCCTGCTCCTCCTCGGGCTGAACACATCGCAGCCTCCCCCCGGCGCAGCTCTTTGCTATTCATGGCCTCTCATCCCTCTCCTCGGGAGCCTTCCACGGTGATTGGAGAGGGAAGGATGAGGGATGCATGCCAAGCAGCAGGGACCACATCGGGAGCCTGGCTCCTGACCTACAGTCCTCGGTGATTAGGCAGATGAAACGCTCAGGATGCCAAAGCTCTCCACGCAATCCTCGCGTTTCTCCGGATATCCTGCAGCTGGCAGCCCAAAAACCGAGGTGGTCTCACAAGGAGCAGCTCGGAACCGGGCTGCAGGTCTGCTTTGGGGCCGGGACTGGGGTGGGGAAGGGGATTTTAGAGGCAGAGAGTTCTGAAATCATGGAATAGCTTGGGTTGGAAGGGAACTTCAAGTTTTCACCGTCCCAGGCTGCTCCAAGCCTCTTCCAACCTTTCCTTGGACGCTTCCAGGGATCCAGAGGCAGCCACATCTTCTCTGGGCACCCTGAGCCAGGGTGTCCCCACCCTCACAGGGACGAACCATCCCAAAATCCCATCTAAACTTATTCCCTTTCAGTTTAAAGCCATTCCCCCTGCCCACACCCTTGGAAAATCTCCCTCTCCGTCTTTCCAGCAGCGTCAGGGCCAGTGTGGAAAATGCTGCCCTGTGGTAGAGGATGGACAGGGACACGGCTGATTCCTTGGAATTAATGATAAAAATCTGTAACAGGAGGGAAAGAGCCCTGGGAGCCAGATTGCCTTTGTGTGGGACAGCATTCCTGCAGGAAGTGCCTCTGGAATGGCATAATTAAATAACTTTTTGCCTCTCATTACTTGGGCTCTGGGATCACTCAGGGTTTTGTCACAGCAATGACTGAAAGGAGATTTAGGGAGGCTCCTTCAGCAGCTCTGGGCAGCAGCAAATCCCCATTGTCCTCAATTGAAGGAGGGAATTCATCCTGCCCAAACGTGCAGCATCTCCCTTTGGAATACAGAGCAGGCTCCTGACCTTGCACAATCAAAGGGATTTATGATTAATGGCACCTCCAGTAACAAACCTGGCATTGTGGATGGGATATTTCAGGTGTCTCGTGCCCTCGCTGCAGAATAATGCAGAGACTTCAAAGTTCCCGCAGCACAAACTCGCAAAAATCGGGCTGGAATTGAAGTTAGGAATGGAATAAAATAAGGAATGGTCATTTTCTTTAGCTGCTCTTCATTACTGAGCTTTTTCCTTTGTCTGACACTGTTTTTTATTGGGCCATAGCAACAAAAAGCTGCACCTCCAGGAAAATGAGGGATGTTGATATTGTTAAGGGGCTGTAGGAAGTGAAGCTGCCGTGGCAAAATGTTCCACAAGTACGGCTCAAGCAGCAGAGCCAGCAGAATTCCCAGGATTTCATGGGCTTGGAGAGGGCCTTGGGCAGGGAAAACAACTGTTTTGGAGCAGTGGTACTGCCCTGCTCCTGGGAATGTTGATAAATCCAACATCTGAGGCTGCCCAGGGGAAGGGCAAAGTCTCCTCAGAAGCAAAAATAATCTCAAAAGTTAAATTGTTAAACAATTGCACCCTAATCTGCAGCCAGAGACTAAATAACCAATTAATTACATTTCAATGGAGTGTTTTAATTGATTATTGCGCAGTGTGGCTGCGGTTGGGGAGTGTTTGGGTGACAACAACACATGGCCTTAATATTTTTAATTGGAATTATTCCTGGAACGCACCCTCAGCTCTGACTGTACTCGGGCATGTTTCTCTGTAATCTTCCTCCTTCCTCAGAGAAATTTTCTTCTAATGCTCAGTGCCATCATCATCATCATCCCTGCAACTGGAATTCAGATAGGGAAGATGGTTTTCCTGAGGAGGAAGCCAGGACAGCACATCCCTGCTGCTTCAGTGCACGAGAACCAAACATTTGGGGTGCATTTCAATTTGGGTTTAGGGAGAAAAAAAACAACCCGAGAATTATTTGGTTGTGTGTTGTTGGTGTCATTATCTGTAACAACAGAGAGGAAATTCAAAATATCAGGAATCGAAATGTCCCAGCAGCAAAGCTCTGCTCAGGTTTGGAGCTCTGTGGAATTCCTTGTGGAAGAGGAAGGCCTAAAAAAATGCTTAAAAATGGGAATGATTTCCCTTATGTGGGAAATAATTATCTCTTATCCCCCCACAGCTTCCAGACTGTCATTCCACATGTGGGAGGAAGAATTTGTTTTAAAATGGGAATGATTTCCCTCCTGTGGGGTTTCTTGTGCCCTCACAACTTCCAGGATGTGTCATTCCACGTTGTCCCCTCAACCCTCATGTGACACAGGGGACGTTCCTGGTGCTGGCTGTGGGATCCCTTCCTGCTTCCCAGCCCCTCAGGATGTGGCAGCTGCTGCTTTGTGGGGATATCCCTGACGTGCTAAAGTGGTGCTGATTTGTGGGTCCATCCTAAAACAGCTCTGGGAGTTGCAGGGCACTGGATTTATTCCTCGATTCTGATTTATTCCTTGCCTTTTACCTGGGAATGTTATGGCTCCAGTCTCTGTCTTGATTTTCAGGGAATTCCCAGAGTCACAGATTTGTTTGTGCGGGGAAGGGACCTTGAAGTTCATCCAGTGCCACCCCTGCCGTGGGCAGGGACACCTCCCACTGTCCCAGCTGGCCCCAACCTGGCCTTGGACACTTCCAGGGATGGGGAATTTCCTGCTTTTGCTTCCTTCAATGGCCTCACCCAGCCCTTGTTTTAATCTGGTCCCATCCAAGGCTGGGCTTTTATTCCAGTGAAAACCATGGAGCTGTCCTGAGATCTTGGACCTGCTCATCCTGGGCCATCACCTCTGACATTCCCATGTTCCTCTCCTGCCATTCCCTCCACACCCCAGAATTCCCACTCAATCACCAGATTCCAGCCCCCACATTTCCTCCTCAAATATTCACATTCCGGAACAATTTTGTGGAGGGATTCCCATCATCCCCCTGGGATTCCCCAGGCTTTTATCAGCAGCTGGCAGGACACAGGGATGATCCCAAATTCCCTCTGCTTCTCCTGCTGCCTTCCATGATGCAGCTGCAGCGCCGAGGCTCCCATTCCTGCCGGGAATTGGAGAAGCAGCGTCCCGAGGCAGCTGGGAGGGCACAAAGAGCTCCTGGATGCCAGCAGAGCGCTCCTGAACTGCAGGAGATTCCATGCAGGGAATGGGAAGGGCTGGAAGTGGGTCAGGGAGCTACACAGCCTCGCTGCCATCCCTGGTGACAATCCCTGGAACGCCGCGTTCCCGCTCATCCCGGCCTGGCGCATCCCGAGGCTCCAGCCCAGCTGCTTCCCTGGGACGCCTGGACACAGAGAGGACACGTGAGAGCCCCGGTAATTACCCAGGACCGGGCTGGTGGCCTCACACAGGGGTCAGGAGAGGAGATTTCATGCACTGGTTGTGTGTCCTACATAGCCGGGCTGGGAGGGGAAAGGAGCAGCTGGAAAACTCTTGGAAGCAGCTTGTTCCCCTTGGAATTTTTTGGTGGCGCTCAGGGCTGTGGGGCGAGGTCGGATGAGCTCAGTCTCTGCCCTGGGATTAACCAACAGCTCTGCCAGGGCTGGGGATCTCCAGGAGGGGGGCTGGAGGAATTTTCCGGTTGATTCCCACAAATGAACTTCCTGGGATTGAGGAGGATATGCCCCAACACCAAGAACAAACTCAGTGCAGCAGGAGAGGTTTTAATCCAGGATTAAATCCATTTATGCCCAGCATCCTCAGCTGGGATGCAGGACTCCAAGGGATAATGAGGAGGTTTGGGAATTCAATTGGGAGGAGCTGTTGGCTCCCTTGAGCAAATCCAGGTTTCAGGGTGCGATGGTTGGGAGGTCTGGTCAGGGACAGGGATTGAGGATCCCTGGGGGTACCTTCCAACCAGGATACTCCAAGATTTTCTGATTCTATTGATGCCTGGAGAAGGCTGACCCAGAACAGAAGCTGGATGGAGTTCAGAATAAAGTAGGTATTAATTGAAATTATAAATAATAAAATACATAAAATAATAAAAAATATAAAATCATAAAAAAATAATAAAATGTAGACAATATGGAAAATACATAATATATATATAAATACATTAAAATGTCTATAAACAATAAAAAATAAGATATATAATATTAATAAATAATAAAGGACTCGCCCTGGGCAGTGCAAGAGCCTGGCCAGGGCTGCACCCAGGATGGACCAAAAATGGTCACAAAATGCACGACTGCTCACGAGGGCTCACGTTTTTGTAAGTTTGGTTCCATCTGCACATCGGGGTTAAGTGTCCAGTCACAGCTCCAGGTTATGAAGTCCCATCCTTCTTGTTTGCTCCCTTCAGCCACCGCTGTTTGTGCTGTTGGGGCTGGAATTGTAGCGGCTGTCCTTGGTACGGAGCTGGAAATGAATTGTTCTGTCTGCCTGCTCTGTGAGGAGAGCTCACTGGCACTGAATGTGGGGCTCAGAACCACATGCCTGGGCAGAGCAGAATGTGAAAAATGAAAAATGTGAAACCTAAAACTGAAGGCATCGGGGATTGTCCCGCTCTGCTCCAGGCTGGGGCAGCCTCACCTCGAGTTCTGGGGCAGTTTTTGGGTGCCACGAGGTCAGAGGGATCTGAAGCTGCTCCCGATGTCCAAAGGGGGGAGCCGGGGCTGGGCAGGGTCTGCAGGGGCCACCCGAGGAGCACTGAGGGCTCTGGGCTGGCTCAGCCACAGCAGAGGAGCTGAGGGCAGAGCTCAGGGAAGGAGGGAACGGCTGCAGGGGGAGGTTTGGGATGGAGAGCAGGGCAAGGCTCTTCCCCCAGAGGTGCTGGCACTGCCCAGGCTCCCCAGGGAATGGGCCCGGCCCCGAGGCTGCCGGAGCTGCAGGGATGCACAGCGGGGATTGCTGGGGAGCTGGGCAGGGCCAGGGGCTGGATTCCAGTGATCCCTGTGGGTCCCTTCAGCTCAGGGTATTCCATGGTTCCATGGATGTGAAACAGTGGGAGGAAACCCCTGTTCCCTGACCCGGGCCCTGAGCTGGTTTGTAGGCAGGATGTGAAGGATCCATGTGCCTTCTAGGAATAAAAGGACAATGCTGGAGCTCCGGCAGCAAAAGGCGTCACCCACATGAGGAGATTTGGGAACGTTTCAGCAAATCCAGAGGGGTGCAGATGGGGGCTTAGGGAGCCAGATAAGCAGGACACGAGTGCAATGTTTAATTCATGTGACAGCCCTATGTTTTGAGGGGCTATTAGGATGGAAAAGTGTAGGGAGAGCATTACTGGCTATTGTATCAAATCCTGGCATCCACACTTTTATCACGGATTAAAAAAAAAAATTAGAGGGAGCTCAGAGAAGAGCTGGAAGACTGAGAAAAGGTCTGGCAAACCTGCTGGGTGATGATAGGCTTAATGACTTCAATCTATTTAGCTCATCAGAGAGCAACTTGAGAGGTGACTTGATCATGGGCTCTAAGTACTTCCAGGGAGGAGATTTTTGATAGCAGAGGGTCCTTTAATCCAGCAGACAAAGCCAGGACTCGGTGGCTGACAGGTGGAGCTGAAGGAAGAATAATTCCAATGGCAGTTAAGCCACCAGTGTTTCACTGGAAAGGCAATTAACTCCTGGGAGCGCTTACCTGGGGATGTGCTGAATCCATCTTTAAATGAGAGCTGGGAGATTTGCTCCCATCCAAGCACAAGTTATGGGCTCAGTGCACTTCATCCATGTGGGAATGGAGGGAAATCCCTCTCTCCATGTCTGCTCAGGGTCCTGCCTGCTCACACCTGCTCGGGGGCAGGATGGGGAATTCCTTCCCTGGGGACCTGCTGGGGTTTTGATTTTGGTGTCAGGAGTCCCTCACACGGAGCTTCTCCAGTCTGGAGACTTGAGTTGGCAGAACTGGGTGGGTCTGAGAGGTTCACACCCCACATTTTTGCTGCTGTGCTCTTTGTTCTATCCCCCAGTGTGGCCATGATTTCCTGAGCCTGAGAGAGTTTTCAGCCTGGCAGGAGCTGATCTGTTCCCAAGGGAAAATCTTTTGGGAAATTTCTCTTTCCAGGACTGTATTTTGTAAATAGGGTTTGGTTCTCAGAACAATGTCACACACATGTTCTCAATGGGTTTTTCTCTTGTCCCACCAATGGCACCAGAGAGGTTCCTTTGGCCACTCATGTTAACCTGTATGGGAACACCTGATAAAAAGGGTTGCAAACCCCGAAATAAAAACTTTTCTGCCTCATTGGGATCAAACCTCAGTGTTGTGATGTGAATCCACTCTGCTATTTTGTGTCCACTGGTGACACCCCAGCTCACCTGGGGTTTGGAAAATGTTGTGTTTGACATCAGATCTGTTGGATCTCCCCTCTGACTCCTCCTGCTGCCCAAGGTGCATTTCAAACTCCAAGTGGCCCTGATGTTCATCAGTAGAGGAAAACTCTGGAGGAAAACCAATCCCAGGGGTCTCCAATGGCTTTGGGAAGAACATCCTAAAGAGCCTTTGGTCCTGGCAGGGCTCAGGGCTGGCAAGTCCTGCTCAGCCTCACCTGGACACTCCTCCACACCTTGGCCAGGGCCTAGGGATTGATTCTCAAACCAGCTCTGACCCTTCCTTCCCCTCTGAGCTCTGCAGTGCCTGTGGCTCCTCTGGATACACCTTGGATCTTTGCTGGAGCTCAATCCTGGCTGGCTCCATCTCCTTCTGTGCCTGTGGATGGAGCCTGGACTCTGTGGATGGGCCCTGGACTCTGTGGATGGACCCTGGACCCTGTGGATGCATCCTGGAGTCTGTGGATGGGCCCTGGACTCTGTGGATGGACCCTGGACCCTGTGGATGCATCCTGGAGCCTGTGGATGGGCCCTGGACTCTGTGGATGGACCAGGACCCTGTGGATGGACCTGGACTCTGTGGATGGACCCTGGATGCCGTGGCTGGGCCCTGGATCCTGTGGATGGACCCTGGACCCTGTGGATGCATCCTGGAGTCTGTGGATGGGCCCTGGACTCTGTGGATGGACCAGGACCCTGTGGATGGACCTGGACTCTGTGGATGGACCCTGGATGCCGTGGCTGGGCCCTGGATCCTGTGGATGGACCCTGGACCCAGTGGATGAACTCTAGACCTTAAGGATGGACTTTGGATTCTGTGGATGGGCCCTGGATCCTGCAGATGGACCCTGGACCTTGTAGATGGACTCTGGACCCTGTGGATGCATTCCTGAGTACACCTAGGAATGCTGAGTCCAGATCCTGTGGGATCCTGTGGGATCCTGTGGGTGAGGATAGATCCCAGGAACCCCTCTGTTAAGCAGGAATATTTATTTTCCAAACAGACCCTTCCAGGCGTAGCTGCCCAGCCGTGCTGCTCCCAGGAATTGATCCCTTGGGAAGGCCAGAGGAGATGTTGAGACATGAGTTCAGGGCTTCCTGTGGAGCAAATCCCGCTTTCCTGGCTGGTTTTCCATGGGAAACACATCCAAGGGGAAAACTCTCCCTCAGCTGGAGCCCTGTGGAGGCCTCGCACAGGCTGCTGATCACCAGAGGTGGGGAGCACCAGCAGGAACTGGCTGGGACAGTAAGAGGAGATCCAGGAGAATTCCCAAATCATCCCTCCCTGGGGCTCTTCCGTGTCACAGGCTGGGACCCGTGGGTTTGGGGGTGACACCTGGGCTGTGTTGGAGCCCTCAGAGCTGACACAGGAGGGGTCAGAGCTGTGCTCTCCCATCCTTTGGCTTTATTCCTTACTCTTTTGCCATATTCCTGACCTTTTGGGCATTTTTCTTATCTTTTTGGCCAATTCCTCATTTTTTTGGCTATATTTTACCATATTCCCCACCCTTTGGCGTTATTCCTTACCTTTTTGTCATAATCCTTATCTTTTTGGCATAGTCCTCATTTTTTGACCGTATTCCTAATTTTTTGGCAGTATTCCTCCTCCTTTGGCTTTATTCCCTATCCTTTTGCCAAATCCCTTATCTTTTTGGCATAGTCCTTATCTTTTTGGCACATTCCTCATCTTTTGGCCTTGCTCCTTATCCTTTTACCATATTCCTCCCCCCTTGGCCTTATTCCTATTCTTTTTGGAATATTCCTTATCTTTTTGGCACATTCCTAATTTTTTTGGCTGTATTCCTAACTTTTTGGCCATATTCATCATCCTTTGGCCTTGTTCCATATCTTTTTGTCATATTCCCTATCTTTTTGGTGTAATTGTCATTTTTTGGCCATATTCCTCATTCTTTCACCATATTCCTCATCCTTTAGCCTTATTCCTTATACTTTTGGTCATATTCCTCATTTTTTGGCCATATTCTTAATTTTTTGGCCATATTTCTTATCCTCTCACCATATTTCTTATCCTTTGGCCATATTCCTTATCTTTTTGGGATATTCCTCATCCTCTGGCCATGCAGGACACCACCAGGAGCTCAATTTTTGGGAACTCGGCACCTCCTCAATGTCCCTCTTGCCACATCCCAAAAGCGCTGCTCAAACCCCTACCCTGGGAGGGCAGGACCAACAACCAGCAATTCCTCATCTCCAAAATCCAAACCAGGAAATGGCAAAACAGGGAATATAAAAATTGGAGAATGGGAGCAAATTTAGTGCCCTGCTTGTTTTGGGGTTTTTTTTTGTTTTGTTTTGCTTTTTTTGTTTTTTTGTTTTCCTGAGCTTCCTGGAGCCCCTGGATCCTGGCTAAAAACCCGTGGGCCCCTCACCACCTGGGTGAAGCTGGAGATTTCTGGCGGGTGGCAGCTCCTCAGGCACACATCCCTCCTTGAGTTTTCCTGGAAAAAAAACAGGAATATTTTAAATGAGACAAGGAAAAAGCTGTGGTGAGACAAATTCCTGTTTTGCTAGATGCAGCAGAGGCTCCCCAGCTGAATTGTTTGCCCCACAGAGCAAATCCTGGTAGGAAGGGGCTTGCAGACAGCTCTGCCTCCAGTGAGCTGCTCCCCAAGGCAAAAACAACAAAATTCCTCCAGGGCAGGGGGCTGAGCTGGAGAATTTATTCCTGTGGTGTTCTCTGCAGCAATCCCACTCCTGCCCGTAATAATCCGAAGCTGCAGCTGAGTTTTGGTGCAACAGAGGAGAACCTGGCTGTGCTGGGATCAGTGCTGGGAATGCAGAAGGCTGTGCTGGGAGAGGCAATCAGGGAAGCTGGAAAAAATCTTCTCTTTACTGCTGCTTCCAGGGCAACAGTAGTTGCTCTGTTGTTGTGTTGTACACAACAGCCTTGGATGGTTTGTGCTCAGGGGGAATGGATTGGTGCAGGAGGCTGCATTTTAACCCATGGAAAGGTTTGGGTTGGAAGGGGCTTTAAATATAATTTTATTTTACCCCTGCTATGCAGGGACAGCTCCCACCATCCCAGGCTGCTCCCAGCCCTGTCCAGCCTGGCCTTGGGCACTGCCAGGGATCCAGGGGCAGCCACAGCTGCTCTGGGCACCTGTGCCAGGGCCTGCCCACCCTCACAGGGAACAATTCCTGCCCAAGATCCCATCCAGCTGGGCCATTCCCTGTGTCCTGTCCCTGCAGCCCTTGGGAATTGTCTCTCTCCATGTTTCCTGCAGCTCCTCCAGGCCCTGCAAGGCCACACTGAGCTCAGCCCAAAGCTTCTCCTCTGCAGGGGAACAATGGCAGCTGTGTCAGCCTTTCCTGCCAGCAGAGCTGCTCCATCCCTCTGCTCATCCTGGAGCCTCCTCTGGCCTGGCTCCAGCAGCTCCAGCTCCTGCCTGTGCTGGGCCCAGGCCTGGGGCAGCTCTGCAGGTGGGGGCTCACCTGGGCACTGGGGCAGAATCCCCCCTCCCCTGCTGTGGGATCAGCCCAGGGCTGGGGGCTCTGGGGTCCCACGGGACATCAAATCATTCACTCACCAGGCAGGATTTGAGTGTTGAGAGGCAGTGAAAAGGCAAAAAAAGAGGGGGGGGTAAAAAAAGCAGCCCAGGCTCATTGTGACACCGTAAATGAAAAGCCAAAGTCTGAAATTCATTCATCCGCATCACTCATGTTAAGCCTTAAAATGTTCCTGGTAGCCACTGGAAATCATTAAAGAAGTGACAGCTCTGTTCTCTGGAGGAGCAGGACTCAGAGTGGGGGGTACAGGAGATGCTTTAGCAAGAAAAATTCGACGATGCAGCCTCTAAGTCAGTGATTTCTCTGACTTCATCTGCACATTAAAAATGCAAGTGAATGCCTTTTGGTGTTAGCTCTGCTCCTGGATATGAGATGGAGTCAATTCACAGCTCTTCAGTGGATAATACTTTTTGTTTTTTCACAGAGGCTGTTGAAACAGAATGGAAAATTAAAGCAATTTTTCCTGACAGCAATGCATAAACGTTGACCATGAAATGGCAAAGCAAAAAAAAAACAAAACAACAACCCAAAACCAAAAGCAAGAACAGCTCGAGGAGTGTCTGAATTAGGCAGCAGCGAGTTCATTACAGCTCTCATTTGAATAAAGGCAGGAGATGATGCCCTCGCTGTAATGGAAATGCTCTTCAAGCCCGAGCCATCCACGGCCATTACAGCCTGAAGAGGATTGTTTGGGAAAGAGATGGATGCACTCCCGTTCCTGCGGGAGCACTCCCTGCTCCCTGCTCGGCGCATTCCCCCTGCGGCCTCGGGGCTGGATGCAGGTGGGTCCCGCTTGCCCGTGGATCTCTGGGAATGTTCTGCTCTGGAGCATCTCAGACCTTTCCCTGCTGGTCCAACAGGGCGCTGGGGTGGTCTGACCCAAAGTGCCGCTTGTCAAAGCTTCTGGGAGGGGTTTGGAGCCTTTAAAAGCTCGGGAGAAGCTGAAATTCTGGCTAAAGTAAAGGCTTGGGATAACAGGCGCCTTCCATGTCTCACACGAGTTCCTGAGGTGTTGCTGCTGAGCCCCAGGTTTGTCCCTTGGAGCTCTCTGGAAGCTGGAATGGGAGCACTGGATGCATTCCGAGCCTCTGGCACCCCTGGAAGGAGCTGCCCAGGGAGGGTTGGAGTGCCCATCCCTGGAGGTGTCCCAGGAACACCTGGAGGTGGCACTGGGAGCTCTGGGCTAGGGACAGGATGGGCATGGGGCACAGCTGGGACTCCCTGGGCTGGGAGGGCTTTTCCAGCCTCAGGGGTCCTGGGATTCTGGGATTCTGAGCTCTTCCTTCCCCTCTGTGGGCACCGAGGGTTTCCCACCTTCCCCTTCATCCTTCCCCCGGTTCTCCAGAGCTGGTGCAGAGGGGGAGTGAGGCCCCACGGAGGGGTCTGCGCTGTCCTGGTGCCACTGTCCCGGCAGGACACCCTGTCCCAGCGCCCTGCCCTGCTCCATGCCTGCCTGGGCTGCCTTGATTCCCCAGAGGAGCAGGGGTTCGTGGGACACATCCCTGCAAGGGCACGGGAGTCTCCCGACTTTTCTCGCAGCTTTTTCCTTCCCCTTTGAGCAGGAATTAATGATCCTCGGGGGGCTTTTACAACCAAAACCATCCCAAGATTTGCACCCCTTGGCAGCGGCTCAGCCTCGCTGGTGACCACGTCCTCACCCGGGTGACAGCCACGTCCCGGGGGTCTTCTGGAGGAGCATCCCTGAGATCCCTGCGCCGCTTCCCGGAGCTCGGGAGGGCGCGGATGGGCAGGAGGGAGCTCAGGGAGACTCGGAGAATCAGGGCTGCGGCGGCCCGGCTGCCGCCGGGGTTAAGTGTGCCGTGTGTCCCCGTGCCACTAGATGTCCTTGTGGGAAAGGCCTTGGCGCTGCCCGCGGGCACCGGCCGGGAATTCCGGGAATTTTGGAGGGAATTGAGGGAACGGAGCCCAGGGCACCTCTGCCTCTCTGCCCCCCACCCCCGCTTTGGTTCTTCCACAGCGAATTCTCCACGGGCAGCATCCCTGGATGCGGGGGAAAGATCCAAGAAGCCGGGAATGCTGCAGCCCCGGGATGCTCCTGAGCCAGGGTTTGCGTCCCTACAAACCCCAAGCCTTAGGAAAAGCTTTGAGAGGAGCTGCGTGGAGGTAAGGCCGTGCCAGTCCGGGCAGGCACAGCTTCCCATGGCTCAGATCCCATTGCAGAGCTCCTGGAGAGCCCCAAAATGCGGGAAGCAGCGGGCGGCACCCGAACCCGGCACCGCGGGATTCGGAGCGTTGGATTTGCTCTGCAATTTGTTGGGATTTGGCTGTGGCCGTGGTCCTGCTGTGCCACCACCCTGTCCCCGTGCCTCGCTGCCACCGCGGGCACCAGGACCGTCCCCTGCTCCTCTCCTGCCGCATCCTTGGCGGTGGCAGCGCTGGGAGAAGGACCAGAGCAGCAGAAGGTGAAACTCTGCAGAGAGGAGATTACAGCTCCTGTGCTTTTTCCTTTTTTTTTTTTTTTTCCCTTCAAAGGAATGACTCTGTGTTTTTGGAAAGAATAGCTGCTCCAAAAAATCCCGGTACAAACTCTTCCAGACTCCAGCCTGGCTTATCACGCGCTGTGCTGGGGCCCTGCTGGGAATGCAGGATTTTAACTCTTGGGTGCCTTTCCCAGCTTTCATAAGTGATTCCCTTCCTCTGAGGATTCAAATTAATCCTTGGAGGCGAGGGCAAATCTCAGTGGTAATCTGGGGAGAGTGGGCTCAGCCTGGTGCAAAGGGGCTGGGGACTAAAGTCGGCCGTGCCGGATGTTTGGAGCCGTGTTCTAGCTGCATTCCAGCCGCATTCCTGCCGTTTCCCAGACATTTCCCAGACATTTCCAGATGTTTTCCTGCCATTTCCCAGCCACATTCCACCCATTTCTCAGCCATTTCCCAGCCATTTCCCAGCCATTTCCCAGCCATTTCCCAGACATTTTCCAGACATTTCTCAGACATTTCTCAGCCGTTTCCCAGCCGTTTTCCTGCCATTTCCCAGACATTTCCCAGCCGTTTCCCAGCCATTTCCCAGCCATTTCCCAGACATTTCCCAGACATTTTCCAGACATTTCTCAGACATTTTCCAGCAATTTCCCAGTCATTTTCCAGCAATTTCCCAGTCATTTTCCAGCCATTTCCCAGCTGTTTTCCAGCTGTGCCCGAGGTGTGCCTGCCACTCAGGCTGCAGCCTGGCAACCAGTGGCAGCATCTCTGCAGGAAAGTTTCCCAAAATAGGAGGAATGGCCATAAATAATTCCTGGGGCTTGATTCATGAGTGAACCTCCTCGGCTGTGGAGGGATCTCCCCAGGCTTTGGATGTCTCTGGACTCCTGGAGGACTGGGAGATGCTGAATTCCAAGTAATTGCTGGGAAGAGGGGTGTTAGCAGCGCTAATGATGGAGAAATCCGAGCTGGGAGAAGATGCAAACTCCGGTGTGAAGGGGTACCCGGAGGAATCAGAGGCTGGAGCTGTGACAGTGGAAATGGATGCAGTTCCTGTGCTGTGGGGGAATAACCCTGCAGCCAAATTCCCGGGAGTGAAGCACCTGCAGAGCGGTAGCCTGGGGCAGACAGAGCTCAGGAACTGGGAATTGCTGCTCTTGTGTGCTGCAGGCCCAGAGGAAGAGGCCTCCGTGCTTCCCTGAATCCCAGGGCTCCTGAAACCTTCCAGAAACCTGGAGACAGCAGAGGGATAAGGACAGGACTCAGAATCACAGGATCTTTAAGGATGGGAAAAAACCTTCAAGGTCGTTGTCCAACCATTCCTCCAGCCCTGACCATGTCCCCAAGTGCCACAGCCACATTTCCAGGGGTGGGGACTCCACCAGTTCCCTGGACAGCCCTTCCTGCTGTTCGACCACGATTTCAGCTGAGAAATTTTTCCTGATATCCAGTCTGAGCCTCTCCTGGTGCAGTTTGAGGCCGTTTCCCTCTGTCCTCGTTCACACAGAGGCTTCCCAGTGCTGGGCATGATGGAAGAGTGGGAACAGAGAGGGAAAAAGAGGAATAGGACAGCAGGGATGGCAGAGCAGGAGCCTGGAGAGGAAACACCTGACAGCAGAGCCTGTGCTTGGCTGTTTTTGGGGGGCCCCTGCAGCCACAGCACACTGGGGTCACCTGGAGAAGTGGGAGGGGACTTGGGAACAGCCCTTGGAGCTGCTCCTGCTGTGGCTCTGGGAAGGGACAGGGAGCCCAGCATGGAGTGGGGGTCCCTGGCATGGAATGGGGATTCCTGGGATGGATCTGGGGTCCTTGGGATGGATCAGGGGTCTCTGGAATGGAAATCCTTGGCATGGAATGGGGGGCCCTGGCATGGATCAGGGGTTCCTGGGATGGAATGGGGATTCCTGGGATGGATCAGGGGTCCCTGGCACACAGGGCCAGGACCTCAGGGACATGGAAAGGAGGGGACACCTGTCTGTGCCACATTCTCACCTCCACCCCATCACCCTGGCACGTGCAGCTGGGGGAGGCTCCAGTGCCTCCCCTGCCAGCCCTTTCCCAAGCTTTTTCCTGCTCTTTCCTTGGCTCAGGTGGTTTTTCCTCAAGGCCAGACCCACCCTCTGAGAGCCCAGCACTGCCTTTGCTTCCTGCTAAGCTTGTGCTGGCCTTCCCAAACTTCTCCTGCTGGGACTGTGTCCCCACCGAACACTCAGAGGATGCTGAGGGCCCAGGTTTCCCTCTGCTCAGGGGTGCCCAGCAGCTCTGAGGCCGCTGATGTGGCACCAGCCCAGCCACCCCCCTATCCCATCACTCTGGGAACGCAGGGAACCCGCTCCAGGGGCGGCAGGGCAGTGTGGATGTGCAGAGCAGGGCAGGGAGGAGAGGATTTGGTGGCTCAGGAACAGAGAGGTGCTGCTGTCAGCTCATTAGAGCAGAGCCCGAGCTCCTGGAGCCCTCAGCTCCCTCTCCTGCTCCTGTAATTGGGAAATTTGTTTGCCAGGAGCCCTCCAGGGATGGGGCTGCAGGGATGGCGAGGGTTTAGCAGCAGCGATGTGCTTGCTGTGCCCACCCCCTCCCGAGGCTGCGGCAGCCTGCGCTCCCGGATCCTTGGGTGGCTGGAGTGAGCAGCAATGCGAGCTCAAGCCTTGCTGCAGAAATAATGGGATCCCAGGGGGCTTCCCGTGACAGAAACCTGGAGCAGAGCACAAGGAAGGGTGGAAAAGTTCCCATTTTTACACATCCCCAGCCTGTCCTGGGCACAGGGGGATGCAGGAGCTGTGCTGCAGGCTGGGAATGCAGCACAGGGAGGCTGAGCAGCCCCGCAGTCCCACAGGGACAGGGCTGGACGGATGTGCCTGGGGACAGCTTACAAGATTGTCAGCCCTCGTGAGCAGAGCCTTTAGAGAGGGATTAGCAGCAGCGAGGACACGGCGAGGAATCGGCGGCAGGGGAGCAGGCAGATGGGTGACCCCGCAGGGACACTGCCCTGCACGGGGCCTGCTCAGGGCCCAGCACTGCTGGGGACACCAGGAGTGTCCAGGGAATCAGGGACACCAGGAGTGTCCAGGGAATCAGGGACACCAGGAATGTCCAGGGTCTCAAGGACACCAGGAATTTCCAGGGCCTGAGAGACACCAGGACATCAGGGACATCAGGAATGTCCAAGATCTCAGGAACACCAGGAATGTCCTGGGCCTCAGGGACATCAGGAATGTCCAAGGTCTCAAGGACACTGGGAATGTCTAAGGTCTCAGGGACACCGGGAATGTCCAGGACCTGAGTGACACCAAAAATGTCCAGGATATCAAGGACCCCAGGAATTTCCAGGGTCTCAGGGACACCTGGAATCTTCTGTTGACCCCAAATCTCTGCTCAGGGGGCACAGGAGGTGAGGGTGGGCCCCTCTCTGCTGTGCAGGATTTGCAGCCACCTCTGGACTCCTGGTGAGCTCCAGCTGGACAAGGGGGTCCCCCTGGATCTGCAAACCAAATCCAGTGGGGTTTTCTCCTCCTTCTCACTTGTCTCTCTGCTGAGTGTTTAACTGAGCACAGACCTTGCCTGGAGACGCCATGTGGGACGGATTTGTGCCTCCACCAGGACCCCTCTTTCCTCAGGCAGCTCCTCATGTCAGCAGAAATGAGATTTCATCTCCTTTTCCCACTTTTCCAACCCCGCTGGGGGCTCAGTGATGGGGTTCAGTGACTCCCTCAGCCCCTGCTGGGCTGTGCTGGAGGAGGATCAGTCTCCCTCAGAGCTCATGGCAGGAGCTCCAGCACCCACATGAAGCTTTCCAGGGATTTTATTTGCAGGCACAGGGGCCAGCGCTGGGGTTATCAGCCCCGGGTGCTGCTGCAGAACCTCAGGCTTTGGGGAACAGCCACATCCCAAAACAATTCCGGCTCCACTGCTGGAAGCACAGAGCAATTCACGAGGCAGCCCACTTGGAGATCCGAGGATGAAGTGTTACATCCTGAATATCAGCAGGGAAATTACCAGTGGCACCTCTGTCTATGCTGCTGAATCCCTCCGAAATGAATTCCTGGGCAGGAGTGAGCCTGCTGGAGGAGGGGATTTGCTGCACACCGAGGGTTTGCTTTTCCCTGCTGCGAGCAGGGGCAATGCAGCCTGACCTTGCTCCAATGTCAAAACAATCCATGTGGGCTCTCCAGAAAGTTCTTCCCGGGGTGTTTGACCTCCCTGTGTGGGAACCCAGCATGGAGGGAATATTTCTCTGCCTCTCCTCTTCTCTNCAAAAAGAAGAATAACTCAGGGTTTGGCCAGGTCAGGCCACCCCACATGTTTGGAATAACCCGACATCCCTGGGGCCGAGGGGGCCGTTCCTGGGCAGTAGGAGGAGGTGGCAGGGACTCAGCGCAGGTTCCTGCAGGGCACCAGCTCATCCTGCACCGCAATGGGCAAGCCTGCCCAGCTTTGAGGAACGGGCTTTCCTCGGAAAGGAGCCGGGATCAGCGGCAGGGCAGGGGGCTGAGCGAGGAGGAGCTGTTGGGACAGCCTGGTGGGAGGTGGGAG
>VWYI01030352.1:2563-20175 GCA_013399455.1 Anthoscopus minutus | reverse complement strand
TCCTCACACACCAGCTGTGGGTCTGCTGGTGGATAAAATCAGCACTGAGAGATAGAAGAAACAATGGGAAAGTTTCCACTGATTGATGAATGGAAAAAAAGATATTTGCCTTTACAGACAAACTGTAGGTTTGCTGATAAATGAAACTGGGTATTGAAAGATGAAGGAAATAATGGGGGAAAACCACAGATTCCATAAGAATTAAAAATGCAAAGGGAGGGTTGTGCATTAGAGGAGAATCTGAGGTATCAGCATTCAGGGAAGTCTGCACCTCTCAAGGAGCTCAGGCAGGGGGGAAAGAGAGAGGGAAATGTGGGGGGAAATTGGGATCAGAAGGAGGCTGGGACCTCCAAAAACTGAGAGACCCCAGGGGATGCCCCATGGCCTCTCCCTTTATTCCAATAAAGCAAAAGGACTCCTCTGTCTCCTTTTTGGGCACAAACCTCTGGTGTTTGTGGATTCATTTTCCTGACACCCTGTGCCCCCCAAGAGGGGAGCAGGAGGGGCTCTGCCCCTTGCGTCACACCCTTCCTGAGTGCTCCAGCTTTTGGGAAGGCTCAGAGCAGCTCCAGGGTGCCCTCAGTGGGGTTTTCACGTGACAGCTGAGAAGGGGCTCGGTGTCTGGAGATCCACCACCCACAAATTTGTGCTGCTTTGGAGGACTCTCCATAATTTTGTGCTCTGGGGCTTCCCCTTTCCAGCAGCTGCTTCCCTGTGGAGATTCCAGTGCCAAGCAACCTGGAGAGGGGCAGGAGCACCGAAAGGAAAACCTTTCAGCCGGCTCTTTATTCCCAGAACTTTTCACCCCATGCAGCTGTGGAATAGAAACAAGATTTTTTCTCAGGTGAATAAAAATATCTCGAGGCTTTAAAGAGAACATTAAACTCGGTTTCATCTGCTCCAGCTGGGGCCACGAGGTCCTGGAGTAGAACAAACATCTTTGGTCCAATTAGTGGGGGAAAAAAGCCCTTTCTTCCCCTGACAGGTTGTTCTTGGAATTCCCTCCTTTGTGTCACTTTTTGTGAGCAGTTTCCAGCTCGCGGGGACATCTGGGATAATCCTGTGAGGCTGGGATAATCCTTTGTGCCACCATCTTTGTCATGGGTACCTCAGAGCAAGCATGGAAACACAGGATTCACACTTTTCAGGGATAAAATGTTGCTCTTCCCGTGTGAGTTCAGGTGCCCAGGGGCAAGATCTGCTCCATCTCCCACAGCTTCCAGCTGTTTCTCCATAATTTCTGCCTTTGTGACTCTTTCAACAGGGATTTGAGTACTCTCAGCAAGTTCTGAGGGTCAGGGAGCACCAAGCAACTCCAAATCCTCTGTGTGGATGAGGGATTCACCTGGATAAACACACCTGGATAACAAAAAATGGATTTCTGCTCCGGGTTTTAGTTTAGTGCTCAGCTCTGGCTGGCTCTGATCCATCAGGATTCCCCCTCCCTTCAAGTGGGCACCCTTGGGATGTGCTCCCTTCCCACATTCCTGGAGCTTTCCCTGACCCTTCTCATCAACTCATGGAATTGTTTAGGTTGGAAAAAACCTTCAGGATCACCAGGGACAAGAGTTTACCACTAAACCAAGTCCTCAAGAGCCACATCCACACTTTTTTTCAGAAATTCCAGGGATGGTGACTCCAGCACTTCCCTGGGCAGGTTCTCAAGAGGATGCACACTTTGGAGGAGTGTTTTTTTGGGAATGGCGACTCCAGCAATTCCCTGGGAACGTTCTCCAAAGGAATCAACCTTTGGAGGGGTGGTTTCCTGGGAATGGTGATTCCAGAACTTCCCTGGGCAGGTTCTTCATAGGAATCACCCTTTGGAGTGTTGATTTTTTGGGAATGCTGACTCCAGCACTTCCCTGGGCAGATTCTCCAGAAAATTCACCCTCTGGAGGGATGATTTTTTGGGAATGATGACTCCAGCACTTCCCTGGGCAGGTTCTCCATAGGATTCACCCTCTGGAGGGGTGGTTTTCTCCCAGTGCCTCCCAGTTCTCCCTGCACCTTCAGCCCCTCGGGCTGAGCCTGTGCCAGGCTATCCTGGGAGCAGGAATCTGGGGATAACTTGCCAATGAACAGCTCCTAATTGAAGCTCACATTCCAAACATTCCTCCTCGGCCTGGCTGGAGGGGATGGCTCTGATCAGAAGAGCTTGGGGCAACCCAAATATCTCCGTGTGCTGCCAAGCAGGGGAATTTCCTGGTATTTAGGCAAATCCTCATTTTCCCAAGGTGGGGAAGGGATGGAGAAGCAGAGGGTAATTCCCAACCTGGTTATATTTCCTCTGAAATCCTGATCCTCGTGTTTTCTCAAAGTGCTGTTCTTAGGTGGAGGATGAGGCTGGGTCTGTGCTGGGTTTCCTAGTACCTCACTGGGAACGGGGGATCCCAATATTCTGGGAGAGCAAATTCCAGGCTGTGCTGAGCTGGGGCTTCCTGACAGCTCCAGCTGTGCTTCCAGAGGAGCTGGGAATGCTGGAATGCCCTGGCAGGGATATCTGATTGTCCAACCCCGCCGTAGGGCCAGCACCAAATCCTTCCTGACAGGGATTTTGAGCCCATCTCACATTTTTATTCCATTTTCCCATTGCCAGACTGGGATGTTGGGGCTCTCTGCTTCCAAAGCGAAGCCTTCTCCTTGAGATTCCAATAAAAAGAAGTTTCCAGGTTAGAAATCCCTCAAAAGAGGCAGGGGGGATGTATGGAATTGTGTAGGGAGCCCCACTGGAGAGCAGCTCCTGGAGCTGTTGTGGTGTCCCAGAGCTGGGAGCTGAGGCAGAAGCTCCACAACCCCCTCGGATCCGGCTGATTCCAGGGAAAGGAGCACAAAGGAGCCACTTGGGAGGGGTCAAGTCCTTGGATCAAAACCTCTCGGTGGGGAGGAGGCTCCTGCTCACGGCTCTGTGCGGGATCCACCTCCCCCAGGGGGTGTTTCCCGAAGGGTTGGTGGCACCAGGAGTGGCCATGATTTTCTTTCTGAGCCTGAGAGAGTTTTCAGCCTGGCAGGAGCTGATCTGTTCCCAAGGGAAAATCTTTTGGGAAATTTCTCTTTCCAGGACTGTATTTTGTAAATAGGTTTTGGTTCTCAGAACAATGTCACACACATGTTCTCAATGGGTTTTTCTCTTGTCCCACCAATGGCACCAGAGAGGTTCCTTTGGCCACTCATGTTAACCTGTATGGGAACACCTGATAAAAAGGGTTGCAAACCCCAAATAAAGTCTTCTGCCCCATTGGGATCAAACCTCAGTGTTGTGATGTTAATCCACTCTGCTATTTTGTGTCCTGTAGTGACAACCAGGAGCATTTCCAAGCCCACAGCTCCATCCCTCAAAGGCGTCAAACGTGGCCTGGGGTGACTCTTTCCTCCCTGGCACTGCCTGGAGCCTCCTGCTGGCTGCAAATCTGCGGGGGCTGCCGGCGAATTATCCGGACATCAGTGCTTGGAGGAAAAAATTCATTTCCTTGCAGGAGCAAATTCCAAATCCGAGCCCAGCTCGCCGTGGCTGCTCTGGAACACGGGGACAAGTCTGAACCATGGTGACAGCCACATCCCCCTGCAGAGAGGGAGCAGCACTGCCCTGGATCCCCCAGCAGGCAGGGAGGTCACAGCAAGCAGTGGGAAGAAGTTCCACAGAAGGATTTCAAAGGTATTCCAGAGGGCTGGAAGTCAACTTCCCTGCCCAGGGAAGTGGTAGAGAGACCATTCCCAAGAAAAACCCACCTCTCCAGATGGTGATTCCTGTGAGAATGAGCCCAGGGAAATGCTGGAGTCACCATTCCCAAAAAACCAACACTCCAAAGGGTGAATCCTCTACAGAACCTGCCCAGGGAAGTGCTGGAGTCACCATTCCCTGAAAACCAACCTTCCAAAGGGTGAATCCTCTGCAGAACCTGCCCAGGGAAATGCAGCGGTCACCATTCCCAAAAATCCACCCTTCCAAAGCTGAGCAAAGAGGGAAAACTCTGCAGTCCGGGCAAGGCCACAGAAGTTCAGACAGGGGGAATGGCATGAGATTTATTTGTAATAAATCTGGGATCATCTAATTAGGAGCATCTGAGTGAAGAACAAATGCACTGCTGTTAGGGGAAGAGGAAAGATTCAGCTCCGAAGTTTTAGGCCAGGCTTAAAATAATGTGGAGGGTTTAGGACAGAGGAAACGGGAGGAGGGAGGGAAGGAAGGGGCCTGAACACAATGATGAAATGGAATAAAACATAATGGGACTTCACCAGCAGAAGATCAAGTGAGATAAAGGTGCTCTCTCCTTTCTGGGAGGAGATAACAGCTTCCTTTATTTATTCATTTTGGGAAAGAGGAGGGAAATGCCGGAGATTTCATCTCCCTGGATTCCAGCACTTGGCGTGGCCCCATACAAAACCTTCCCTGTGCCTCTGGAGAAGCTGAGCTCAGGCAGGTGAGGCAGACCCCTGGAAGGAATTTTGGGCAGGTGCTAGAGCCAGCTCCCCAGTTTGAGCAAAAAGAACCTGAAATGAAAGGAACAGGTCTGGGAAGGAGCCATGGGCAGTGCTGAGGTGCCATTCCCTGTTCCCAGGTGTGGCAGAGCCCCTTGGGATGGGAAAGGCACTTCCTAAGTGTTTTCCTGCCCTTTGCCAGCTCAGGGTGGGAGCAGGAGCATCCCTCTTGAACCAGAGCTCCTGCAGATTTCTCCTGCTCCTCCTGCATCCCCAAAAGTGAGGGCAGATGGGAGCACAGCAGCTCCAGCCCCATCCCTTCCCCTCCGGGAATCCTTGCAGCCCAGCCAGGAAAAGCCATGAAAATCACTTTAATTTAATTTTATTTTATTTAATAATCACTTTTTCAGGGGTCCCTGAAAGCTCCTGGAGAGGAGAGCTGTACCTGCTGCCCCTCCCTGCAGCCACTGTCACCCAGGGGGACAGTGCTGTCCCCTTGGTGCCAGCCCCGGGCTGCCACCAGCCTCTCGTGAGGATGAACATTTCTGCAGCTCACCAAGGCTGCACCAGGGCTGGGAAGGAAATGAATTCCCTCCACTCTGAGATGGGGAATGATTTGCCAGGGATTTGTAAGGGGGTTTGATGTGAAATCCGCCTGAATGGGCTTTCTGTGGATAGAGAGAGAGAGAGAGAGAGAGAGAGAGAAAGGCTCCGAGAGCAGGAAATATGGTTCTGTCCTAATAGGATAATTTATTAGTAGGGACAGTCAAATTAAAACCAGAGAAAAGACAAAATAATATTCCCTGGCAGCTCAGAAATGCTGCTGCCATTGTGGGGCCACAAAGCTGTTGGGGCAGGGATTTCTCCCACCCCAACATCCCTTTGATTCCTGCAGAGCAGCTCATGGGCAGGGACTCCTGGGATCCTCCTGACGCAGAGCCTGGCACCCCTGAACGCTCTGCAAACATCTCTGCAAGCCCACCTGCTCCTGTTGTCCCTGGACACAGCCTGGGATGGTGCCAGGATGCCGATGGCACCGTGGCAGCCAGGTTTGCTGCTCCTTGCCACACCCCGTGCCCTGCAGGAGAGTTGATTTTCTCCTGGTCCGAGAGCTTTGTATCCAGCTGTGGGTTCAGGGGCAGGAGAAACCAGGCTGTCACCTCCTCCTCTGCCAATGGCCCTGCTCTGGTCACAGCTGAGGAGCTCCTGGGCCTCTGCTTCCTTCTTTCCCAGCCCTGGGGGATGTGGGGGGGTGCAGGCACAGCCTGGATCCTGGAGCCAGCGCTGCCCCAAAGGCTGCTCTGCCAGTCCCAGAGGCACTGAGGATGGAAAAGAGATCCAGGGTCATCAAACACAGCCCGTGCCCGATGCCCACCTTGTCACCATCCCTGAGTGCCATGTCCTGCTCTTCCTCCAGGGGTGGGGACTCCAAACCTCCCAGGGCAGCCAGTGGTACCCATTCCTGGGGGGGATCAACTCCAGAACTGACCCCAGCCTGGAGCAGGGATGAGAGGGGACACAGGGGAAGCTGCTGGAGCGGGGTGGCACAGGGAGATGGCACTGGGGAAAGCCCAGGCTGCTGCATCCCCAACACTGCAGAGCTTGGGATGGTCCCTGTCCTCAGACTGTGGTCCTTGTCCTCAAACTGAGGTGTGGTACCCATTCCTGAGGTCCCTGTCCTCAGACTGAGGTCCCTGTCCTTGATTATGTGATCCCTGTCCTCAAATTGTGGTCCCTGTCCTCAAAGGTGTGATCCCCATCCTCAAACTGGGAATCTCTGGAGGCTGCCCCATGTCCTGTTTGGATTTTCTGCTGGCTGAGCTGGGGACAGGCTGCAGGGGACATAGCACGAGCCTCACGGAGCTGCAGCCACAGGGGAGTGTCCTGCTGTTCTTGTCCCCTGCTGCCCCTGTCCCCTGCTGCCCTTGTCCCTGCTGTTTTTGTCCCTGCTGCCCTCGTGTCCCACTGCCCCTGTCCCCTGCTGTCCCTATCACTGCTATCCTTGTCCCTGCTGTCCTCGTCCCTGCTGTCCTTGTTGTCTGCTGCCCTTGTCCTCTGCTGCCCTTGTGTCCCACTGTCCTCATCTCCTGCTGTCCTTGTCCCCGCTGTCCCTGTCCCTGCTGTCCTTGCCCCTGCTGCCCTTGTCCCCTGCTGACCTTGTCCCTGCTCTCCCTGTCCCTGCTCCCCTTGTCCCTGCTGTCCCTGTCCCTGCCAGCTGCCCTGGGCTGGCTTTCCCCAGCAGGTCAGGCTCTGTCACAGCTGGACAGAGTTTGTCACTGCTCAAGGGACAGCCCCTGCTCCGCCTTTGCCCTGCCCGGCCCTGCCTGGCACGCCGGGAGCCACAGGGCAGCGGGAGCAGGGACACGAGGTTTGTCCTTTGTGGAGCAGCGAGCTGGAGCAGCCTCCTCCTGGGCAGCTTCCAGGTTCGGTGTCACGGGACAGCTGGGATGCCTTAATGAGCCAGCCACAAAGGTAATTAATTGCTAATGACTGGGCAAGCTGAGCAAAGGCTCTGCAGGTCGCTGGTCCGCTGGAATTCATTCCTTCGCTTCCCCCGAGGTATTCCACAGGAGCCCAGCGCTGCCTCGGGGCCCTCTGGATCTGGGGACATGCTCATCTCTCTCCTGAATCGCTCCCCAGGAGCTTTGGAGGAGCAGCAACCATCGGGAAGGGCAACAGGCAGCGGGATGCTGCAGCTTGGGAAAGCCATGGCAGCGCTGCCCCTCCTGCGTCCTCTGCACAATCCAGCCGTGCCTGGGCACAGTCCAGCTCCCAGGGATGCTGAGGCTCTCCTGGAGAGGCTGGAGCAGGGCAGGATGAGCTGAGGGAGCCACGCCAGGACAGAGCTCCCGGGGCTGCAGCTCCTCTCAGCTCCCAGCTCTGAGCCCTGGGAAAGCACCCAGCTGGAGCTGGGACAGAGCAGGGCCAGGATGGATTTTGGGAGAAGCTTCTTCCCCAGGAGGTGCTGGCACTGCCCAGGCTCCCCAGGGAATGGGCACAGCCCCGAGGCTGCCAGGGATGCCCAGGGTGGGATTGCTGTGGGGTCTGCGCAGGGCCAAGGGTTGGATCCATGATCCCTGGGGATCCCTTCCAACCAGAACACTCTGAGATTCTCTGATTCTATTGATGTCTGGAGAAGGCTGACCTAGAACCTAGGTCAGAATAAAGTAGGTATTAATTGAAATAATAAATTTAATAATGTTTATGAAGAATCAAATGTATAAAATAGTAAAAGCACAGATTTAGATAGTAAATTATAAAATAGAAGAAAATATAGAAAATATGTAATATATTAAAATGTCTATAAACAATAAAAAATAAGATATATAATATTAATAAATAATAAAGGACTCGCCCTGGGCAGTGCAAGAGCCTGGCCAGGGCTGCACCCAGGATGGACCAAAAATGGTCACAAAATGCACGACTGCTCACGAGGGCTCACGTTTTTGTAAGTTTGGCTCCATCTGCACATCGGGGTTAAGTGTCCAGTCACAGCTCCAGGTTATGAAGTCCCATCCTTCTTGTTTGCTCCCTTCAGCCACCGCTGTTTGTGCTGTTGGGGCTGGAATTGTAGCGGCTGTCCTTGGTACGGAGCTGGAAATGAATTGTTCTGTCTGCCTGCTCTGTGAGGAGAGCTCACTGGCACTGAATGTGGGGCTCAGAACCGCACGCCTGGACAGAGCAGAATGTGAAAATATGAAACTCGAGGCATCACCATGACCCTGCTGTCCCAGGAGCTGCGCTGCTTCCCTGGGGCACTCTCAGCAATTCCAGCTCCTTTATGCAATCCCAGAATTGCCTTTCAACTTGTGCCATTTGCCCAGGGCTTTCTGCCTCTTTTTTGGGGAAGAGCCCAGGGATTTCTGGCTGGGTTTGAAAGGTTTTCTGCTCACTGCTGACCCTCGCCCATCTGCCTAGAGAGGTGGGGCCCAGGGCAGAGCCGACAGGGGTCATGCTTATCAGAGGAACCCCACAGGAAAGGAACTTTGGGACTCAAAAGTGTCCCTGGCACTGGGGGCTATGCCCAGCCTGCTCCCAGCCTGGTGAGAGCTGTCCTGGCATCGCCCAGGCCATGGGCAGATGGCAGCAGAGGGGACAGAGCCGTGGGCGGGTGCAGGGAATGTCCATGGACACAGAGCTGGGACCCACAGCAGGGATTGATCTGAGCAGGAGCAGAACCAGAGCTCAGCCTGGCAGGGACTGCCCAGAGCTGGTGTCCTCCTCACAAGGACACTGGCACAGGTGCCCAGAGCAGCTGTGGCTGCCCCTGGATCCCTGGCAGTGCCCAAGGCCAGGCTGGACAGGGCTGGGAGCAGCCTGGGATGGTGGGAGCTGTCCCTGCATGGTGGAACCAGGTGATGTCTCATGTCCCATCCAACCCAAACAAGTCTGGAATTCCATGATCCTTTTCCCTGCAGCCAGAGGAAGGTTTGATTGATTTTGTTGCAGGAAGCCCCAGCAAGGTGGGCAGCTGTCCCTCCTTGGGCTGTGCCAGGGTGTCCCAGCCCAGCCAGGGGATGCCTGGGGACGCACCCAAAGCCTGCAGGTCCCTGGGGTTGCAGGGAAGGGCTCCAGGCTGGCTGTGAGCAGCCCAGGGCAGGAGCACACCTGGGAGGAGGCGCAGGGAAGGGCTCTGCTTGTGCCAGGGCCTGCTGGGTCACTCTGCTCACAGCCTGGCACCTCCCTCCTGGCAGCTGAAACAGCCTCTGATGGCTTTGTTCCCGTGCCTCGGGGCCGTGGAGCGGCTGCAGGGGAGGGTGACCCTTGCAGGATTCCCTGGAGCCGATGGCAGGGCCCTGCTGGACGAGCTGATGGGCAGAGCTTTCCTGGAGCTCTGTGATCTCACCTCCTGCTTTCCAGAGAAACCCCACAGCTCTGTGTCCCTCTCTGTGCTGGGAAAACCTGGGATGAGCAGCTTTTTCCAGAGGTTTTTTCCTGGTCACTTGAGTCCAGGGCAGGGCTGCTTTTCCCAAAGCATCTCCTGTCCTGCTGCTCTTAAAGAAATCCCTCATCCCTCACCTGAGTGTGGCAATGCTTTCCTTGGCCCTGCATGGTGCAAGAGGAATCCTGTGGGATGTGGGAGCTTCCCACAGGGATCAACCTTTCCCTGGCTGGAGGAGCTGTGGGTGCTTTGCACTCAGGAGCTGCCATCGCCTTCATCCCCCAGCGAAGGCAGGAATGACCAATCCTCCTCCCTCTCCCTTCCTGAAGCGGGAAAAGCCTCTCTGATATTAATAAGAATCTAATTTTCCATTTATTGTTCCATGAATTAATTACATCCCGAGTTGAGTTACCTTTTACACAGCCATTAAACTTCAGGAAGGCCTCTTTATACCACTCCATGGATAATTTAATTAGCATACTAATGTCTTATTAGCCATAAACCCAAAGCTGGTTTAGAATCACTTAAATCCAAACTCCAAAGCTTTCAGCCCCCCCCCCAGCCCCTCAGCCTGGATGTGGGCAGAGCATGGCAGCGGGCACAGATCCTGGGAAGAGTTTTCCAGCTGTTTTCCCCAGCTGGCACTGGTGGGGTGCAGCACGGCCTGCCCAGCATCCACAGCTCCACTCCTAACTCTCATTTCATTCCTTCTTAGTTCTCCTTGGAATCTGCATAAATCGGGTGAGGCTGGAGGAGCCGTGACAATCCATTAGGGATGGGCAATCAAAGCCACCCGGGCAGCTGGGCAGGAGGTCTCTGCTGCTTCCAGGGGTCTCATCCCCATCCCGTGGTCCCTGGGGGTGCAGGTCGGTGTCACCTCTTCCGTGGGACACCCCAGGGCTGAGGATGGGGTGGATTCCCAAAGGATCCGGCCAAGGCAAGCGGGAGCAGAGGGCGTTTGTCCCCACAGTGTCCCCTCTCTGTCCCTCACTGCCAGGAGCTGTGGGATTAAAGCACTGCAACTTCCCTGCCTTGAGATTCGGGATTCTGCCTTTTCCACCATCCCAGCCATCCCACTGGAATCAGGCCTGGCCCTTCTGAACCTTTTAAACATCCCAATTTCTGAGTCAAACCCTTTTCAAAATGACCCTGTGTGTGATCCAGTTCCTGAGCAGAATTTTTTTTCCCCTTTGCCCGGATCTTCTGAGCTAATAAATAGCTTAATTTGGAGGCTGGAAAATTGACTCAGAGGCAAAGTTTAACTAAATTGAAGAGCAAGGCTTCTGCTTGAGTGTAATAATCTGAAAATAATTGATTAATTTGCATGATCCTTCGTAATTGCTTCAATTTACACCCAAGAGGCCACTGTCATCAATAGATGAATAAGACGTAATTTTTTAAGTCCCAGTAATGCACAGAATGGAATTTCGGAGTTTTGCTCATCCCACAGCCCCAGCTCCCAGCTCACTGTGGGAGGAATTGGGCTGGGATTGGATTCCCTCGTTAAGGATGTAATTATGTTCATTATCCTTGGGAAAGAGGAGGCCCCAGCCCTGCCACGGTGACTATTCCAACGGGACATGGGTGGCAGCAAGAGTCCAAAATAAAGAGATTCGGTCCCAAAATCTGGCCTGGATGCTCTTTGAGGCTGGCAGGGCAAAGCACCTCCTGCAAAGTGCTCAACCCCCAGCTCAGCTTTAATTGCAATTAATGAGATTCCTTCAGGGATCTCAGTTCCAAAGGGGCTCACCCTGGTGTGGGTGGGAGCAGAGGGAGGCAGGGATAGAGGCAGGTAAGGAGCAGAGTGCAGGGAGGTGTTTGGGCCACACAATGGCCCTTCAAAAACTCCAAACCCAACCTCCACAAGGTCAAGGAACAGAAAATACAGCATGAAAGAGGGGAAACAGGAAGCCAGCAAGGAATAGCAAGGAATGGAAACAAACAATGGATAATTCACGTCTGGCAGGAAGAGGAAAGGCTGGAAAGGAACCAGGCAGCTCTGCTGGCTCCCCGGGAGTTAAAAGGGAACAATTAAGGAAGATGAGGACACAGCTGAGAAGTGAAATGATTTCATTTCATAAGTTCTTCACCTCAGGGGATGTCGGGAAAAGTCTGCTCCCGACTTGCTCCTTGCTGGTAATAAAGGTGAGTTGCTATAAAGGATTAAGGGATCAAATGAAGAGGTGCTGGTGCAAATAGGGAATTTAAAGAATATTGAGTGTCTGGGCCTGCATGGGACATTCAGGGGTTGAGGAAACCTAATAAAGCAGAGGCTGAGCTGCTAGATGATCTGCAAGTGCTCAGCCGGCTGGAAAAGCTCGTGTGGGATCAGAGGGCGGGAGCAATCCTTGTGTCTGTGCAAACTGGAAATCCAGGAATTGCTGCCTGGAGAGCCTTGGGAGGTACCAGACACGGGAGCTGGGCTCAGCTGTAGGAGGGTGAAGCTCCTGCTGGCTGGGATCCACCCTCAGGATGCCAAGGAAATGCGGGGGATCCGTCTGGCCTTGGAGCGCTCCTTACCAACCCCTTTTATCTCATTTCATGGAATCCCAGAACGGTTTGGGTGGAAAGGGCCTTCAACCCCACCCAGTTGCACCCCTACCATGGGCAGGGACCCCTTCCAGTGTCCCAGGCTGCTCCAGCTGGCCTTGGACACTTCCAGGTCTGGTGGAAGTGAGGCCTCTCCATCCTCACAGGGGCGGATCCCTTCCCAATATCCCATCTAAAATCTTCCTCTTTTACCCCAAATGCCTTCCTCTTTGTCCTACCACTCCAGACCCTTGTGAAAGCCCTTGGCAGGACTTCAGGGTGATGGAGACCAGGGGGCAGCAGCCGAGGAGCTGCCTGGGTTTGGCACCTCCTGCCAGGGAATCCCCCAGAGGAGACGGCAGAGCAGCTCGAGCAGAAAGACAGAAAAGGTACCGAGGTAGAAAAAAGATTCAGATTGGAGGCAGCGCATGCTCAACCCTTTGTGCTCCCCTCTCACGGTGCAGAACACGGAATTATTCCATTCCGCTCTGGTCTGCTCCCTAAAAACCACCTTGCTGTGCCTCCAGTTATCATTTTTTCCACCCTGACCCTGAGAAAAGTAGGATGGGGTTGGGATGGGGAGTTCCCTGCTGGCCTGGATTACCCCACAGCCATAGGACCTTCCCCCAAAGATCTCTTCCACAGAGGAAGCCCAGACATGCCCAGCTGGGAAGATATTCCAGATTCCAGTGATTTCTCTCTCCTGGACACATCTTTCCAGCTTGGGACTCTTCCCCACCGCACTGACACCACTGAGGCTGGGGTTCAGATCTCTGAGGAGTTCAAAGGAGGTTTCTTTGGTGATCACACCCCTTATTTTAGAGGTCCTGCACAGCTTTTGTTGCCAGGAGAGTTTCCTGCCTTCCAGGGACCCCTCAGCTGCAGCCCAGCTCTGCTTTAGATAACGATTTCCAGGAGAAACCTTGGTATAAAATTCTAAAATAAATAATAATTTTTAAAAGCCCTAAAATAAAGGATATTTTCCAAACCCTGGGCATCCCTTGCTGTCCTTTGCACTCTGTGCAAACCCATGTGGGGTTTTCCAGGCTGAGGGCACTGCTGTGACCTGCAGCATGGTGTGGAAATGGAACCACGGGGCTTGGGACACCCAGTTTGTGATTTGTGGGCTGAAAATGCCGCTGAGGCATGAAGAGGGCTGGAACATTTGGGTGACTTTTAAAAAAATCCCTGTTCAGCTCTGCTGGTATTTAGAGGAGAGATAAATTTGGCTGCTGCTGTGCTGGCTGAGGCAGGGAAGGGAGATGGCTCGGGAGTCATAAAGTCTCTGTCCTGCAAAGACCTTGGATCTGCGGCTGATCCCGCAGCTGAGGAGCAAACCTGATGTCCCTGCTTCATTTCCTTTAGGATTTCTGGCTACCAGGCCTAAAAAGATTAAAAATCAAATGGAAAAGGAAGTGGTTTTGTGGGTCTGCACAGGGGCAGCAGGAGCAAAAGTCCAACTTTGGGAAAAGCCATCTGGGATGCTCTGCTGTGCCCCACTCAGGCCTCCAGGTTATTTTTTAGGGGAGAAATGGGCACTTGGCAGCTGGGTTGTTTTGTCCTGGGCTTGTATTTTAAAATTGTGGAATCCCAGAGTGGTTTGGTTGGAAAGGGATCTCAGAGGTTGTTTTGTTCACCCCCTGCCATGGGCAGGGACAATTCCCACTATCCCAGTTTACTCCAAGCCCTGTCCAACCTGGCCTTGGACACTTCCAGGCATCCAGGGGCAGCCACAGCTTCTGTGGGCACCTGGAATTCCCTCCCAGCCAAGAATTCCTTCCTAGGCTCAGTCAGACATTGCAGTGCCCCTGATTGGTTTTCCCAATTCCTGGATTTTCCTTGCTAAATATGGAGTCTATAATATTCCTATCCTAGCACTTAACTGGGGCCCATAAACACTGGATGGAAAGCACTTCCAGAATCCCTGGAAGAACCCAAAAAAAAGGTGCTCCAGCAGCCAGGAACATCTGCAAGCTGACAGCCTGTGAGTTTATCTGGGCAGAGCTGCATCCATGTAGCGCTTCCAATTTAATTTCCATGTTTTCCTAAGAAGAAATAGAATGCCCTGTGTTTCCTGGGTGACTGAGGGAGGTTTGGCTGTGCCAGGCAGCTCTGATCTCCCCCTGCAAGAAGATTTCCTCGGTGGCAGACAGGGAAAAGTGGGGAAAGGATGTTTCATAGGGATTTCATCACATTCTGCTCATCTTTGATAGAAATCCCCCAGCTGAGGTTTGAGGTCTCAGCCATCCCCAAATCCCTCTCCACTTCCAGACAGCCCCAAATCTCTGCCCTTGCCTCCTGGAGAGGTGCCAGCTCTGTGCTGATGGCATGAGGGGAATTTGGAGGGGTGCTGCTGGAGAAGGGCAGGACAGGGGCAGATCCAAGGACAAGGAGCAGGAGGAGAGAGCAGCGATGCAGAGGGAGGAGCAGTCCCAGGCGGAGCTCCAAACCTTCCTGCCAGCCCTGACATCCAGCCTCCAGAAATTCCAAGTAGATTGCCAAAGTTTGCACCATCCCAGGAGCATCCCAGCTTCCAGCTGTCCCCTCTGCAGCAGGGAGCTGCTTCCCTTCAGAGCCCAGTGAAGAGTGGAAGGCAGAAGAGAGGGGGGGAAAAATAAAATAAAATAATTTAAAAAATCATGAATATTAATTTGAATTCGAGTGAATTTCAATTAGGCTGCATTTGGGCTCCACAAATATTTGAGCAGCAAACAGGGGGGGAAAAAGCAGATCTCTAACTTTAACACACAAATATTCACAAAAGATAAATCCCGAGCCTCATGCTCGCCGTTCCCGCCGGCTCTGCTCCAATCCCGCTCCTGTTTCCAGGCTCTGCTCCGGGGGAGGAGGCAGCAAATGTAACAAATATTCTGATTTAAAGGATCCTGGGGGGGGGTGGGTGTTAACTGAGCTGGGAATGCTGAAGCAGGTGGGATGACCTGATTTCCTGCCAGCTTCAAAAAGGCAAGGTCATGGGGTGGGAATGGGATAGATCCAACAGAGATGGAGCTCATGGATAGGACAGCAGGAATCAAATCCCAGGAATGCTGGGTCATGGAGAGCCAGGAATGCCCAGTGTATCACAGCATGGAGAACCCCAGCTCACTGATGTCAGCTCATGAAGCACAGAGTGCTTTGGGTTGGAAGGGGCTTTAAAGATAATTTTATTTTACCCCTGCCATGCAGGGACAGCTCCCACCATCCCAGGCTGCCCCAAACCCCATCCAGCCTGGCCTTGGGCACTGCCAGGGATCCAGGGGCAGCCACAGCTGCTCTGGGCACCTGTGCCAGGGCCTGCCCACCCTCACAGGGAACAATTCCTGCCCATGATCCCATCCAGCTGGGCCATTCCATTCCCTGTGTCCAGTCCCTGCAGCCCTTGGGAATTGTCTCTCTCCATGTTTCCTGCAGCTCCTCCAGGCCCTGCAAGGCCACACTGAGCTCAGCCCAAAGCTTCTCCTCTGCAGGGGAACAATTCCAATTCCCTCAGCCTTTCCTCACGGAACACAGGCAGGTCCAGGTGATTTTTCTCTGCAATTCCACACCTCCTTGGCAGCACGTTCCCATGGCAAATATCCAGAACTGGATCCAGAGGAAGGTTGGTGTCACTTTGTGAGGAGCAGGGTTTGGGCAGGATTCAGGGATGGGGAAATCCCACCCCGAGCAATGTGAGCATCCCCTCAAAAACGGGAACCCCATCCCTGTCACAGGTGGGCTGGGACCTCCCATGGCACCTTGGCTGGAACTGGGCAGGGCTTCAGAAGGAAAAGGGTCTTGTGTTATTCCTTGGAGGTGGAGAGGTGGGAAAACAGGGAAAAGCCACCCAAGCCCTGATTTGTGCTGCACCATGGGCTGTCCCAGCCCATCAGGAGGAGAGCAAACCATAAATCCTTTAAATCTGCTCTACAGGGCTTGCTTGGCTCCTGCCCAGGGATTTTGGCAGCTGGATTCACCTGCCAGCTGGGAAATCCTTTTCCTCGGGGATCTAATCCTGGCACTGTCTACAGAGAGGGAGGTCCATTTTCCCTGGCTTTAGAGGTCTGTGCTCTGTCCCACCCAACCCTTCAGGTTATTTTTAGGGGAGAGTTCACAGCTGGGTTGTTTTGTCCTGGGTTTGATATTTCAGATGCATCAGGTGGGTCACACCCAACACCCAATGCCTGGAAAAAAGAGGAGCAGCTTGAGCACAAACAACTCGAACGGAACAATTCCCCCTCAGAAATCCCCCTCTGTGTCCTTCACCTCGGCTTTTTCCCTGGGAATAAGTGCTTTCTCCGTCCCCTGGTCAAGCCTTGGGGACGAGGGACATTGAGAGCGGAGGCAGCTGCTCCCGCGGGTCCCCATTGTGAGGCCGGAGAACGGATGGATTGTTTTCTGCCTTGAGAACCTGAGCTTGTTTCTGCCTTTTCACGGCTTGGAAGGAACAATAAAAACAGCAAATAAAGAGGGGAGAGTGGTGAGAAATCACATCTATACAACAAATGATTAATAGGGCATTTCCTGAGGCAAACAATCACCCTGCTGGGCTTTGGGGTGGGGGTCTGGGGCTGCCTCAGCCTTTGCTGAGTCCTTCAATAAAATAAAGGATGGGGGTGGGGGATCCCCTCCGTGGCACATTGAAAGGGAGGCTCTGTGAAAAACCCGGCCTAACAGAGCCAGGACTAGCGGGGTGTGAAAAACCGCTGCCAAAGGGCTTCACGCTTCCAAAGGTTGCCCTGATCCTGCAATTTTACACCTATGAATGAATCCCTCCTTCCCCAGCAGTTCTCGGGGTGGATTCTGTCACTCCTGTCATTCATTTCCACCCCCCCTCAGCAGACTGTCCCCCACAAAAAAAGATTCCGCGCAACGAGTCGAAGAAATTAAATTCTTAGCTGCCTCTTGAAGGATAATGAATGTGAAAGACGTGATCTTGGGTAAAAACCCTCTTCTTTTCAAATCCTGAGATTGGGGCAGTGCTATCTCTGAGGGGAAGTACACAAAAAGCTGCAATCAAAATGACCTCTCCAAAACATAAAGAGGACTTAATAGGATTGCTCTGAATTCCAAAGGGGCGCTGCACGCCCGGCACGAGTGGGCCTTGCAGTGGGGGCATTCATAATCTGCAATTCCATTAAGCAATTTTAATATAGTCTTTGAGGGTGGAAAGTGGTCGTTAATAAAAGTTTAAATTAAAGCCTGCTCGCTGTCGGATTAGATCATTAAAATTGCAGGGTCCTGGCGGCTGCCGGGCTCAGCAGCACAGACTGAGCTAAACCCACATTACCAGGGAAGAATTCCAAAGCAAACAGGGAGAAAAGGAATAAAACAATTCGATGGGTGTGAGTTATGGTTCGGCATCATGCTTAATGAAGAGAAAAATGTAATCATATTTCATCAGCGCTCAGAGTAATTAGTGAGTGTGAGCAGCGAGGGACATGGAGGGAGAATTTCCTCATGGACAGCAGCTCCTAAACCGGCGAGGATTTCCCCACAGGGCAGGGAAAGGGGGGAATTTCCTCTTGAAATCCACGGGCAGATCCCTCCGTGAGTTTTCTCGGCTGGAATTCAGCTCGGATTTCCAGGAATGGTTATTTCCTGGGGATCTGGGCAGCAGCAGGAGAACCACTCTTCTGCTGGAAATGCCTCCTCAAAAGATTGAGGGATCGCCCTGGAAGGAGGTCCTGGAGAGCAGGAGGGATAGCTGAGCATGCTTCACTTGAGGCTGTGCAGAAAATATGTCGGAGGACAAATATATAGGATATTTATATTTAAAGAAACCTGTCATATATTTATATATGTTTAT
>VWYI01030348.1:0-128011 GCA_013399455.1 Anthoscopus minutus | reverse complement strand
TGCTCTTACTAGAAAAATAAAACATTAACTCCTGAGGAGTTAGTGGTCAGCTCGTGGATCATTGCTTCACATGCAACATTAGGATTTCCTCATCCATATGGATCACTTAAAATTCAATGCAGCTCAAAATAATCTCACATTTTAGTATCCAGTTTCTGGGACTCTTCAGCCTCTAGAAGTGTAAACTGTTTAGGATAAACAGCACTTCTGATCCAACTTTCACTGCTTTTCTTATCCTCTTACACAAATACTGTGTTCTCCAAATATAGGCTTTGAGTTCATTTACTAAGGCATTTTCTGAATTCTACAAGACAAATTGTTGTTCCTTACGAGCCTGTCAATATTCAGAGAACTGCTCAGTCCCAAGGGCTCATCTGAGCTTAATGTTGTTGCTGATTCAAGGATTAGAGGAAACTCACTAAAGACAAAATAGAGCAATTAAAGGATGAGATATTTGGTTCAACACCTAAGAGTCCTATAGAAATTAAGAAAGCTGGTGGATGATAAGTCATATCTGGCACAGTATGCTGGGATAATTTTTCACAAAAATTAAACTCACAAAGAAAAAAAAATCTATTATAAGAAATACTCAAGTATGATGAAATGGTCAATCTTTTTTTGCCCAGATCCTTAAAATTTTTGCACTGTTCAAACAGGACTGTTGTAAAATCAGTTTATAATTAGTTCTAGCCTCTGAGGAACATAGAGCTGGCAAATTCAAATTTGATCAGCTACAACACCAAATTGGTCAACTTAAGCAATTTACATACTAGAACAAGAAAACCAATAGACCAAGTTTCACATTTCTTATAAACTTAAAACAGAATTTTAAGAGTCAAGAAAAGAGAGCAGGAGCAAAGTCTTTGGTCTGGAGACAAGCCATGTTCTGTAAGATCCACATGATACTAAACAGCATCTGAACAAAGTAAACCACAGCACCTGCTTCCAGCTGAGGATCACAACCACCAGAGGAGGGTGATGCTTTGCTGAGATAAAGAGAAAGCATCCATACCACAAAACGCTGAGGGGTAAAACAAAGCAAAGGGAATAAAGCTCAAACCTCCAACCCATGGAGAAACTTCCCAAGCAAACATGTATGCTGAGAGGTGCTAGAAAAGCACAAATCTCCACAGCTAATACCAGTGTGAATTTAGCTTTCACAGCAGCCCCTAGATTTGACTCTTGAACAGCCCGGAGTGAACACTTCTATCTGGCCAGGTGCTGAAACTTTCTATTAATGCCAGGTCTGGGGAGAGGGGGGAGGGACATCCAATTGCCACAGTATATCTCACTGAGGTTGACTCAACTAATGTTATTCAGATTATGAAAAAAGAAAATCAGATTAGCAGATTTCCTTGTTTAAAAGAAATACAAACATATAAGCAGGAATATTTATTTTTATTTTTCAAACCAATTAGAGAAGTCATGCTACAGATTCTCAGCCTTAACCAATCTCATGAAATCTCCAGCAACTAGAATTGAAGACTGAATTTTTTTCATGGATTTATTTTTATTACTTACGGTCTCTGTTAAGGTGGTTTCTGTTTGGTACATCGAATTCTACTCTGACACAATCTTATACTGCACAGTTTGGATGGTCGAAAATATTTGTGTCATGAAAAATATCATTCTATAGAAACAGTAGGCAATTGCATTTCAGTTTGTGATGTTTCATGGGTTTCTAGACAATATTTTTATACCATTTTGTCAAAGATAATATTTACAAAGAATTTAATTTCTAATAATCTTCTAACATCATACTTTGTACTGAGATGAAAGCCAAGCCTTTTCTGGAAGTACAGAACCCTAGAATGCCATTTACAGCCTCAACTTCCAACTGATGTATCCAGAACTTCTAGAGCAGAACCTAGACCAAAGGTTTTAGAATAAAATGTTGATTTGAAGGATTTCTCATTTTTCCAAATATTCCATAAAGTGGTAGCATTTTTGACAAAATACTCATGCTGAAGTAATGATAAAGTAATCAGAAGTCTGAATGGTTAACATACACATAAAAAGCTAAAGGAGAAGGTATAAAAAGAACAAAGAACCTTCTCCCTCTTCCTCCTCCCAGACAGACAACAGCACACCCCCATTTTCTTGTCCTACTCTCACAATCCACTTTCCTTTTTCCTTGTTCTTTTCTCACAGTACTGTATGGTTCCCATAGTCATTACTGTGACATTTAGCTACTGAACCAAGCCCATGTCAGGTGCTTTTCACTGCTGTAAAAAAGTTGTGCTTTTTGCCTCAGTCATACATTCTTCTCTTGAAGCAAGGCACCCGAACATGATAATTTTGCTGGCAACGTTCTGCCCTAGTCTATGCAGCTAAAACTCCAGTGGAATGTTTATGTTAAAATGGCTGTAGATTGATATGAGAAAACACACACTGAAGTGATTTACAGTTAAAAATTCAGAAGAAATAATGGTTACCAATTTCAGCTGGGTTCAATTGGGTTAGGCTGCAATGGAACCAGGGGGTTCCAGAATGGAACCTGAATCCTTTACAGCAGCTGGCATTCAATGCTTAGTTAATGAAGCATAATTGCAACTATCAATCTATCAGTTGTTTAACTGCAACTATCATTTCTTTCTGCCTTCCATGGCACATAAGGGATTAGATTTTATTACAAATTATTTACAAATGCTAAATCCCTTGCATCAAATCTGCAAGCCTTTACTGGCAAGGTACACTATGAAAAATGATCATTAAAAATCCTACAGGTATTACTTTGGCTCTCTTTTTTTTTTTCAACTTAAGATCAGAGTGTCAACGTTTATTATAATTATTGTTCTTCATTTACAAAGAAAGACCACAACTATACACTTTTGACTCTCCAGACAGTAGCACAGCTGGAACTCATTGTAGTTTGAAAATGCAGACATTACGTTTGGTGGTAAACTCATCACCAGTAAGTAGCATGTTGGAATGAATAAGTTATTAGCTTGAGATAGTACTTAGGAATATCATTGTGAGTTCATTCAGATACTTACCAGAAAATGCAGCTGCTTTTTAAAATCTAATAAAAACACCTCCAAACTCCAAGCTCCCTCAAGAATAGTCTCAGCAAAGTTCTCCATGAAATTACAAAGATGCTGTGTATCCCAAAGCATGACCTTATAACTCTAATTTTAAGATGTCTTTGTAGAAGATTTCTGAATTTAGTAGTATGATCACAATATTAAGAAGTTTTGTAATATTGCAGTAACACAATTAAGGAATAACCAGAAACTACCTATAAGAAGGGAACATTGAAACTTGCACTAATACTCTCCAGAAGCACAAAGATGCTCTGGCAACACAGACCAGGATCAAGTACTTGATGAAACTTGATTCTGGATCAACCAACTGTATCTTTGCACCCCTTATTTATAAATAAATATTTCAGCAACTTAACACTTGGAAGTTGTCACAGCACAGTTATTCTGTTAAACACGATCCCTTAAAAGGAGCTATTCTCAGCTCTGATTTATGACTATTAACTACATTTCACTTTCAAAATCATACAATAGACAAATGAACATTTTCTTGATACAGTTTCTTCAGACACAAGAAGTGCCAAAACTTGTGTTGGGTAATCTGCAAATAAATCTATAACCCCTTTGTTCAAAAATTTTTGTTGAGCCACAGTCCTTTGTATTCTAAGGTAAAGAAGACACTGTTGAGAAAAGTGCCGAATGGCAATACAATACCCTTGGTATAAATGTTAGAGAGATGTCAGCCACAGCCTATGTTGTTAAAACAATGGAAAAGAGCAAGCAACACCAAGAGGCAATGCTTTTCTACAGATGCTGTTAAAATAATCCGACAGTTTAAAAGTTCAAACAAAAGCCAACAAAAATCTAATACAGCTCTCGAAGGGCTATTTAAGCACATGCTGGCTATAGAACCATTTTTGCTTCAGAACCAAGAAAATATTTGGCAAGGAATCGACAGGAAAGGACAGAAACCTCTGCAGTTGGAAATTACACTATTTATAGAAGCTGCTCTTTGGATCATTTGCTGTGTGGAAAGACACTTGCATGACAAGGCCCAGCCCTCAAGTCTTCAGCAGCTTTCCCTGGGGTCTTGTGTGTGCAGGGCTTATGGCAGGAGTTTTTCTTTCTACAGTCTGGAAACTAAGTTAAGCTCTCACAAAGCAATGTATAACACAACAAGTTCTTGTCCCTGAACTGCTTCAAAAAGATTATTTTTTCATTCAGTTTTCAAACAACATTTTCACCACTTGCAACACAATGGTTGGGAGGTTGATCTTGTGAGAGACAGAACATAAACATTCCTATGAAAACCTCATGAAAAGGAAAGCAAATTAAGGATTTTTTTTCTGCTTTTTGGAGGGTAACACTGCAGTGTTACAAATCTGATTCAGATAAATAATAAACTTATTACCCACTCTGCTAAAATATTCTATACTTCAGATTTGTATGAGGAAGGAAAGTGTTATATTTTCATTATTACTGTGTTAGGAGAAAACAGAAATCAACTGCCTGACCCATAATGCTAATTAGAATCTTCCCCTAGCAAAAAAGCTCTAGATTGCTGACAGAGAAGGTACTAGGAGATTCAGTACTCCCAGAGCCCTTTGACAATGCTATTACAAGGCTCTTGTAATAGAATAGACTGAAGAATAGAACTCCTTGTCAAGTTTCTTCGGTATGAAACGGGCAAGGCATTGTTAAAAGATTTTCTGTTTGCAGTCTCCAAGTTTTGAAAAGCATAGTGCAATGTTTTAAAAATGAAAGGCACTGTACAAGGAAAACTCATACTTCTCAAGCACAGCTAAATGTTGACTTATGTTGAGAAATAATAATAAGATAGTTTCAAAAAAACCACAGCAAAACAACCAAAATATAGTGTTCACACTGATATTAGCTGAAATTGTTGTTTGACTGTCTCTGAAGTGAGGCACCTTCAACCCCAATCACAGCTAATATTTTCTATGTGAAAAGCCACAAAATACATGCTAAAAGAAATCCAAAATAGAAAGCTGCAGAGGAAACATAATTCCTACCTGGAAACACAATTTCCATTCCTTCTCCTGTGTTATAAACTTAATTCCAGTTGTGGAAAGGACTGTTTTTCCTAATGGCATTAACTTAAATGGAAATGAAAGGATCACGTTTTATTTCAAAATTATCTTAGCTTTGCTTCAAGTGCCTCAAGGAAACTTGCTGCCTCAAACTAAAGCCATCTACATCAAATACAAGTGAACTGACCTTCTCATACAAGTGCTCTGCATGAGCACAGACTCTGGAAACTGAAAGGATCTAAGCCATAGAATGAAATTCCTATCCAACTTTTCAGCTCCTGGTGATAACTGCAAGGAAAAAAAAAGTTGCACCCAGAGAGTAGGCAGAGCTTGAGATGTATTTAGTTCAAAGCACATTCAAATATTACTGTCCAGATTCGTACTGTGCAGCACACTGAGCCACAAAAGGTTGGTATGCAACTGAAACACGTGTTTATATAAAAGGTCCCATGACACTAAATTTATCTAAATGAAAATACTGACAATACTTGCCAAGATTCTTCAAGTCACTTTCAAATGAGTGACAGATTTTCATTTCAAATAAATATTAATAAGCTTAAACTGAAAAGTAAAACTGTTCTATTCTGGAAAAAGTGACATCTCCTGCAGAATACGATGAGGCTGCAGAGCCAGACTGAAAAACGTAAACTAGCTGACAAGTGCTTTCAAATATTTTACTGCACTCTTACTCTGAGTGATAAAAAGGAAGATGCAAGTGCTGTATCACATGTGGCTGTGCTGGCATTATTATCAATAAATCCAAGAAGCCTCATACAGGATTATACAATGTCTTTCCAGCACAGCAAGAAAAGATGCTAAATGTGCTAACATTGTTTTAGTGTGGAGAAACTACAACTTTGCAGCTGGAAGCAGTGGATGGGAAGGCACTCCCTCTGCACTTCTAAAAGAAAAATTACCAGTTTTCAGCAGCAGAAAAGGAATGGCAGAAGTGGCAACTGAGCTTTATAGCACTCTGGTCTGATTAGTCATTGCTCATATGGACAGCCAAATGCTTCAACCTTTTTGCTAGAAACATTCATCATCACAGTGGAAAAGTGACAAATTTGGAACCAATCGGACAATGCTACAATGTTCAGATATTGCAGAAATCTTACAATAAAAGAGAAATTTGTATGTTTGCATAAACACTGCAGAAATTCTCACCCAAAGAACTTAGCAGTTTGTGAAGGACTGTTATTTAAGTGAAACAACTTTGAATTATATTTCTCTTGCTGTTTAAGAAGTATCTATTAACTGAAAACTCAGCCTGCAAAAGATAGAAAACACATGCAAGGAATTAGGAATCAGGTATGCATGCAAGATCCTAGAACAAATGGGTGGGGAAGAGTAGCTTTAAGCAATACAGACTTTTGGCTGAAAAGCTGAGTACATCCAAAGGAAATTTCAGCCTGAGGTTTCCCAGGCCTGACATCCAAGTTCAACTCCCAGCGTGACAAGAGCTTGTTTCTAACAAGGAACAGAATCCTCTAGAAGATATAGAGCCAGAGGACCTTCCATAACTAGAATGCACTTCCTATGCACACATATTTTAAAATACATAACCATGAAAAAAAAATCTCCCCCAAAACAAAAACAACAACACAAACATACAAACAAAAACAACAACAAAAAACCCCCAAACATCAGAAAAAAACATAAGCTTGATGTGGAATATGAGTCTATCTGGATAATAAATCTGGATAATAATGAAACTATTATCCTTTAGCAAGAAATAAGTTCTCTGTTCAGAGCTCATTAAAATCAGAAGAAATTGGATGCTCTTAGCAAGGGGAGGTTGTATATAAATTTTATCTACTTACCCACTCCTGCCAGGACCCCAATCACAATAAGAGTAATTTCTGAGAGCATCCCCCTACTCTGAATATGCCTATTTCCTAAAATTAAGCACAACTTATTCCCTATTTCATGGGACACAGAACACCGAAGACAAACAGTATCACTTTATTGTTCTTATCATTATTGCTGTACTGTACATTAAAGAAGAAGTTTTAAAAGACTGCTTAGTTCATCTTCCTGTCCTGAAGCAAGATTCAAAAATAGATGCCCGTCTTAAGTATCCTTAGCCTGCATCAATTGCATCATATCCCTCTGGTCAGAAAATAATTCTGTTATTTACACACAGTGCCATCTTTATTCTTGAAAATTATGTTGCTTTTTTCACCCCTTATCCTTGCAAGACTCTCTTATTGATCACTAGCCTCCTAATGATCAAAATAATTAAATCCAAAAACTTAATGCACTGTGGACTGTTAAATCTATGTCCAGGCTTTACCTTCTAGAGTAAACAAACATAATTAGTTTAAAAATCAGTCATAGTGGATAGAGACAAACATATTTATTTTCATTTCTCTTTTTCAGTCTCCTTGCAGATCTCCCACAATATTTTCCAAGTGACACACGATTTAAGTATCAATCTTGTCAATGCTACTGAAAGGGAAATCACTTGCATGAACTCATGTTGGGAAGAAAAAATCACTGCAGAAGTGTTACCTGTAATTAATTACTCAGTTTGATTTTTTGTAGTTCTTCAGTTTACATTTGATCGTTAAATTTTGCATTCCAAGTAGAGTATTTTATAATGCAACCTTTCTTTCTCTATTTAATTTCATTTTATTGATTTCAGATTACATTTGCAGTTCACAGTTCGGCTTTCTAATCTTGGCCTTAAAAGATCTTGCATAAAACATGGAGATCAAATATGTATTCATATAATTACACATTAGCAAGAATGAGGAAGTTAAGGATCTGATCCATTGTCCACATGTCTTCCACACACAAATGATCTGTTGCACTCATTCTTATTAAATAAAGAAGTATTTTGTGCTCTGCATCAAAGACCTGTAGGTTGAAATTACCAACCCAGTACAACAGCATAACTTACCAATTTACAGTAAGAAAAGATAGAGTCCATTGGGCATTTTTTTTTGTATGCTAAGGAAGATTATGCCAAATTTTTAAAGAAAAATGAAGGTGGAAGGGAACCCACTTATTACAGTTTAGTGCAAAAAACCATGACATTTCAAGAAAAATAGTAGCTCCCGCACTGGACACATTTTAAATGAAAAGAACTATGTGCCAAATTGCTACAGCAAGAACATGATTAAAAATGGGCCCTGTGTTTTAACTGTTAAAATGTGTATGCACAGAATTTCTCTTTCCTTTTTCTTTTGAAGCAATTGTTCAAAAAAACACCTTTTCACAAATTTATCGGCTAACAAACATAAAAAAGCTGGTAGAATATTTGCACATTTTCCCTTGTTCTCTTCTTCATTACTTTGTTGTTAAAATAGCATAAAGTTTTATTGCTGCTACAGGCTCTGAATGCTTTACATTTTTGAGTCAATATATATCAAAAATCTGACTGCCTCATGCATTTATATAGCCAAGAGCATCACTTGCCAAACTCTAGGTTGAAACCAGAAAAAATGACTACTTTTTATTCTCCACTCTCATCCAAAGTTCAGTGCTAAGCGAGTTGCTTCAGTTACAAGCAAAAATAACTTTTCAGACAGGTGCTGCTCTATAATTAAGCTGGACTGGATTTCACAAATTCTCATCTTCCTTTATTCTTTGGCAGCCAAAGAGCATCCAGTGCAAAATCCAGTTAGGCCATACTAGGAGGAGCATGCTAAATGCTTCTTGGAGAAACAGTAAGATGCTGCTTATTACTGTTATCTGTTATTCTATTTTAACTAAGTAGGCCTATTTGAAATACTTTCTGCAGTCTGATACCACCTGGGCTGCTGACACCAGCAGCAGTAGTTAAGTCACATTTGTAGGTAAAAAGCTGCAAGAGCAGTGAAGGCTGGAACTAACAAAATTTTAAAGTTCTGGAGATATAATAAATGAACAGTCCTTAAGAAAAAACAATAGAGGATACCTTAGACTTGCTCCAAAGCAGTGCCTTCAGCTCCAATGACATTTTCTTCCACCTAGAGGCTTCTTCTATTTTGCTCTTACTCAGAAGGTCCATCCCTTCCAATGCCTAGGCAAATTTGAAGCAACAGCTAGCTTTGTTCTAAGGGAGAGAAAACAAGTTTACTATACTTCCCAGGACAACACACTTTTAATTCAGTTTTGATATTCTCTTGCAGATAAAAATAGATCCATTCAGGAAATGGAAATGCTTTCTCTTTTTTTTTGTTAAATTTGGCACAGACTGCCTGTATATGCCAAGTTCAGCAGCCTGGTATAGTTTCCTTAGTTGCAGAGGAATTTTAGGATTTACTCTCCAACCATCACATTCATGGTTCTGTTTTCCAGAGTAATGAAGGGTATCTTCCGAAAGTTCCACAACAACACAATTCCAAATTGGTTGTTTCTCTGTGACAAACCTTGTGCTTTCTTTCAGCCTCACACCACAGAGAGAGGTAACAATACAAAAGCCAGCTGGCAACTTGAATTGGGAAGTAGGAACTGTCTGCCTGTGCTCACTGTTGCAAAGTCTGGGCAACACAGACAACAGCATCTACCTCTTCTTCATGAGGGCTGACTTTTGCTCATCTGCCTTAATATAAAACAAAAATAATAAAATTGAAGATAGTTCTCTATCCCAAAAGGTTAATATACAACTGCTGTCTGCTATTTCAGTCATTTGACTTAAGATTCAGGAACTGGAATCAGAGATACTAAGACTGAAGCAGTTATAATCCACACAATTGCAAAGAATCATTCACTAATGATTGGAGTGATTTTTATTTTTTTAAAATATAAATAGCAAGAAAACCAAATTGGAATGCTGGGAAATATATTTGCATTTATATTTGCACAAGAACTCACAAAGCTACAGTTCCTTGATAAAATGTTCAGATTGCAGCTATCTGTCACTCTGGAGAATGCCCATGTTCCAAATAGCTGTTTGTGCTGCATTTGACTGGGATAGTTTTAATTTCCTCCACAGAAGCTAGTATAGGAATATGTTTTGGATTTGTGCTGGAAAAAGTAAGGCTGACACAGGGATGTTTCGATCACTGCTAAGCAGTGCTTAAGCACAGCCAAGCACTGATCCTGCCAGTGAGGAGGCTGAGGGGGCACAAGAAACTGGCCAAGGACACAGCCCTGGGGATGGCTGAACACTTCCCTGCCTGTGGAAAGGGGTGAAAAAATTCCTTTCTCTGCTTGTGCATGTAGCTTTTGCTTTACCTATTGAATTGTCTTTATCTCTGCTCGTGAGTTTCCTTTTACTCTTCTGACTCCTCTGCCATGGCAGCACCAGGGCCTGAGTGAGCAGCTGTGCAGGGCTCAGTTGCTGGACACCAATTACACTGAAAGCACACAATGTGATTTTCTTCACCATTACTGGTATGCTTATTCAATTCATCTGTGTGCATATGTCCTAATAATTCCATTTTCAGTACAAGTGCATTACATTAATTTCATATTATGTGCACTTTAAATATGTACCTTCCTATGCCTTACTCAAAATTATAGAATGAATAAGTAGGAATGAAGTATGAAAGTTATTTTAATATTAGAGCAAATTTATTTTTGGTTGCTGATCTACCCTATTGGATTTCAACTCCTTTGAAAACTGGAGTCTTCTTCAAATATCCCAAGCAAAAATGAGTAACAGAGAATAAACAAAATAAAACAGCCCAGAATAACAAAGGAAATACAAATAGAAATTAGCTACAGTGTCCAATCCTTGGCAAGACATTTATATGCATTTATATGCATTTATTTCCTTTCTTCCACTCAGTAATTGCTTCAACTCAATACTAAAACCTCTGCTTTGGATCCCAAGATTGGACTTAAAATCTCAGGCATTTCAACTGTAGAAGTCACCTGACTGAAGACAACACAATGACAACACAACATTCCAGCATTAACAGCCATCATAGTTCAGAGAAAGAAACTATGGAGCACTTCTCTTCAACTTTGTGAAGACCTGATGCGAAGAAATGAAGACAATGGAGCCAGGTGCTTCTCAGGGGTGTGCAGTGACATGACTGCAAGGAGGCAAAGGGCACAAACTGAACAGCAAACAAGAAACTCCATTCTTCGGATTACATTAAAAACTTGACACAGATCTGAGCGATTTGCTGCAGGTGACACTGCTAGGAGAGGTTAAAGTAGATGGTCTCCCTGGATGCCTTCCAACCTTACCTAGAGTCTGTCAAGAGCTTCACACTTTTCTGTGGACAGGTGTTCTTTCACTCTGTTTATATGCCTCAAAAAATCCCTACCAAAGCCAAGCAGGTTGAAGGCAGCATCTAAGTCTTAATCAATGATCAGCTCAGCCTAGCTACATCAGGAAACAGGACAGGAGGCCAGTACTGCCTTTTCTGTATTTGTTCCTCAGTGGGGAACCAATATCAAGTTTAAGAGCAATTCTTTGAATTTTACCTCATCAATAACATCTCTGTAATAGTTTCCATTTCCTTTTAAGACTGTTGCTACTAATAACTATGTAAAACAGTTTGCCTAAGAATATTCTGAACCAACAAATTAAAACTTAACATAGAAATAGGGTATAGATACAGGCATTAAAGATAAACATTTGCACTCGACAACTGCTGAGTGCAGGGCTGCACTCAACTCTTGTAACTTTGGCTGCAGCCTCTGTATTTACCTTAGAGGTCCACTCTTTGCAGGCATCACAGAAAGCAGGGACCCTGAAACCAGTATTATCTGGTGGTGTGGAATCCTTCTCAGGCTTGAAAGCTCAGACAAATCACCACAGGGAAGTAGTGAAGCTGCTACAGGGCGCTTAATTTTACACTGAAGTTTTATATTAAATGTAAAGAACAGCATTTTATAATTTCATAGCTTAATACCTCGAGTTCTACTTTAAAAATCAAAGCAAACCAAAAAAACCAACCAACCAACAAAACCCGAACAACCTCCTCCTCCCCTCCCGGTTATTAAACGCTTAAAACCTCTGTGTCCCCAGGGTGGGACACAGGCCCTGGTTCCCCCTCACTCGGAATGCGACCCGGGCCAGCCGCGCGTTCACTGATCTACTCCCGAATGAGGGGACATCGTGAGGACACAGCCAGGACCCTGCGGGGACATCGTGAGGACACAGCCAGGATCCCGCGGGGACATTCAAAGGACACAGCCAGGTCACCACGGGGACGCGGCGGGGACACGGTGAGGACACAGCCAGGACCCCGCGCCGCCCGCCCGCCCCAGGCGCTCCCGTCCCCTCAGAGGCCGGCGGGCGGGAGGGCGCCCCCTGGCGGCGCTGTGGGAGCCGCGAAGGCCCGGAACCGCCGCGCCTGAGGAACGGCGCGGGCAAGGCCCAAGCAATTCTCAGGAAACTCTAGCGCAGATCAACCGAAAAAACCCAAACATGTCACATAAATTCATCTTGAGTTACTTTATTTTTCACAATAATAAAAAATAAATTAGTCATAAACAAAAATAGTTAACATTTTTTCATCAAAGAGGAAATGCATAAAATAGGAAAATGATGCTGTACAATTCTGGTTCAGGTACATTGCCACGGATATATATTCCTGAACGAGTCAGAAAGCAATCTGCCTATACTCTCCCCCTTTAATTCACTCAAGGAACTGGCTAATCAGAAAGTTCAGAAAATTGTATTATGGATTTACAGTATGACATATATACAAAAATATATATGTAATACCTGTGCTATAAAATTCGCTAAAAAGATGGGTTAGTATAATGAAAAAGCTGGACAAAATTTGAATTGTATATGCAAATAAATACATATTAGGTCCCTTTTAATAAAAAAATCTGCCTATTCTAAATATTTGAAATATTTTGGTGCAGTGGCTTGTTCCATAGACACAGCTCAGAATTACATATTTCCCATAGACATCTTGTATTTACAAATAACAACAAAATAAGTTATAATAAAGTATATCCTTCTGCCAAAATCAATTATGAGGGTCAAGTAGAAAATTTTATACATATCTAAAAAAAAAGTTAGGGATTCTTTTGTCTCCCATCCTTCCTGATCTTCTCTGAAGATCCTGAGTGACTATGATGGGGCTCCACAAGCTCGTATGTACCCAACCCCTGCCAAGGCCACTGGTCCCACGAAACCCAAACACAGCACGGGAAAACAGGTCAGGACAAGCAGCAATGCCTATTGCTGAAAGGTCAATTCCATCAGAATTAAGCCCCCCTTCTTTCCAGGTATGATGGTACTTATCTGTATCCAATTACAGTACACGGGGATATAGAAAACTGGGGACTCTCACTCCTCTGAACTTCTGGGTACTAAAAGCTGAGAAGCAAAGAACCAAATTCAGGTCTGCTATGAATTCTCTTAAATGCAATTTTCTCCCTTTCCCCCCAGTCTGAATTTTGCCCAGAGTAAAACATTATAATGATTACAAGTTTGCTTTAAAATATATTGAAAATGTTTAGTGGGTGATTTTTCATTTCTGATGTAGAAATAATTATTTTACTCTATTTTCTAAACAATGCCTAATTTAATCTCCCACAAACATTCTGTAAGTTAGAAATAATTTATGTTTAGTTTCATGTTCAAAATTTCATGGTTTTTGTTCCAATTACAGGCATGCACATCAATTATCTGCCTAACACACACAACAGCTCCTAAGAAGTCAGAGAGCACTAAGTCTCAAGAAAACCAGGTAAACACATGGCTTTTTCTTTGTGAGGACCATAACTCTTTCTGCACAATAGATGTTACCTATGTGTACAAAGGGCCACCACAGACTTCAATAGTTGTGCCACCACAGGTTCATTGCACAGGAATTAATTCAGTATGTCCTTTACTACTATGCATTTAAAACTAGCCAACATGGGTATGCACAGGCACAAAACCCCAGGGGATAGCAAAAATACAGCTCTCTTAACAGCTGAGCTTATTTCTAACACAGATTATTATAAATTAAGGGCCAGTTCAAGATTTACAGTAATTCTGGGAAAATTTAACATTGTCATACAAAGGACAAAGGGATGAAAGTGAAAAAAGTAGAGGAGAAGCCTTGGTGTTGGTGTAAAAGGCAGATAGGTCAGGATGAGGACAGGGAAAAGTAAAGCCCAAAAAGGCTCATTTTACTACTTACAGTGGTGCATGTTTATAAAGAGAGGAGGCAGTGCCTTCTATAAGAGCACTATACAAGCCATAGGCTGTTAGAGCATCTCCCTCCTTCCTCCCTCAGTGGTGACCATCGGCACTTTCCAGGATTACAGACTACATGACTGATACAAGACTGCACCCTATTGCCATAATACTGGGATCTAAGCAATAACATTAAACACTGCTTTATTTACACACAAAGTTCTCCATTTGCTGAAGTATTGGGAAAAAGTAGGAAAAGTTTATGTGTGCAGTGAGGAAGACAGCAGTTCCCTGTGCAGGGATTCTGAGGTGGTCCTACATTAAGCCCATGGCCAAGTCAGACACATTCACAGGGTCATTCCCACAGGAGCAACCCTCATGCTTCCACACCATCTTCTGGGAGAGGAAGGGAGGACTCCATGAATTCAGTCTCTCAAATTTGGCATGCATTTGTTATACACAAGGAAATCTACTTACATATGCTTAAAGATGACATTGCACAGGAGCTAGCAAACCCTGACAGGCCCTTGGTAAGTTGATAAATAATTGCATCAGGAATCCTTCATTCCAAATGGAAAGTGCTTTGAGACACAGAGCCTGTTCTGGATGAAGCTGATTTTGGCCAGATGCATGTTTGTAAGACATGCAAGTTGTAGGCACATTTTACCCCATAAGCAGCTGGACTCTTTCAATAAAGTATCTGACTTACTCTGGTCTTCCTGGATTGCATAAGGCATCTTCAAAGCAAGGAAGCAATTTTTCCCACTATTCTGCATGTTTTTGCCTGATGTTAAAATGTCAAAAAAAGAAATGAAAACATTAAAAATCAGAAATCTACATACTTGATATTTGCAATTGATAATATGCATCATTTCTTACTCATACTGGTTTCATATCTGCTCTAAGTCTACTACATTCATTAAGGCCACCTTTGAAATACAGAAAATCAGGTCAGATCCTCTGCAGGCATCATCCTACGTTTGGGCACTGCTCCATTAGAACAAACACTTGCTATAGGCACAATTTCAAAATCATGCTTTGTGAGATGGTAAAATCTTAGCACACCACTTGTGCAGACAATATTAGTCTATCAAAGTGCTGATGAAAAGGGCTCATTAGTTCATTTTGCAGGAACAACTATTTTACTAATGCTGACACATGAGATGATAAATGATTAGGTTCAGCAGCTCTCTGGTACTTTCCTTACCATTAGGTATTTAATTAGGTAAAAGTGTATTTTTCTGATTTATTTGGTGCATCTGAAAAATGTCTCTTTACTTAAAAAAAAGCACAATTTGTATAACCATAGCTCACTACATTCAATTCACAAAGTTGTATACATTAGATGTAATACAGGGTTCTACTGCTATGTGTATGTACTCTTTGATAGCTGTCACAAACACTCTTTACGTTAGTGGCAGCTTAACAGAGCCTACAAGATGATCATCTTTGTAAAATAAGATAATGGCCATATATTGCAGAGCAAAATAACAGATTTTTTAAAATAAGAGGATGTGTCTACGTGCTGAGTCACTGATGGTCTCACAGCCAAAGCGTGTGCAAGAATTTGTCCTATGACTGCAAACCAGATTCCCTCTGCATCTCATTTGCCTTGGGGTTTTCAGGAAGCCTTTTTATGGAACAGGTATTTCCCTCAAGCTGACAGGAAACACTTCCTTGGGACACAAAAGACAACAGCAAAAATTATATAATGCATGTCAAGATTTGCTGCAATGAGATACAGAGATGAAAATCTGTACTCAGAAGCACTGGATTCCAGAGTTGTTTATGCTGCACTTTATCCATATCATTCTTTGGTCAAGAATCTAAGGAACATAATATCATAACAAATTTGTAAGTTATCTTCATGGATAAATCTTTGTAATACAAGGGAACAGGAGGACTGTTAAAGATTCATGAACTTGAATTAGAAGTTTCCTAGAGTTTCTGCTTCTAACAACTTTATGTCTATTATTTACAGTGAAAAAGTCCAGGTCAAAGTGTACAGAAACAGTCAATGATATTTTTGACTGACATACAACAATTAATAGTCACAAAGAGTACCTCCAAATTTTAAGGGAAATACATATTGATTTCATGTAGCCAAACAGTAGTAGTTCATCCTGTCCAAAATATATTTTTCAAGAGTGACTGAATCAAAACATTCAAAAGTTAATCTCAATGCACGGCAGCTTTTAGGCTACAGGAATTCCACCTTCCTATGGCTCCCAGCACACAAACTGATGTGACTGGTTCCACACCCAGCAACCTTTGCCTCTCAGCACTCCTCTCCACCAAAGCAGTAAGAAGAAAAGGATACACAATGAGGCTCAAATATGGCTCTGCATCAGTGGCCGGATACCTTAACCACACCTCTGGGAGTGACTGAATATAGATTATTACAGCTGTTTTACAACTCGGACATCAGGCACCCTAGGAACAGATGCATAGATGGGCATCCCTAATTTACAAGCAATATGCTGTATTAAAGAGCTGAATAAGCAGAGGTGTTTATTTTTTTACCCTCAGCCTTATTTACACATTTGAAAGACCTCTCAAATAAAGGCTAGAAAACACACAGATAATGCAAAACCTAATCTGCACTGCATAGTATACTACTTGCTTTTAGCAAGTCTCAAGGCTGTGTACAGTAATTGCAGAACAGAATTGCAATGTACAGAATTGCAGTGTACAGAAATGAAAAATCACCACTTAAATTCAGCTCTAAGTCTGAAGCCATTCTTGAATAATAGGAGTGGTATGAATAGATCTGTGCAATGAAACATTGAGCAGAAAAAGACAAGTATGTTGTAATAACTGATCAAAACCTGAAGAATGTCAATAGCTAAGATCCCTTTTTTACAGATACTCAGCTATTAGACTCATACTGCTGCCTGATACCAAGAGTAACAGACTCTGTGCTGTAAGGCACACCGGCCTCTGTCCTTTGGTGGTTGTTTCAGAAACTGGTGACATATCCAGACTAGGTCTGAACAAAGTACTTTGGTTTGACAGTTGTTGAATAGTGCAGAGACGAGAATTAGTTAAGATTCCAGTTCTGAATTAAGTCCCCTACAGAAAAGAGACCTCACCAAAGGAAACAATCACTTTTCATTCTCTCTTTTCTCAGCATTTCTCTCAGAAAGGCTCTTCACCTTTCTGGCTAACCTGTCTCGCTGACAGCTGCAGCTGCTAAAGACTTAAAGAGCCATAGTATCATTAAAAATGAATGCTTTAAAAAAATCATGGTTGGGAAATACGTTCCTGGCAGGGAATGTATTTTAAAATCCATACAAAATTATAAAAGTGTATCTTCATGAGTTTATGAATTAAATATAAAGGCACCTTCTGGAAGTCAAGTGTATATATCTGCTGCCTAAGGACAGGACATCAGTTTAAAGGACAACTGAGAGAGCTTAACAGTGACTCTGATTTATTATGAACGGACTGAAGTAGTTAAAAATATATGACAGAGTGCTAGGAAACTGATAATAAATGCTTTTCAAGGGTCTGGTTCTTTGGGAAGTAATTTTTCTCATGTATGTTTCATTGATTTAGTCCTCTAACTTAAGGCAGTCCAAAATACTAAGTAAAAGTAAGCACTCAGAAAATAATGGAGCAGCTGCATCCATACTGGTCAATTATCTCCAATAATGGCTTGCAATTGACTTTAGTTTTAATTAATTTTACAATCTTAAGGCCAGTATGTTCCTTAAATAATTATCTGATGAGCAGGTGCAAATAATAGTATCATTAAAAATGAACGCTTTAAAAAAATCATGATTTTACAACAAACATCTTAAAAGAGATACTGCACAATAACTGTAACTGAAAGGGTGTGAGATTTAACCATAGTTGTGATGCACTCAGCAATATAAACCCCATCTCTAAGAAGCTACAACTGCTGCAGTTAAAGCTGCTCAAGCTCCACGTGAAGAGTGCCATTGCTGCTCTGAGCAGAGCAGGATTTGTTATCTGCGCCCCAGGAAGCCCGGCTGTCTGTTTGCCACACGGGTACAGGAGGCACAACAGGCTGTTTTGTAATAGGTGTACACACAGAGCCGGGCCTGAACCACCACATTGCAGTTGTAGTATTTATCCTTGCAGTTCTCATCTGCAGAGAGAAAGGAAGAGAGAAGAAACTAAAGAAAACCGTACTAGAGTGACAAATAACTAATTCCCTTCCTTTTACCATGTAAAACCCCTTGGACCTGTATTTAAACATTCCTTGTCAGGTCAAAACAGGTTATCTATGCAAATAAGTTAGATTATATAGGATTTCATATAAAGATATATAAAGTCTGAAAGAAATGTAGCTATCCCCATTTTCCGAGGTTTTTAATGTTGTTATCTTAAAGTATGTTGATAATTCTCAACTGAAAGTTGTTGGAGACCATTCAGAGTTAAAACTGTCTCTAAATTCTTGCAGCTTTCTCTTCCTAGCCATTCTCATTACTATAAAAATCAAATCTGTATGAGATGAATGACTAATTCTAATGCAAATGAATGAATCCCTGTATTTACTATATACAAAAGGAAATTGCTTAATTGAACTTAATACCCTAGTTTAATTTTGTTGGTTCTTATAGAACCTGTTTCCAAATACAGTATATAACGACCATTTTTTTGCTTTAATTACACTTCCATGAGAAACCTTAGAGAATGCAAGGAGCCTGCAGAAAAAGATGCTGTATATACCATTTTCACAGAAGCAGATCTCTCACATTCTCAGCAACTTCAACAATAAGTCAGTTTCTTACACATTACAAGGAAAACATTTTTATTGGAAAGCTACTTTTAAAGCACAGAAAAGAGCTGTATTTTGTATAAAAATAAAACTCTGAACTTTTAAAGTTTAAACTATTTAAGGAAAATATATTAAAGCCTAGACTTTAAAGTAACTTCTCCACTAGATGGAGTTCCGTAGTTAAAACAGAAGTTTCCTCTGCCTTACCTATTTCAGGGACACAGTCCTGTGTATTACATGGTTCTTTCTCTTCAGGTTTGAGCTGTGGATCACACTGAGTACTGGCTGTCATGTCATCGGACAGACATCGCACCTCCCGAACCCGAAATCCTCCTTCACAGGACTTGGAACACTGAAACAATTAAGCTGAAGTTCATGAAGACCATAGGAGATGTGTAATTACACAAAGTAAACAAGGGAACCTTGGTGTCAGACCCAAGCATCACTTGCAGTTTTCTATCAGCTTCACCCTACTGGATTTTATTTTCTACCTATGAAGCCCTTAAGGTAAAATTTTGTTAAAGATTCCCAAACATTTTTGGCCAAAGGAGCAACAACTGGACAAATAAACATAGTGGATGCTGTGCAACTGAAGTCAAACTAGAACAATTCCCTTTCTGAATTTATTACTTAGCATCTGCTTCTTTAATTTGTCTGGTTGTTCTTGTCTCATTTAGATGTATCTCCCAAATCTACTCTTTCCACAGTGTTCATATTTCCTACTTTAAGAACTTAACTGCACTGAACTTTACTACTTGGCTGCCCTGCCCTCCACACTCCCTTCTGCCCTTTATATATAAGCAGGAATAATTTTAATACCTTTTTTTCCCTAGCATTAAATTATTTTTCACTTTTTGCAGCACAGTGATTTTACTAAGCATTATAAGTTTCTTTGAATTTCTGAAGGAAATATTTCTGTGCTCCTTTAGGGTCTGTTATGAAGCCAGAGACTTTTGTACTTGCTTGTTATGTTGTACTTTTAAAGCCAATTATTACACATTTCTGCCCATACTGAAGCAAATCCCCACTGGCCAAGGATTTTGCCTGAGTGAGGTCTCTGAGATTTGGCTCACTGTCCAGTTTGACCTAATGCTCAAAAACTTAATTAAACCCGGGTCATTTATGATCAAAATCTTAGTAGCCCAAAACTAATAAGAATGTTTTATTTGTGACTTTTTTTGCATAATTATTTCTTTTCCTAACATTGCATAAACAACTTATCATGATCATAAAATCATATATTGTAAAAAACTAACTGAAGTAGTCTCAATATTATATTTTTACACTTCTTTTTCATCTTTAAGTACAACTTTTACCCACATTTGATAGGGCAGCCATGTGCAACAGTAATAGAACATGGGTTTTTCTAGAGCTACTCCTGTTACATGCCTCTATAGAATACTGTAATTATTCCACATCCACATCCAGCCATAAGGACTTCAGGTCTACAAAGACCTTAAGCACTTAGAATGGAACCAAGGCTCACATCACACTTCACACAAACCATTCTGAGCTGCACCCACATGGCAGAGCTGCCAATGGCAATCTGATCTACAGCTCAACAAAGGGTCCAAGTTACTGCAGTCAGTATGATGTCACCACATTCTAAGATGATGTTTATTTTTTTTGGTAAAAATACAATAAACTGTCAAATATAGGAAATTATAGAAAGATAGATGAAACTGAAGCATTTTGTGGCTGTGGTGAATGTAGCTGGTCCATTTCCAGGGGAAACTGAAGATACATTAAGTTGTACAATACATTTTCTTTCAGTGAAGTTCTAAGCATTATAGTAAAGAACTTACAATAAAATATGATGGTAAAACTGACTCTAGAAAATGAATAAACCCCTCATTTTTTATGAAATGCTCCTTAATGTTACTCAAACTAGAGATCTGAAAGGAACTTCTAAGTGCATCACACTGTCTCACTGTAAGGGCCAAACCAACTTTATCAAACAGGAAGATTCTATTAAGAAGACAACAATGATAGAAAGACAGCTGTGTAGTGTCTCTTCCTGAGTTTTCTATGTTCCACCAGGCAAAGAGTATGTTTTCTTTTTATTATCATTCCTGTGCAAAATTACAACAATTTAATGATGGCTGGTTGTATGCAAATGGTGTTCTCTTTCAATATAAACAGAAAAAGATGTATCAAACAAAGTACAGATACAGGAAAACATGATAGACTTACTGTGCTCCATTCTGTATGAAACCACTTAGATCCACATGGTTTGAGGTAGCAGGATTGCTGGCTGGGAGGTTTTTCCAAATACGAACATTCATAGGGGTTCAAAACATCAAAATTACCTTCAGTTTTCCTAACACAAATTACTTCTCTCTGCTGAGTTCCACTACCACATTCAGTAGAGCACTGTATCAGAGAACAAAAAAATAAGTGGGAAAATCTGTTATTCTTCTCATGCCCTTACATTTGTTTACAAAGTAACATCTCTCCACATCACATGGCATCACAGACTCAAAACATATTTCTAATTATCTTCATGGAGAAGCCATATGACTCTAAGTGTACTTCTGGAAAAATCTCAAAGTGTAGTTTTACCTGCAGCTACACAAACCCCTGGTATTTATTTTTCTAATCAAAAGAGAAGCAGAACTCACTTTCTCAATAAACAGTGTTACTGTTTCTTGCTGAAGCAGGATTGTATGTGCTGCATCGAACTTCAGAGGGTTGTAAGTTTAGAGCACAGTTCTGCAGCTTTACAAAGCCTCACATTCTGAGCTGTTTTCCTAAAATGCCTTGATCTGCCAGGGTGTCATTTTCATGTTTGCAAGTATCTATATGATGTAGAGTTGGTTCCAGTTCTGAAAAGTGAATTTTACTCACTTGGATTCCTACTGCCCATTTAAAGGTTAAGTACACACACAGTACTGTTTCTGGCACTTGTAAAAAGGTTTTTAGAAGATTACAGCAACATATTGGTTTCTATGTTGCATAAAGGACTGTGATTTTCAGAAGGCTTTTTCCAGCCTAAACAAATGAAATGTTCCTAACACCGGGGATTTTCTTTATATTTTTGGTAGAATTTACAATCCCTTTAACAGATTCCCATAAAACTCTTTAGCTGAATGAAGAACCTTAAGATAAATGCACCTGAAAACGTGCTACAGGAATTTAGTAACTGCATGTTCTTTAACACTAAACATCTCTTTTAATGCTTCCTCCTGAAGGCACCATCTGAACACCCCACCTTAGCTCTGGCAGAGGAAGGCCAGACCTCAGTGCTCCCTCCTGCTCTCATTTTGCTATTAAAAGCCAAATAGAGCAGCCAGGACCTGGCCAGTAGAATTGATGTTGCCAGACACAGCTTTCAGATAAGTAAAGATGTACACTTGTGTACATCAAACAACATAATTCCATGCAAACAAAGAAGGTGAATTACAAGAACAGTCAGAGGCTCTGACTGAACACCTCTCCAGCGCAGCAAAAATGGATACAGAGTTCCTATTCACTGTCTGGAGCCATCTGAGTAACAAGGCCTGAATTTCATCGGTTATTAGAACTGTTACTAGAAGATTTTTTAAATCTGAATTTGGTATTATTGTTCTACATATTCTTATACACAATAATTATTACTTACACTTGAAAGCATTAGCATAGTAGTAGCCCTGAAATCTCCCCCTCAGCTGTACCAGCTTTATTCCAGCTCCTTATCTCCTGGAAGGACTGTAGGATCTGCAGTGCAGTGAGTTAACAGCACAGCTCCACCAAGTGCTGCCACCAGCAGTCCCAAAGGCTCTCCAGCCTATGCCAGAGCCTACACAAAGGGACATAAATGCCTGGGCATGAGTTAATAGCTTCTGAAATGCCTTTGTGCCTGACAGCAGAAATGTTCATTTGGAACAAGAAGGGCTACTAGATGTGGATGATGGGAAGAATTTACTTTGAGGAAAGTATATATATATATATATATATATATATCAGTATAGAGGCCACTAACCAAAATTTTTTCATTTGCCTATTGTAATGGCTTTCAGTACAACAATACCACAGCTAACTTTTGGATTTAGCCATTGCTTTTTGCCTTCTTTATCTTTGGGAAATTTCATATACATACATGTGAATTGGTATTTATCTTTCTGCATTCATGTATGATCACAAAGGCTCTACTTTAAGAAATACAAATCCATTGCTTTAGTGTTTACCTGAGGATGCTGAGCAGCATTCTGTCACCATTCATTTCATAAATACACTGGGTCAGTATAAAAATAAAAGTAAAAAATGAAGATAGGAGGAGAAGAACAAAATCTACTTTTTTCCATCAAAGTAAAAAAAAGCTCAGCAGATGCTGAAAAGTATTGAACATCAATTCAGTAAAATACAAGAAGAAATACCAAAATACTCTAGAGAGATGAAGAAATACCTTAAGGCACATATCTTTATTGCATCACAATACAAGTTTAAAAGCAAAATACCAGTAGAAAAGGAATAGATATGTTAGATTGGGTGCTTGGGTTACCTGTGTCCAGCCCCCAGCAAACCACTCCACTTTCCCAGCGCATGGCCCATTATTGCAGGGAGTTGTTTCCGAGGGTCTGTTGTTGCCACAGCCTTCCAGAGGCAAACTGCTGACGTGGTTGGTCATGCAAACCACGGAGCGCGTGCGGATCCCGTCCCCGCACTCTGCAGAGCACTGCGAGCAAGAGACAACACGGTCACTGCTGAGCCCTCCAGGCTGCACGAGGAAATGACAAGTGATGATTATGGAAATGAATTCATTTAGGCAAAGTCAATTACCTTTACTTGTCATTCAGCTGTAGTGAGTTGTCTTACAGTTTCCTACTTCTGAAAACACTACAAGTAGTAACTGTCTTCACAGTCAAAAATGAAAGGATTAGTTAAGAAAGAAATCTCTTGGTTTACAGCTTTTTGTTAGCTTTTTTACTTTTCCTTTCTTCTTCTGGCCATTAATTCTTCCAGTTGTTTTTTTATTCACCTTTTTTCACACTAATTAATAGCTCTGAGAATGGGTATTTTCAATAAAAGGCTCTTCAGACAGCAGTCCTATTTCAGCCTTTGTTTTGCTCTCTGAGTTTCTCCAAGTATTCAGACTCAGCCAGGTGGATCTTACACTGGCTGAAAGGACAAGGTTAGGAAGACTCTGGGCTATGGCACTTGTAGTAGAGTGACTGCACAGCACATCCTGGACCTTTTCCATATAACAAACTGACAGTCTGACAGCACAGTAAAGTAGGAAAATAGAAATTCTTTTGACAGGTCATTTCAAAAGATTCGGGTAAATCCTCAGTAAATAGCTGTAACTACCATGAGTTGTTGCCCAGCCAGTTTCAACATTAAGTTTTACATTAGTTTTAGAAGAGGAGGCCATGGAAGCTTATGTCCACTCGATGTTGCTTTTTAATGGTAAAGACTTCCCAGTAACAAATGTTCACCATTCTCAAAGTTATACTGCTAATTCTGAAAGCCATTACTAAATAGTAATATGCAGATTCTTATGTCACCTATTCAGAGACAGTATGCATGTCATTCACAAGTCACAGGATAAATTCAAGTTTTGCCTTTAGAGTCTGCTCTTTCATCTACTGAAGCAGGGAAGTCTGGTATTTCACTGTTCTAAGCAGCATCAAACTACTGACATTTAAAAAACAGAAACATGCCAAGGAAATAGTCTCATGTTTGACTTTTCCTTTGTTGCTCAGTTATTTCTTGATCTTCCCTTTTGTTTTCTGTTAAAATGCATCTGACATTCCATGTCTAGACCATTAACATAAAATAAAAACCTATGTGCAGCTCACTGAAAGGTATGTATATAATGAAATTTAAACAAAGCAATTATATTACACATGCAAAGGAACCCACAAATAAATATGTAATATATGAGAGAAAAAGATGCATTTAATTGCTATTTTAGATTTTATTTTTAACATACAATGTAATTAGGAGAAACTGTGTATGGCTTCAACAATGAGCACCACATTCCTTGTCACTGAATATAACTCTGTATTAGAACATTTTTAAAATCTGATTGACTGAGTCAAAAAACTAGTAATGACACAAAGATGACCATTAGCTTAATTTAGCTGCCATTGGTAGCAGTGTCAGGGTTCACTTCCAATTGTTCCAGTGCAAAACAGCAGATGCCATGACAACACCACTATTACCAACAAGACCAACCAAAACAGTCACTCATCTTCTCAAGAGAGAGCAGTGGCTGAAAATGCGATTGGTTGCAAAGTGCTCTTTACTCATCCGCACTGAGGAACACTGGCTCCCTGTGTGAAACGTGTAGTCATGTTACACTTATTTCACAGATACAGAATAGAAAACCACTTTTCCTATCAGCAAGTTGTTTTCTTTCACAAGATATTCAAATAGAACAGCAAAGCTTTACTGAAATGGAATACCTAGAAAACTAAAGAAATGATTCAACTCTTTAGAAGCAATTTTTCTAACAAAGTACAATTTTTGAAAAACCAGCAATTCAGGTTTCTTTCTCCATCTGCAAGATCAAGTAATTAAGCATCTCTTAAATGATGCTTTGAAGTAACATAATGAACCTTTTCTGTTGGTGGTGCACAACAAAATTTTCCACTTTCAAGCAGGTATGTAAAATAGATTTACCTCCTCAGCAAACCAATTTTATGGCTAAGGAGGCCTTTTCAAGGTAAAGTAGCAAAATCATGAAAATACAAGAGCAATGTAAATTGTGCTAGTAGTGAAGATTTTCCTGTTCATATAAACTACAACTAAACTACACCCATTTCAGACAGGCCATTCCCAGGTGAGCTGAGCCCCACACTGTGGCTCCCACTCAAACTTACTGTGCGGAAATCAATTCTGTGGCTGTTCCCATTCCAAGTGTGTTCAATTACATTAAGTAGGGAGAACTTATGCATATACTCTGCAAATATTTTCCTTACTGCTAACTAATTTTCATTTGACAGTCTAGTTTGCTTTTCTGCTTTGCAAACCAGAGCTGGGAACAAATTTAGTCTGTAAAGTCATACAGAAAATCTCCCCTGTCTTCTGTTTTAAATGATTATGTTATGAACTAGGCTTGCATATCAAATAACAGAGGAAATACCAAAAGGGAAGGTATAGGGTTGTTCCACTCTCTGCTGCAAGATTTTACTACAGATTAACTATCCTCTAAGGATTTACAAAGCAAACTTAAACCTGAATGTTTCACATTATGTATTTGCTTTTTCATGTTGTTATCTCCTTTCTAGCAAAAATCTTCTCTGCGAAAATCAGGGATTCCTAAAGTCCAAGGCAGAGAGTAGGGAGCTGAATAATGAACCCTCTCTCCTTGGTTTTCACAATTGACACACCCATGACTTTCAATTTGGTGCCATTGATTTGTTGCATTAATACCTAGTAACTGCCCTAACCTAACATTGTGAAACATGAGGAACTTTTACAAGCTGCAACTTTATTCTGGTCCTATTATTAAAGATATTTTGTTTCACAGTCTTGTTTTAATTGGCAAAAATTCCTCAGAAACCTCTGTCTGTGTTTTAAGGAGTCTGCCATTTTTCCTCTTCCTGAGGTCCTTCCCTCATGAGTTCAATTTCAGAAGCTTTCCATACCCATTAAAAACTAAAAATAAAACCTCTCATTCAGGGCTTTGATAGTTGTCGGAAAACAACTGAGCAGCAGCAGTCCAGGAAAATAAGGCAAGCTCCTACAAACTTGGAAAACTGTAAGTGGGAGCCTGAATTTTTGTCACAGCTACAAGACAAGGGCGGAGCAAAAAAATCCCCTTTAGCTGCGCCAGTTCCCCTTCACTATTGTGCCAGCACTACTCATTACCCTCAAATGAGGTAGCAGACCACAGGAAAATGGCAGCAGGAATTCTCCTGGGCCTCCAGAGAGCTTTCACATGGGTCTTAGTATCACTGCTAGCCTTAATTAAATTTTAAGTAACAACCAATTGAGTTTGAGTAAAATACCCCGATTTGTGCAGGATTTCTGTCTACCACACTTTTAACCTTCATCACCTTCATTATTTCCCACGAGACAGTAAAGACTTTAATCAGTCATCCTGCTGATGTTACAAAAAAAAAAATCTATGTTTCTAATACATTTATAAAACTCTTTAGCATTATTTGACCTACTCTGAGAAAATCCATTTCAGAAGGGATTTTAGACAGATTATGTAACCTTTGTTTTTCCAATAATACACTCAGAATTATATTTCAGAAGATCACTTCTGCCACAGCTTCAAGACTGAGGCAGATTTTCAAAGGACATAAACCCACTGAAAGCTGCCTTGATTTCTTAAAAAAGAAAAAAAAATTAAAGAAGAGAATGCAGGAAGAAATATCTTTTTGCACTGTCAAAACATTTTCTGATACCTAGATTTAAATTGTTTCCCTTTAGAGCAGGTGCTGGATCAGTCCAGCAGTTCCATGGCATCCTTCCAAGGGCACAACACCAGTGCCCTCTCAAATAATTGGCAGCAGAGCAGAGACTTCACTGGTCTGGCTCGCACCGGGGCCCCTGTGTGAGAGCTGCCAGCCCTGCTCAGGGCCTGAGCACACCAGCACATTGCAGGGGCCCTGCCCAGCCTCACCTGGCCCCAGGCACATCCTGCTCATGGCCCAGCTCTCCCTTTAACCTCGGCCCTGCTCCATCAGTCCTTGCCCAGGCTTCCTCACAGAGGTGTCTCCCAGCCATAGCCTGCACTTCCATGATGCCACGCATTGGACTCCTGGCCTTGGCCCTGCCTCATTCCCACAAACCTGCCCAGGCTCACTGGGCTGTGCCTGACTCTGGCTCTGCCCCTGCACGGAGCTCTGAGCCTGACCTTGCATCTGCCTCCTCACTGGGATCTTGCCTGACAACCTGGACCCTGTCTGGCCCCTCCCTGCAACACTGGGCCACAGGTAAAGCCAGGCAGGCTTTAGGGGCTGAACAGGGGCAAAGCAAGGCCAGGTCTAGAGGAGAACACACAAATCTCTGTACACCTTGGCCACTCTTCTATCAAACCCTCCTGCTGTATGTTTCATTACAAATGAAATGAATGTGAGTTACATATTTATACAAAAAGAATGCAAATCTTCTATTTCCATATGAATCTCACATTAAATCAATGAAAAAGGGTATTTTATCTTGCTTTCATTTTATAATAAAAGAAATAAGCAGTGGTAATAAAAAATAATGAGCTCTTGCACAAGGTTAATTCTGATTTTTCTTTTTTTCTCCAAGATTCAGGAGAGTTTAAGTGAAGTATCCAGATTTAAATAAAAAGCAGTGAAAGAAGAGTGTAAGCTACAATATTCATTGGCGGTTTCACATTTAACGAGTCAACAAACCCACTTGAACCTTTTAGGCAAAGTTTATAATTGAGAGGAATAATGCATAGATTTTTATGAAGTTGTCCTTTTACCACAGTTCTCTTGCAGAAGATTATTACAGAAGCATTGCTGTTACTCCTTTTAACGAAGAGTGAAATCCAGAGCATGTGTCTGGTTTGTTTTGATTATGTTCCCTGATGTGCAGCATTTTTTCTTTCTTCCTAAGATTTTATTTTGGCCACAGAATCTCATTAACATCTAAGAATTGTTTGTATTTTGGCTTCATTTCTAAGTAGGCTCTACACATAAAATGAGAAACAAATGAACAGAGGAGATGGCAATGAGGAATAAGCAAAAATGCAGGAGGGGAATGCTCCAGTTAGCTGGAAGGAAACATTGGTGAGTCTCTCATTGCTGTAAATCAGGAGAATGCAGGTTCCCGCTCCTGACCCATAGGAGAAATAAACCTTCCAGCAATTAGAGCTGTCAAAGAATCAGTCATGTGAAATGTTTGCAAGAATCTCATCTGCTCCCATCAATCCCATTTTGTTGCTAAGTTCAGTAAGGTTCACCAGATTTACTCTATTGATTAATGGACGCTGTTTGGTGGAACTCTGCTGCTTTAATGCAATATGACATATTTAGAGAATTATGAGACAGGAAGCAATCTTTCTACAAACGCACATAAAAATATCACAAAAGTTTGTCCAGACTCTCTATAGGCAAAAGAGGTTAAAGATCATATAGAAGTCAAAGCCATGAAACTTAATTGTCTTATTTATGCTCAAGATAGAGCAATAAATGCAAAGACATGCACAGACAAAGTAAGACCAACCATTCTCACTTCGCTACTACAGACTTTTAACCTGCAATTTTTCCATTGAAATGCGTAAAAATTTCTGCTTCTCTCAAGATCAAGCCTGAGGGATATCAATCGATGGTGTTTGGACCTACTTCCAATACAAGGAACAAGAGTATATACTTTTCAGAAAAGCAGTGTTCGTTTCCCAAGAATGAATTGCTTTCTCTCCTTCCTTTCCAGAGTGCACATGGTGGCCACACACCTCATAAGCTTTGCAGGTGAAAGTGTTTCCATAACACACTCAATGGGCTCTGATACTTGTTTATTAAAAATATCACAAATCAAGAACTACATTGTCTTAGGAACAAGAAGGGATTTTTAATTACATATATAAAAATTCATTGTGTGCAGAAACCAACATAAGGAGGCCAATGCCATGTGGTGAAACAGGTGGCCCATGAAATACATAAAAACACTGTGGGAAAACAAGAATGGATAACATGGCAAGAAGGCAGCCAAGTGTTATTTACAAGGTAAAGTAACATATAGCCCACCCTGGGAAGGAAACACTATTCCTACACACAAATTTGTATCTGCTCTATAGATTTTTAACAGCACAGATGTAATATTGCTGAATTTACATTTAAGGAAAAATAATGATACAATAATCTAGTTCAGAATCACAGAAACTATTAATGATAATATAGGTAACTAGCGTGATTTCTGCATCAATTAAAACTTTGCATGGTCTCAGTAAAGTAAGAGAACACAAAATCTTTTCACCTTTCCTAAATTAGACCATGTTTTTTTTCTTAAAATAGTGTTAAAGAATCCCCATGTCAAATTCTGCACAAATATGTACCATAGTTATCAAATCCTGAAATTGAACATCTGCTGCCGGCAAAGACAATTGCAATTTTTAAGTTGCTCTGTTTTCTTCTAGATGTTTTGCTAGTTAACTGAGGCTACATTGTAATGGCCCATGCATCCCATCAATCCAGTCAGGGAAGTCTGATCTTTCCCTTGCTGAAAGAGGAACTACGTGCCTAACCAATCTCTGACAGGCTTCTGGAAATCTCTGCTTGCTGCATGTGCAACTGTACACACAAAGTGTTTGCAAAGTGGGTTCAGAAAAGGCCTTCTCTTCCAGCTGTAACTAAGTTTGAACTCAACCATTTCAAAGTTCCAAAAGTTATGATAAGTTCTTTTACCTCTTATTTCTAGGCATGGCTGAAATGCCAAAATACAATGGGAAAGACTGTTCTGTGGTATTTCCAGCTGGGACTTGAAGTAGGCATGTAATAAATCTCACAAAGAAGGTCTGTTCTTGTGAGATTTCCACCACAGTTTTGCAGACTCAAGAGGTTTGAACAAGCTTTTTTAAAGCATTTGAACTTTTGGCTGCTTATCTGAACCATTTGCGGCCGCCCATCACTGATCTATGCTTATTGCTGAAGTGTGGCTTGGCTTAAAGAACTTTTCGAGGAATTGTTTGGGGAAATGACACATGCAAAGCCCATACACCAGGGAATGATCATTTCTCTTCCATGACAGAATTCTTCTCTTGTCTTTCAACAGAAACACACTCCTCTAGAAAGAAAGAGAAATTTCTGCTCCTAAGACACAGCCCTTTCAGGGCACAGCTACTGGCCATCAGCCTGACTTTGCAAAGCTGTTCACTGCTGCTGTATTTCACTGCCTGCCCCCAGAATCACTGTGTATGTATGTGTGAATCTTAGGAGATCCTGCATGTTCCACCTCAAATCTACTTTTTTCATGAAATAAGCTGTTCCTTACATCCTCTTTGTGAATCAAACTCCAAACCCACTCCTGGCAGAAGTGATGGTGAATAATGCCAACTACGGTAGCAAGCATTTGGAAGAAATTAATCTGTACACTTATATAAACTGAGAAGGTAACAAAATCTATTCTTTACTCTACAGCCCTAAAAAATTTGTGGTAAGAAAAAAACTCCAACATTTTCCACATTACCTGCTTCACTTCTATTTCTTGTTTAACACATATAAATAAGCATAATAACATTCTACAGTTATAACCTTCAACTCAAAAGCTGCTTTTAATTCTGCAGAGGACTAAATATCAGTGTAGAATAATGAAGAGAATGGTGCTAGAGTTTTCACTGCAATGTATGTTCTTTATGTAGTGGAACCACAGTGGGTGATAGCAGCTGGGCCAAATGATGTCTTTGAGGGTAGAATGGATTTAACAGCACTGTACAAAGAATAGATCTATAAGAAAAAAAAAAAGAAAAAAAGGCAGAATAAAAAAAGCATTGCCATTTCCCTGCAGCAAAATCTTTGCCCTTTGCACTAATACCTCTGCTTCTCCTGGTATCATTCTGTCTATACTATGCAAGAGCATACACTGGAAAATAAGTCACAATAAGATGGATTTAGTAGTCTATGGTTTTTTCTTTATAAAATCTATTTGAGTTGTCTGGGGGCTGAAAATTTTGAAGACCTTGTAGCAAGAGTCTGATCAGTCTTTTTAAAGCTCTGTGGCATAGCAAGTACCTGCTCTACTTGTGAAGTTCCTGCTCCATCTCAGCATCTAAATCATGTGGAAAATCTTCTGAGCGTCCAAACTAATGCACAGCATGTGAGCCTGACATTCCAGGCTTTCAGAGGGACTATCACAAAGTGATCTAAACAATGAAATAATGAAGTTATGAATGTAATCTTACAGCTTCACTGAAAAATTATGTTATTTGTCAAAGCACAGGGAGATGTGATGTTACAGACTGAAAGCTGAACTTGCCTACAGATGAAATTGATATGCAAGCATCCACAAGAGGGACAAAAATCCCAGGCTTTTCTTAGCCCATGTTTGTAAGCCTCTTAATGAAAGCATATAAAAATCACCACTGAACAACAACCCTGATTCCAATCATGAAACAAGTTCAATTACCACTGGTTTGACTGCTTTCATGAAGAGAATCTGACTCACTGGAAGAAAATTAACTCCAACATCCACATTTACAAAATACAAGAGCCTGAATCAAGCCTGCCTAAGTTATGAAGTTGTTCCACTCTTCTCACACCTATGAGATAATTGGTTTATGGACTGGACTTAAATGCAGACATCAGGCCTCGAATCTGTATCCCTTAAAAAAACAGTGGGGAAACTTTTAAGAGTCTGAATCTTGAGACTCAGCACTAAGCAAGGAAGAATAATAAATCTTAGCACACTCAATATTTTGGAAAGTTCAGACTCAGTGCCAATTCTAAGTCTGGACATTTGGCCATGTACCAACTTGCCCTTTCGATGTTTTCTTGTATCTTAACACAAACTCAAGAAGCCCTTGGGATCATTATTTTTTTGTTTGCTTTTGCCTGTTTAAATGACCAAGAATAAACATGGAAAATAAGATTACTCCTTTTATGGTTGTATAGATGTAGATTTTTAAAATTCTGAAGCTCTTGTTTTAGAAGGTTTGGCAGGATAAAGACATTGAGAAGCCTTACCCTGTCACTCCATTCTGTAAGGAACCAGCTCTTGGCACAGGGGCCCATGTCACAGTTCTCGATGTCATTTGGCCGCAGCTTCATGTTACATTCCTCATCGTCAACAATGTCCCCAAGGTTGCTGACACACTTCACATCTCGAGTCCTCTGCCCCACTCCACAAGGCACTGAACACTGTGAACAAAAGGGAGGTTGCATCAGGACTCTGTACAAAGACTGCAGTGGTTTACCGGGTTCACCAGGGAGCATTCAGTTCATTCATTCCTGCTAAGACACCTTTCTGGTTAGGAAACTGATGGTCAAAATCAAGCAGGTATTTATTGAACTAAGATTTGCTTATTTCCAAGGCTTTTAATATTCCACTTGTTTTAAACAAAACCAAATTGATGTTTGATTAGTGATACCTGGAAGAGAATTTGTATTCTTTTTGAGGTATTCTGCCCCAAATGAACGGATCCTACTTACTGAGGTCCACTCTGTCCTGATCTGCCACTCGCTGCAGATCTTGAGCTGGCAGGTGCTGGTTGTTTCAGGTTTCTCCAGGTGCTGGCAGCGGTACTGCTGCACTGTCAACGTGCGGTTGGCGTAGATCTGCCGGCACAGGATCTGCCGGTGCTGCATTCCCAGCCCACAGGTTTTGCTGCACTCAGACCACTCCCCTATATCCCAGCTGAAGTGAAAAAAAAGGATATCTTTGTTCCACAAAGAGTTCTCTAACCCTGACCTTAACAGAACCAGAATGATATGATTCTGATGCTGGTCCAGAATCCTGTAAAATGGCTCCTCAGCCTCTGTGTGTGCAGCAATCCCTTAGGAGGCACCATCACACACTTGTATACACAGCCTTCCTGAGGAGGCTGGTAATAATGAGCATGGATACATATTGCACAATTCATGCTCTCAAGATATATTACAAACATTCCTTAAGCTTGTAATAGCTGCTTGGTTTTTAAAAGAATCTGTCTGTAATATACATCACTGCTCTAATGACACCTCTCAAAAGTTTAAGATGTGCTGCACAAAAGTTTTCTGCAGCAAAGGCTCTAAAAAAGAACAGTAACACAGAAACCATGAAATGCATCCAGGCATTCATTCATCAGTAAAACTGAAAGAATAAATGATAAGCAATGAATAAATATAATTAACTTTAGAGACTGAAAAAATCTCTAGATAGATCCTTCTTATTCCAAAATTTTCCTGTATTTATTTAGTCATCTTTGTATAAATATGTCATTTTCAATTTTTTCTTTACAAGCATGAAGATAGACACACACCTAAAGGAAGTAACTAAACTGTCTACACATTTTATTTCAGAACTCTTGTGGACAGCAAGCAAAATATCTGCATTTAAGTATTTGCATGTCTTTGTTTATACTCTTGATATTATCCTGAATGAGTATGAGCTGTTAGAATGAAAAAGGTGAGGAAAATGCTTTTGGTGAGAGAAACCATCTCAAGGTAAATAACTTCAGAAGTTCCTGGTATCTAATATGCACTAGGAAATTGCTCATCAGAGACATCTCTGAGCCTATAAGGGCACTTACATCATTAGAAGCTTCCCAGGGATAAGGAGTGACCACTTGCTGCTCAGAAGAACTGAAGAGTATAACCACAAGAGAGATGGAACATTGACCTGAAACAGTTGCTCTAATGGCTACTGGGTTTAACCCTTTTCTCTTCTTGGTATACAACCTGGATGAACTGTCCTTTTAGTTATTTTTTTAAATCTTTATTTATATTTCTAATTTTTGAGTGTTTCAAACAAGTTGCCCAGCCAACTGCAATTCACAACCTCCCAATAGCAAGTGTGATTCAGAAGAAACCACACCTGAGCTGGTTGTATCAGTATGCTGGAAACAGGGACCATCACCTCAGAAGCCATTCTTGGAGCCAAAGAACTACTCAATTCAGGGAAGAGAGGTGAATGTACAAGGGGGCTGTTTTGAGTGCTATCTCATCTTTAAATAATGAAAGTATGGCCACTATAGCATACTGATCTCATGTGGAGTGACAGAACCTGCAGAGCCTCTTTTTTACATAAGGATATGCAGAAGCCTCTCACTTGAAAAAAGTGTACCCACAGAGACCACATAGAGTGTCTGTCTCAACAATCACACACATTTTGAGAAACTGCTATACCTACTCATTGCCAGGTTCCCTTTTGTCTACTCTGCATGCTATTGCCCCCTGGGAAGGGGAAGAAGGCCACCAACAACTATGGAAAAATATTCCACTACAATTTGCAACACAAGTGCACTGTATTTAGAAGCTCAAACTACTTTCCTACTTAGAACAGCCTCTTTGATGTGCAAGATCTCGATGATATTGGCTTATTTCACTTGTTTTAAATTATAGCATCTTACAAAGCAGGGCATGGGAAGAGGTTGCAGGCCTCCTCTTCTGGAATGGGCTTGGTGCTGCTGTCACAGTAACCCTCGGGTACCTCCTCATGAGTGATTCTGTTGACGCAGTGGAAAATTGGGTACTGCGATCCTGAAATTAAACAGATAATTAGGTAAAGAACTGCAAAAGACTCTGCGGCTATAACAGCAGCATCCAACATTGATGTAGAAAGGAGAAGCATAACCTGACAACAGGAAACACAAACAAAGGTTTTATCCAAAATTTCCAGATGTAAGAGTTGACAGGATTCAGTAGTAGTTTCCACACTGTCCAAATTCTAGGAGATTTATTTGCTCAGTCATCTTAAATGGAAATCTAGGACAAGAGCTGGTGGCAGTTCTCATGGGAAGCATTTTCACTTTGTAAAAAAAGATGATAGTATTTTTTCTAAGCCAAGGTTTTACAAACATGCCTTGAAATCTCACAGATTTTCATCAAAATCATTAATTCAGCCTCCCTTTTCCTTAGGTAGCACAAAAATAATTTTTTCTTGTTGCAAGTTAGAATTTCCTAAGGTTATTTAACTTTGGTAGATCATTAAAAAAAATAAAAACAGTCATCTGTATTTCTGCATGAAGAAATAAAGTAGAGGAAAATAGAATACATAGAGGAAGGAAAAAAGCAGAAAGTTTCTCATACTTAATGATGCAAAATGAAAACAAAGCCTGAAATCATACAGGTTTTTTTCCTGATTTTTCCACTCCCTTCTTTGTCAGCCTGTATAACCTAGTTTGGCTTGAAATGCCTTAGGGCCATCAGAGAGTCACAGGCGTCTCACACCAAGATCACAAGAAATGTTCATACAGTCTCAATAGTCTCAGGATCCAGCTCTCAAGATCCAGTTTCTTTTGAATTTAACTTAATCAGAACATGCACACATTCTTCATATAATGGGAAAAGAGACACTTATTTTTGGCAGTTCTTTTGCTACATTTCATGGAGTGAATTGAAGGCTGAAATTAATTTTTTTATTTTGATTTTTTTCTTAAGTCCTATGTTCTTGCTATCTTCATTTTGACTCAGATTTCATTAATACCATGGCCAAGAGTGACCACATCTCTGCAGAAAGGACAAGAACTATGTGTCAATGCTGATAAAGGCCATGGCATACTCAAGATTTCTATGATGGAAAGGAAGAATACATTTACCCTGATGTGTTCTTGCGACTGCACCATAAATTAGCAGATTTGGGTACTAATATTCTCCTTGAATATGGGAATTCATTCACTCAGCAGTTGATACAGACTGATAACTGCTAGCCAATCATCAGACACAATTATGGATTCTGCCTATATGACTTTAAAAGCACAGTGTGCTTAAAAGCCAACTAAAATATTTTTCTCAACAAAAGGGCTGACTTAAAGAAGTCTGAATTTTACTGGTTGTATTTTAGCTCTAGAATTTTTGCAGTAATTTCTCCAGGGAGAAACATTTTCTTTTTACTTTTTTTTTAACTGAGAAGCAATTTTGATTGCTATCAATATTGCTGGATTTTTTTCAGCTCTGTCTGTAGCTATAACACAGATACTCATCTGGCCTTGGACCAAATTTACAAAGTGTCCCCTCAAACTAATTAAAAAGCAAATGTTCTACATTTACTTGTGACAGTCAGCTGAGCTCCCACACTGGTACACATTTATTTTAAATCTCTGCAGTGTTACGGGTATGGTGGTGGGTGGCTATTCATAGTACAAAAGATATCACTTTTACCACCACAAAAACTTATTCTTCCAAGTAATTGCTTGTGTTCTGCATTACTGAATCTGTGGTCACTGTGAATGTCTGGCAGCAAAGCTTAATCTTTGCAGTATAGGCAAGCAGTGTATGCACCACTTCTCAAAAACTCACCAGGCCCTTTCCATCCCTTTTCCTTCCCACTTCCTCCCTGTTAAAACCTCAGATTTCTGAAGTCACATCAGTTCTGCTCCAACAATATCCAATGAGACAAAGATCTGTCAAAAATGCCTGTGAAACCTTCCCATGAAGATCAGAAAACTGTTGACAATGACACAGAAAGTACAGTGGGTGTATCTGACAAAGCTGGGAGAGGCAATAGGAATGGTAAAGAATGCCAAAGAATGTTGAGGAAAGCAGCTGTGTATCAAGGGTATGGGAGAGAGTAGCTTGCCATAAGTGCTGAAATATTTCCTTGCCTTATAATTTTCATGCTTTCTATTTTTAATTTTGGTGTTTGTACTGTTTCAAATATAAGCACAAGTAATAGTGGTGACATGACTTTTGGAAGTACAAGAACAGACAACAGCAGGCCTAACAATGTTCTGTGCATACACAGAGCACTCACCTTTCCCACATGTAGTAGTGCACTCAGTTTTTCCAACCTGTTTCCAGTTGTGCTCTCGGTTTTGTCTTGGTGGCTGCATAGCAGGCACCTGGTTTTCTGGCTGATGAGAAGGAAATCTTCCTGGCTGAATAACTGGAAAAGTTCCAGCTGTCTGTCCAGTGAGAATGTCTGTCTCTCTATGTAAATCCTCATCCTCATGACTTGTACTTTCTGGCATTCCTAACTGACCATTCAATGGCTCCCCTGATGATGGACAATAATAGAAAAATGAAATAATTAGCCTCACATGAAAATATTAGTCTATGTTCTAATTTTCTAGAATTAGTTATAATTAGAACTGGAGAATCACTAAACTCGGAAGCAGCTTTAATCTGTTATGTAGAGATGGCCTAATAGTGACCTGCAAAGATTGTGTTAATTTTAAACTAAGATAACCAAGTCATAGCCAGTAAGTATATTAAAAACTAAAAACTGAAGAAACTCCAAAGACAATGTAGAGTTAACCAACCCAGTGTCAAAATTTCCCGCAGCATTTTTGTTTTGTTCCATTCTCTGCATTCTGTGCCTCCCCATGTCACAGCACAGCTGCTCCTCATTATAAACATAGCAAACACTCAGAAATTTGTCAAAGCAAGTCACGAACATTAAAACAAGGATTAAATTCACTTGCAAAGTTTCTCCTGTCCTTCAGAACTTCCTAGGAGTACACACAGCACATACCCACTGCTCAGGCAGGAGCTGCCCAGATTTTTGCTTGGGAAGAGAACACTGTTCTGTTTGATCCTCTCCAGTTGCAAGAGGAAAGGAGAACTGTGGAGGGTTGTTTAAAATTATCTTAAAAAGAAAAAGACTGAAAAGAAAGACCATGCTCTATTTTGTTTCTGAGACATGGTTACAACAATCCTACTCAAAGTAGTAATCTTCCCAGCTAAAACATAATAAATCCTGCCAGTTTTAATTTACTGAAGTTTTATGAAATCTATGCTTAGTTTTCATTCAACATGTAGAGTGAAATTCTAGGCCTCTCCCACATCAATGGCAGCGTTTACACTGAATTCATTGGTATGAGTTTCTCCATTAGCTTATTAAGTACCAAAACGTGTTTGATAAAAGGAAATGATGGCATTTTACCTGGCCTCCTGTGAGCAAGCAACTGAGGACTAATGACATTGTCTCCTGGAATGATATATTCATAATGTATACCCGGGTTAGGCTGCTGATGTATCATCTAAAAAGAAAACCAGCCATACATTGAGTTCTTCCACTTGTTATATTACTAATACTTAAATATCAACTTGAACTGATCAGCTACATAACATTACTTATCGCTGCTTGGAATAGAAGCATGGAATAGAACGGTTAATGACTGTCTGCAAAAAATGCAAAAATAAGAAAATACAAGTTACTGTTTGCAAAGAAGAAAATAAAAGCTCCTGTCTTTGCAAATTGAGCTACCTTATGATGGCAGAGAAACTCTTTGTCTAAATCTTCTTTGAAAAACCTAAGACTGCCATGTCTGGGCCAAGATATGCTGTGGGCTGTGCCAGCCACAGCCTCCCCTCTCAGCAATGGGAGCAGCAGAGGCTCACACCAGGCCTCAGCAGCAAAAAAAATGGTCATAAGGTCATCAAAAGAGTCTCAGACAGCAAGAACTTGACAGATGCCTCAGGAAACAAAACCAAAGAAGAAACCAAGCAGAAAAAAAAATACAACCCCCAACCCTATACATGCAGCCTACTGTGTTTCTAAAGGCTCCCCAGCGGCTGGAGAGCACCTGCAGACAGCACACCCGTGTTACTCTGTAGCCATGGAAAAGCCAGCTGCTCCTTCCAGCACCCTGCAGCTCCCTCAGCACCCCATGGAGCCCCAACAATCCACCAGCTCAAACTGGGGCCGTCCTGCTGCCCTCCCCATGAGCACTGCTCAGCAAAGATCAGGGAGCTGGGCCCAAAGGCCCATGGACTTGCTGCAGCAGCTGAAGATTGCCTGCAGCCCTCCTGCTCCTTCCACATTTTCAAATGAATGGAGAGGCAACATAAGTGCAGGCAGACTCCCACTGCCTTACAGCAAACCACAACTCTGTCAACATGTTCTTAATGAAACACAGGCAGGAGCCAGAAGGTTTTATCCTTTAAATGTGAACATGAAGCTCAGGGTTTTCAGAATGGTGCTGGACAAGCCCACGTGAGCTGACAGGAGCATGACTCTGACTGTCACTGTCACTCTGAGTGTGCTCATTTAAGCAGTTGGGCACAACAGGACCTGAGAAAGACAAGACTTTAGGACAGCTTTTTAAACTGTTAGCAGCACACTCCATTCCAAGCTGACTCCTACTGCATTGCTACTCTGAGCCTGAGTGTACTCACACTACAAATGCAGGGGTGTCATGAGCCTAGTGCTAGTTTCACCATTTTAATTCTGATTACTTCAGTACTGCTACTGCTGAACATTACTGATACTACATGACATTTCTGTTTTAGCCTGAACTCTCTGTGGGGATTAGTCTGCTAGAAGCCTCAGACTATACTCAAAGTACCTTTTAAAACCAAACCAAGTCAAACCAGAACACAAACAAACAAAATCCCAAACCAACAAACCCATAAGCAAACACCACAGCTTGCTCTGGCTCTTTGGTTCTCACAATCCATGGACCTAAAACATCCTGCTATCCTAATGGCCCAGTGACCCAGCAGAGCACAACCAACGCTTTAAGGCTTCACTAAATTCACATATATTAATATCAACTAGGGATTCAGACCTTTGTTTTAACTTATGTCAAAATCACTCTTTCCTTGCCAAATATAACAGCTGTTCTTCTAAACGCTGTCCCTCAGAGAGCTTTCTCTTTTCTGAACCATCTAATAATGCACTGCTCGTAGTATTTCTTTCTTTGTAAGGTTGGGTACTTCCAATGCCACTTTCTTATCCAAAAAATACACGCTCTTTGTGGTCCTGAGAGAACCAAGAACTGTGAACTAACTTCAGCAGTAGAGTACATTTCCCCCCCCAAAACCAGGACCCTGTTCTTTAGATGGTTCCAAGAACAACTTCCCAGTGGTTCCCATGTCATGGTTTTCCCATCACATTTCTCAAAACAACTGACAGGCATATTTTAGAGGAGCTTAGCTGATGAAGTCCCTAATTAGTATATTGTTCCAGCTTTCCTGCAGGAAAATCCCTCAAATGACAGAATAGTTTTAAGTTAGTGGACCTAAGTCTTTGTAGCAATGTATACTTCACACCTGGACAAAAATTGCATCTTTTTACTCATAACCTCCTGTAAATCAGAAAGTTTTTTCCTGTACATTTCAGAGTGGAAGAAAGACAGCATGATATCAGGAAAACAGACCAGAAAGTCATTTGGAGTTCTCATCTGCAAATCTCTTCATTTTTCCACACAGAGCATAAAGATCATGAATATGGGTGAATGGAGATTTACATGACTCAGGCACTGTAAGATGAAGTCTGGAAACACATCTGTATCTGCTTGGCTACACATTTCAAACCCTGGAGAGGCTGCATCGTATTGAGCACTGACTTGCATCTAGCACTGTTCACCTTTATCTTCCCACACTATATTAAAGAAGAGACTAAACTATCATCTTACACTGAATGTAGTATTCCTCCTATCAACCAGAAACATCTCAGGTGAGAGTCCAGTCAAATCAGAAGTCCCAATCCACAGCAGCAGCAGCCACAGAGCAAAGCTGGTAGAACTGCGCCCATCATGGCAGCTTTCTTACAGTCCCTAAGCCTAAGCATTACAATATCAAACATCAAACAACATCAAAACTTAAGGCTTTTTTATGATATTACTTTGGAAATATCTGTTTAATCCACTTCCTAACCCTTTTCTCTCTGCGTACTAGGCATTAATCAGCAGAAAATAAAAACTCAGGGCCAAACCTCAACGCACAAACTCTGTAACTGCACAATGACAAGAACATCTGAGAAACACAGAGTCTGCATTGCACAGTTTAGGAGTCAAATTTGGAGGTTTGGATCAGCTGGACTAGATGATCTTACAGGTCTTTTTCAACCTTAATGATTCCAGTGTTAGTGTAATTATTACCTTGTTTTATTAGACACCGTATAGCAGATGGGGAATAAATTTGCCAACATCTAACTTTTCCCAGCTTAGTAATCAATGTAGTTACTGTTTATTTTTCTATGAAATTATCCAGCACACTCACTTTTCCACCCCATACTGCACTCAAGGACAAAAAAACCATAGCTGGATGAAAAAATCATATATTCAGTTAATTTAGTTTTTTCAAGAAATGAGTTTTACTATGTGGGAGTTTATAATCTCAGAACACACCACTTATCTTGGAAGAAGTTGTAATCAATTCCAGTTACAGTTTATTTCAGTATGATGAACTAAAAACCCATCCCATCTGAAGTAACAAGCTTTCTCAATATGATTTCTCCCCCTTAGATACAATTTGCCTTCTCTCTTCCTTTCTAGCCATTATCTATCTATCTCCTATCACAGCTTCATATTAAAACTGCCCTGCTTCAAATCCTACATTCTAAAGGTTTATGGACTTATTTCTTTTACAGGAAACTGAGATGGTGAGAGGCCTTGTCTGGCTTAAGTATTTGCTTCTTCACTGTAAATTAAACAATGTCAAATTTGTTTCAATAGGAAAGTATCCAGAAAAAATGCAGTTCACAGAAGAAAAGCCTTAGACATTTCTAATCCTTATTTCTACTTTACTGAGCAAGTTCAATTGGTTTTACTGGATCAGTTAAGTCTTAGAGAAAAAGGCTTGATTTAGACTTCCAATGATCTGGAGCAAAATGGATACCACAACAAGCAAGTCTAAAATATCAAAACTAACATTTCAAAATTAAAATAACAAAGTGTCGGTACTGAATGCCATGACAGTGTTGCATGCTAACAACGAACCGAACAATTTATTTTCCATCAGGAAGAAAAATTTAAATACTAACTCACATAGACATCAAGGACTTCATTTGTTGGCCCATCAGCTAAAAACGACTCCCCTGCAGTGCTGGAGATCTCATTGGGGCGTCTGTAAGTGAACATTGTCCCGCCACCTTCGTACCTGCCCGGGCGATCGATGGCCCAGTTGCCATTGATGATGGAGCGTCCCGAGCGGCTGCGCAGGGCTGGAGGGGGGACACAAACACAAGGATTTGGTCAGAGGAAAGCACCTTCCCACACTGCTGCCCAATCAATTCCCAACAGCTGCACAGAACACTCCCAGGTATTCCTGACGCCCGGGAACAAAGCTGGTGAGAAGAACAGCATTGTAGTTGTGGGGAAAAAAACCTCAGCAAACCAAATACAAACCAATCTTAGAAAACTGTGTCTCAACACTTCATATGTTTGTGATGTAGGAAAAGAAAGAAAAATCAAAGACAGCTTGGAAACCTTTTTCAACAGTTTCTCCCAGGTGGTCATGTGACTCTCAGCCAGCCAGCACCACACACAACACACACGGATGCCAAGGAAGTGGTTTTCCTGCACTTTCTTCCTATTGCATGGACTATTTTGTGATTTAGGCAGAACAAAACACAGATACAGAAAACCACTGCATTACGCAATATAGAAGGACAAAAAATGTAGGGGCACAGGAGTACCCTGAATTGCCAGGTGTTCCTGTTATTCTTCATGAAGCCCTTTGGCTGGTCCCTCCACCTCCTTTTCATAACAAGATTTTTTTGTCAGAACATCTGCAAAGTCCTGACCTGCAGCACTGCTTGGAGTGCTGAGCATTCTGAAAATGCCAGTAGGATCTGTTGCATAAAAAAAGTGACTTGCAGATCAGAGGCTAGCCAGGGATTAATAAAGCATGGATTCAGTATCCCGCTGGGCAGTGTGCTCCCTTTGTTATTATGGGCAAGTCAGTGGTTTGGAGACATAGGGGCCTCTGTTCCTTCTCATTCCTACTTTCTTTATCTGTCTATGTGACTATAATTTTTAGTCCTTAAGGTCAGAAACTCCTGCCACATACATGTGCATAATTTATGCAATATTATAGCTGCATAACTTTAAAAAAATATATATATATAGAGGCTGAAACCCTATCAGACATTGACCACATCAGACACAATCCTTTCTCTAAAGGCTCTACTTACAGATTTTCAGTTTTATTACAAAATAATTTGCTTTTAAATAAAATCTTTAGAAGAGACAATGAAATCTAGTAATACCCTTGGCTATATCTTGCTTGGTAATTTACTTTTTAAAATCCAAATTCAAAATACAAGCTTTGAACTTAAAAAAATGTAGGGTCAAGGATGCAGTTATTCCAGAGACTGCTTCTCCTTTGCCCTATCTCAACAATGGTGATGCTTAGTTAAAATGCTCTCAACATTATACACAACTATCTACCCTACTAGGAAAAACTTACATGCATGGCCTAAATGATGGGAAATTAAATTTATGCCACTAATTCCAAAGCAGTACACATTAGAGAAGAAACTTTTATTGTTTGTACATATTCCAGACATCTGAATTAACTTGACTAATTAATAGGAGCAGTCTTTTTGCTTTGCTGCTGTACTCAGAACAGAATGTCCTCTGATTACCCTTGTCTTGTTAGGTTGCAAAATTCAAAATCTTTTGACTTGGGACAGTTGCTGCTGACTACCCAACTACTTATAATTTGCTTTATATTAATGAAATATTTCTATAAAAGCAAAAATATCAAGGAACTTAATGGCTTTGGATCAGACCCTGTAAATGCATTCATACATTTTGAACTTTTATTTTACTTAATGGTACATTTATTCTCCCAAGAGCTGCCATATATACACTTGCTTCCTAGGTCTCATTTACTGACATGCCAACAAAACAATCTCTATACTGTAGACATTAGTTGAAAAAAATTTTATACAATATGAGCCATGGAAATGGCCTCATCATTCCTCATATCGTGCTGAGAGGAAAAATTACAGCTCAAAAAATATTGCATACAGGTTAAATAGGAAATCCAGTCACATTACTTGCTTGCTATTTATATGCTATTTACATTTTGTTATTTTTTAATTCCAACTACTATGGATTAAACCCTTCTGCAAAATGTACTGGAGACTGATTTTACATTGGTTTATTAATGTGGAATGCTTCCTTAACTTTATGATCTGAGTATTTTTTCTTAGACTGATGCTAAACAAATAAGATAAATGAATCATCAAGAGTTCAAGAAAAAAAAAAGAGCTGATTAAGATTAAATTGTTATTAATAATGAAGCTGTAGAAAGAAGGCTGTCTGAAAAAATGACTGCACATTAAACTTTCATTTCAAATTAATCATATGACAGATCTGATGGAGGCCTCTCCATAAAAAGGGAAAATGTGCCTCTTTTATGTTTTGATCATTCTGCATCTACCACCTCAACTCTGCCCCCAGAAGAATTTTTATGGTGCTAATATTTTTAGCCAAAGCATGAAAGATTTTGAGAAGCTTTACCATTAATTCCTCATGAGGAATTCTTCATACAGGCTGTAGCTCATTTAATCTATCTTTCATCTTGGAAACGGCCTTTAAGTAAAACTGTGTTGGTTAGTGGCCTTCAATAATGTTTTGCACTAGTGATATGGAGTATTTCAGGGTACAAATTCTGATTAACTTCTCCATATTAGCAGTTTTTAAGTGTCTTGCTGAATGACTCCTATTTTTCTAACCATATCTGAAGAGAAATATTTCAAGTGAGAGTGTAGTACCTCACTATTTGCAGTACATTTTCACCCAAAATAGGCACAGTAGTAATAATGAAATGAAAAATAATGAAAATTCTTAAATCTGGCAACAGCACTAATATGCAGAGTAATACCATATATTTTTCTGTCCTAAGGCTCTTCTGTCTGGGAGAACAGTGTCCTAAGTCCTACTTAATCACTCTACAAGCCATAATAAGGCCGGAGAGAGACAGAATTGAAGTTCTTTCTCATACACATGAACTGTCTCTCATTTGGTCCTGACCCACAGAGAGTGTAGCAGGGAGCAGCTCCTCTCCCTGGGAAGGGGCTGCAGCCTCGCCACTGTGGCCACTGGGAATCCAGGTCAAGGCCTGGCTGCTGAAGTTGATTGCAAATGTCTCACTGGTGATTTCATCCTGGGAACCTTGACAAGCTGATGATGCACTCAAGGTGCAAGTCAGAGGTGGAAAAGACACCGTAAAATGTTCTTTGAGAAAAGTCCTCAACAAAGGCACCTCAAGCAGGCAAGTGGGTGTGATGCCTGAGGAGGCTGCCTGGAGCAGAGGCTAGGCAGAGTGAGAGGAATAAAGAGGTATTTATTAAAAGGCCTTCCAAGGATCTACCTTGGGCAGTACAAGAGCCTGGCCTACACCCAAGATGGACACCTGGTCATGAGATGTCACACTTTTATAAGTTTTGGTCCATTTACATATTGAGGTTAATTGTCCCACCACAGCTTCAGGTTCTGAAGTCCCATCCTCCCAGTTTGCTCTCCTCAATTTGCTGTCGTTCATACTTTTTGGGCCTGAAGCTGCAACAGTATCCTTGGTTCTCAGGCTGGAAATGGATAGTTTTGTCTAACTACACTGTAAAAAGAACTTTCTAGCACTTTATATGAAGTTCAGAGTCACATAATAAGGCAGTACAGAATCCGGAAAATATGAAAGCCAAAACTTAAGGCATCAGGTGAGATGGATGGGGCTCTCAGGCTGCATTTGCTTTGCAGTTGCCAATCAAAAACCAAAGCATCTTACAGGCAAAGTGCATCAACTATGTTATTTTTACACTATAAGCACAATTTTTGAGACATCACATTTGAAGCGTTTTCTTTGTATTTTATTTTAAGAAACTTTTAAAAATTTAATGCTGTTGCTGTTTAAGTTGAATTAAAGTGCAAGAATGTCTTGGCCATACTAGCTTTCTACAGAAACAGCAACACTTTCCTAGCACCTTTAAAGAAAGTGCCCAGATAGAGCTGCAGTAAATAATCAGACTACTTCTGAGTAACCACTTTGATGAAAGAAGTGAAAGAAACATGCAACTTCTCCTGTTTATCTTTCTTGCACATAAATACATTATATGGAGCTTTCAGAGACAAATCTAAAATATTCACATACTGCACTATAGAAATCAGTAGTCTCGTATGACTAAGCCCCACAGACAGCACTTGGTGACAAGTCCTGTGAGGTCAGTTGGCTTCATGGTACAAAGTGTGCATGGAATGGAACAGGAGGAATGCAACAGGAAGAGAAACTTGGAAAGTCCAGCAAATGCACTGAGCTGGCCTTTAATTCTGAGCAGCCATACCTACACAGCCTGGTGACCAGCTGCCACAGCAGTGCAGCTCCTAAAGCCAGTGGCTACTTCTGAATGCACACAGATTGCAAAAACTCTCTTCTCCAAAAAGACTTGAAGACAACTTCAAATATTAAAAAAAAACCTCAAAAAAAATTTCCAAAAAGCTATTCACTGCCGCAAAACACAGCCTGTCATGTCTGCAGGACACAGCCTTCATGCCTGTCAGTCTTGCAGGATGGAACACACAATACCTGTTAGGTCTCTAAAGAGGGAGCATATGGCCCACAGTCTAGAAATACTATGAGTCACAGTACACAGCTTTTATGATACTTTAAAGTACCTCTGCATAACAAGAAAAAAAAGCCAAATGTCTAGAAACTCAATAATAAACAGTTTTAAAATAATGAAATATTCATTAGTCCCAAGTGCATTCTCTGAAAAAACTCCTTTCCAGAGGCATAGATATTTGCTGATTATTTGAACAAACCTTAATTACAGAATATTCAGGAGAAATTTGGCACAGTTCTCATTAACTGAATTATCTATTATTTGCTAATGAATTTTTCAATTCAAACTCCTATTGAGGTCATGGCAAAGCTCCCACAGTATTCTGATCTTAATTCAAGAAATATGAGTAGGGCTAAGATCTCATGATCAGCAAGAGTCAAATGATTTTCACAATCTGATCTACAAAACCTTTATTTCAGAGCCAACAGAGGATATTAGAAAATGGTCAGCAGTTCACTTACTGGCCTTAAACTAGGATCAGATTTTATAAACCAAAACCTAGTGTCTCTGCAGATTGGACACCTTTACCTATTGCACTGTATTTAGTTTCTTCACTGGCAACCAAGACAGGGTAAGGGTACAGGTCTGTAACAAAAATGGGGCATCTTCTAAGTGCGCACAGCTGAGGCAAAGTGTTCGTGAGCTGCCATCCATTTTGGAAGTTCAAACCCATTACTGGTCACTTTAACTGTGTCAGAAAGGACATGGACCAGAGAGTGGGACTCTACACTAAGAAATGCTCTATGACCTACATAATCCTAATGCAAAACAGTATTTTCTAATACAAACCTTAAGACAAAACCCCCCTGTGTATGCCTCCACTACTCCTCAATCCAGGAAGGACCAGAAACACAGAACTCAAAAGCATAATATGTGTTGGCATGTGCTTCTTAGATCCTGAAACCAGGAGTAAATTGGATCCTGCGGTATTTCCAGTTCTTTGTCAAAGTCTAGGAATCAGAACTTCCTGCAAAAGGATCCAAATTTTAGGGACTTACTCATGTATGGATCTGCGAAGCATCTGAAATTTTGGTTGTCTTTCTACAAAATTATCCTACAATAAAGATACCTATTCTCACAAATCTTACTCATTTTTTCACCTAGAAGGAACTTCAAGATCTGCTTTTTAGAAATCCAACAGACATCTTTGCTTATAGCTTTGAATAGCTTGGACATATGCTTATTTTGTAAAGGTACCATTGCATTTATCCATGAACTAATAATTGTCATAACACTGCAAATTAAATATGGCACATAGTATGTACTGCTAGCATTAGCATTCAAGCAATTGCTTAAATGTTTTTATTGTATGCACTAGGTAAAAGTACCAGATTCCCAACACTATCACAAGGAAATGATAATTCAAGTATAATATTATTTCCAAGGAAATGTTTGCATAGTTTTCTTTCTTATCTGAAATATTAACAGTAGAACTTCAGGTCAACAGCATAATCCTGCTCAATAAGCTATTTAGATACTTTCCTTAGGGAGCTAGCACATAAAAGAAATCCTGCTTCAAAGGGGAATAAATTTGAAACATTGAATTCCATTAAACCAATTTTGCCAAGTTTGTCTTGAGGTCCCACTTTGGCAAGTTTTATCCCTCCACCATGAAAAAAATCAAGTACAAGAGATTCCTATTCTGTTGTCTTAGGTCTAACTTAGTGTTGTTTCAGTTTTAAGAAAGCAGGCATTGTCTGGGTACATCTCCTAATGATTAGGAGAGCAGCAAATCCCACTATCGCTTTTAAAAGACTCCTGATTTTTTTTTTAATTGGCAAAAAGGAAATACTATTTATTTTCTTAAATGTGATAGTTTTGCAGTTAATCTCTGCAAACAGAAATGCTCCTTTTCTGCACTGCAGCAGTCATTTTCCATTTTGGAGGATCCACTGAACTACTGCTTCCCCAATTCCCTCAGAGAGAGGCTTCCAATTCTCTCAGTTGTGCCTGTTCCTTTTGTGTTTGACTCCAAAAGCCCTGTTGATGCATCAGCTCAAGGAAAATGCTGGGGCAGAAAAGCAGAACAGACAAGTAACTACTGTTGCAAGTAAGTATTATAGGCTTTAAGAAAAATGTCAGGATTTGTCCTATAGCTATAAAATCTCTTCAAGCTCAGACACTACAGCAGGTTGGAGGTCTCAATGGTTTCAGTAAAATCTCCAAGCAGAGCAGGGTCAATCTGCATGTTACCAAACCTTGAGCTTCTCTCAGGAGAGGATGCAGGATTTCCCCACATTTTTAGTAGTCTTCCCTGATAGGTATTAGTCACAGAAAACCACATTAGCTAGTCTAGACTTCCTCTACTGTCTTTTTGGTGAGATGAGAAGCAAAATGCAAGAAACCCCTTCTCTGACTACAGCATTCTCACACTGTGACTTCTGAGACTTTGGCAGACAAGGTACTGCAAAACACACACACAAATCATAGGACCTGACATTTGCAAAATGTGATCATATGGCATTTATTGTGCTTCAATGTCACTGCTGCTCTCCCACACATCATCCTTAATCCCAGTGGGAAGGAATGTGCAACACAGACCTTTGGAAAAATGCATATAAACAGTAGTGTTACTCCAGCAGAGAATGTTCTGCATCCTATAACCCAGCTGCTACACTAAGACTGTAAACCTATGTCTGTGTACAGCCTGGAGCTTTGGAAATAGGGAGCTCATGTAGCAGATTTGATGATGCAAGTAAAAATATTCACTAAAGCAGAATTTCAGCATTTTGTGAATTTTTGTACTGCAAGGCATAAGCACTCCTTATGAATCGCATCTTGGGTTTAATTTTCAGGTTTCTTCCTATTACTGTTTCCCTTCTGTAAAATTGCTCAAATAAAATGCCTTTTCCCATTTTTCAAGCAGGTGCTCTTGAGTGATTGATGACTTTTAATATTATTATTTGAAAGTACAAAACTAATAACACTTACATGATTCCCACATTTTCCATGGGGAATAAGTTATGCCAAGGTAATAATTCTGAATGCTGTGACATGGCTCTAAATAGCAGAGAATTAGGGAACACTAAAGAGTATGCTTACCCAGATCATATAATTAGTTTCTAAAAGTATTTACCGGAGTCCCTACTAACATTTACTGGGAAAATAAATGAAGGAATAAGAGGAAACAACAGAGATGGAAGTTCATCTTTAGACTAGTGCTATGTTTATGAGTCTAAAATAAACTTGCCTAGGATTCTTTAGCATGAAAGGCTATGAAAGTCAGGGAAGTGTGAAGGCATTAATGCTCTATGCTGTTCATGACATATGCAAATATTGGCAGTGCATCTCAACAATCACCACAATTAAATATGCAACAACTCAGTTCTTCAGCAAGGGTGTCTCAGTTCCTACTTTGCATCAAAGTATGGACTGCAATGAGTAAAGAGCTCCTGTTAGAAGTGACATCCTGCCTGAACAGTTCCTGCATTTTATGAGTCACTACTACAGCCCCCTATTCCCCCTATAGTGGGAGGAAGGACAAGACAAGCTCTGAGAAGGCCAGGACAACATTTGCTGAACATAAGAATCATTCCAAAAAAACCTGAAAATAAGCAGATTCCTTTATTCTGTGAATGACCTAACCTAAAAGGACTGACATAATATGGTACATGAAAAGAATGATGGACTCTCCATTTACTTTTACCTAGCCATTCTCTATAATTATATACCTCAAATACATTTTATTAAGTACTATTAAAATAGCCCATAAAAACCTCTTTCTCTTCTAACTTGCATTAAAATTTCCCTTGAGTTGAAGGGGTAGCAGCGGTTGACCAAATTCCCAATTCCACTAAAGTCTATGTAAATTTTCTGCTGTTTAGTTGTATGTTATTTTACCACTGCCTTGAAAATACTAAAGAGAAAGGACAGAAGGGCTGGCACAAAAGTAGACTGAGAGGAATTAAATATGAAGGACAACACTAAACCCCAGAGAACCAGAGTAAGAATCATACATGTCCTGCATCTGTAGCTATGTTAAGTGTATAGCCCACCTTCTATTTTGTTTTGGGAAATGCAGCACCTCAAAGGGAACTCCTATGGTTCAAAAGACTCTAGAAATTAATCAGTAGAATCTAACTCAAAATTGTGGGCTTTTTAAAATACAGAAATGCAAAATCCCTTTTCCCATTGTTAGTTATACATCCTCAATTTCTTTCTGTAAAGAAGGCAGGACATAACTGAGGTTACAGTTTCTAAGAGGCAGTCTTAGAACTTCAGCTCTTATAAGGCATAATTAGAATTTTTGTCTAAGCCCAGAGAAAAAGCAGGGCTTGCATTCTCAGCAACCTATTTCCTACCCTACCTCAGTAACATCCGGAAACACTCTCCATCGGCAATAGCTGTAAATCAATGATTTGGAAATAACAAACAACATTCAGGACTAGCAGTCTCCAACAGGGATACAGTTCCAATGTAGCATGTGATATTTTAGCCATGCAGCTCCAGCTGAACCTGCAGATGATAGTATTTGGCTTAGTTATATAATTTCAATTAGAATCTGGTTCTTGTATTTCAGGAGTTGACTGGACTGGCTGCTAATGGCTCTGAACATGATAGCTGAGCCTTCTGGCACAGTTCAGCTGCACATAAGTGAACCCAGCACAGAAACTCAGCACACATTTGGCAATAGTCCTTTAGGTAGATAAATGCAATTGATATTATCTTCTAATCTAGATACTACTTCAGTCAGAAGGGCCAGATTAGTGAAATGCACATGTGTAAATACCCCACTCTTTTCTCCAGCTGGCATAACAAAAAGTGGTTTGTACCTCCTTGCACTCCTGACAACTGCCAAGAACTGGAATAATTGTATGACAGCTAAACTAACCCAGCAGATTGTGACATCTCTGAAGAAAAGAACATTCTATCTCACAAGAATTAAAAGCTGGAAGTAGAAACTGCTTCTTTTGTTTGCTAAATAGCTTTTGTTCCTTGCTATGAAAAATTTGAGCTAATGAATACTCCTAAGCTGTTTTGAATTTCAAGTGGAATTTCTGAAGAATTTTGGATGCTCTGTGTGGCAAAGTTAAACGCTGTAACTCAAACCACACAGACTGTGAGCTGCAGAGCACTGCTGGGTCCCCCAGTTTAGGCACGAGTTGCTCTGGCCCTGTGTCTGACACTGCTGCTCTCTGGAGAGCTTCCAGACCTCACGGCTGCCTTCAGCCCGGGCTGACACAGACACTGAAGTCTCAGGTACAACAGTCAGGCTTGAGTGAATGCTGACACCAGCATGGAGGAGAGATCTGAAATGATTTTCCTGTCCTGCAGCAGGATGGAGCAGGAGCTCACAGTGTCCAGGCAGCCACTGGCCCAGCAGTGCAGGCAAGCCTTGGACTTGGACACTGGGGAGATCAGGGCATGGGCACAGAGGCTCAAGAGCAAACAGAGATCAAACTGTGGGTGGAAGAAAATGGGCTTTGATTAATTTACTGGCCTTTAGGGTAAGGATACAGGTGCTTGGATTAATTCAGTGCCCATTACAGTAAGGATCCAGGCCACAAACTAAAGCAGACAGACTGCCCATGTCCTGAAAGAATCATCTAGTTCTTCAGTCATTCTTTCTTCCAATAAAAGTTGAAAATAGCACGTAAAACTTAGTCTTTCACTTAAAACAACAATCATTTATTACAGGATCCTGTGGAGTATTTGGCTCCTAGTGAAGAAAATTACACAGACACTTGTGAGAGGCTGTCTCCATTTACCTGAGTACACTCTGCCAGAAGAGGAATCTGGCACAATAAGCTGGGTGGTCAGAGGTAAGCTGGAAATACAGTACTGGTATCACTTTCTCAGGCACTATCCTCTGGCTATAAAAGCTTGGGGCAGAATCACTCATGTTATTGTTTATGGCAGTCAACACATTTTAAATATAAAAAAGATGTTCTGGGATGGAACTGATTTGATATTTATTTGACAAAGCCACCAAACCATGTGAAACACACAACTGATACCTGGAGGTAAGCCCAGAAATCTATAGACATGACAAAATCAGAAATCATCACATTTTATTGGTGACTTTTATAGCTGCAAAATCAACAAATAATGTGACTGAAATATTTCACAAAAAGTAGCACAGGATCATTCCAAATACAGAGAGCATTTCAGTGTATCACATCTCATTCTATTTCTTTTCTTCATTCCCAAGATATCTACTAAGCTAATGAAAAAAAAAACTCTCTGATCAAACTATTCACAGAAACACAGGAAAAAATTATGAGTTTGCAAGTTTTGAGTCTAACCTCAGATCACCAGATAAGTCTGTCTAATTAATGGCAGTATTTTGTGAGCAGCACAGATGAAACAGTGCAGTCCAGATTCCAAATAGACAGCAGAAGAAAATGAGTTAAGTAAAACTAGTACAAATGAAAGAATTATTTTGCCATCAAGAACTGAATTTAAGCTTTTCCAAGCATATATAGATTAATAAAAAGGAAGTTTCTCTCTTCTTTTAACAATAAGTAACTTTTTTTTTTCCCCTCAACAGTGTGCAAGCAGACCACTTGCAAACAGTTGCTCCTAATTCTCTAATTTGATCTTTTAGACCTTCTACATCAGTCCCACAGTACACTGTACAGGGATTGTTATATACATGGTCTCAAACTATGAAACATGACTGAAATTAATTTATCATTTGAAACATTAAATATTCAACATTTCAGAAGCAAGTTTCTAATATCATCTTTACAATTCTACCTTAAGAAAAAAAATCCTTGTTTTTCTGTCTTTGATTAAGTCTTATTGAAGTTTGATAAGCTTTATCTTCTCCCTTTAATAGAATATCTCCAGTACCACTTTTTCAGAACCATATAAAGCGATTAGCTACAGCCTTAATTTTTGCTTAAACCAAAATTCATATAATCCATAATCTATTTTTTCTGCATTTGACACAGTATTTTTCACAGTGTTTACATCAACAGTGAATTTAATTTTTTGTAAAAGTACATCCAGCATATGTAGTTTCATATTAGCTGGGAACATTTTTTCCATGTTTGAGATAAATAAGTAAGGCTTTTCATGAATGCTGTCTACAAGTGAAGAGCCTTTTAAATATCCACCCTCCCAAAAGTAATTTAAACTGGTTTCCTGTTATAAACACGAACTAAACAATTACTGCAATGTAAAAGGTTACACATGTCTAGGAAATACTTTATGCTGCTGAATGATAGCACAGATTCTTAACCAGTGGCACAAAGTCTTCAACTTTACATGACCTATTTCAATTCAACTCAAAGCAAAACCAGGAGTTTTATCAGGGAGAGGGTGAATAGAAAGAAATCCACCTTTTTAATCCAGGTTTTTGTGGACTAGACCATAATGACTGCCATAATTTCAAGTAGTTACACTCGCAGGCCACTGCCAAGTCACAAATCAAAGCCCTGATGTTTCTATGCACACTGTATTCCAGAGATAGGACCTCAGAGAGCCCCTCCCAAAGCCTGCCACATGAACTCCCCCTCCTTGGGTGGCTCAGCTGTTTATCTGCACATCCTGGGATCCTGTGGGAAAGGCCATGTCTTGGGAGAAACTGCTTTGCTGCACTGTAAAACCTCCTGAACAACTCTGCTTTTTGCTCAACTACAACTGTTGAACTGGAAGCCCAGGCTGCAGCCTCCACTTCACCTCTTATTCCTGACTGAGAAAACACTGAAATGGTCTCACTGCTGACCAAAGAACCAAGAAAAGCTTTTGGAGAGAAAAAAGCCAAAGAGAGTCAACTGTATAAACTTCAGAGAGGCTTTGTGATCCTTTAGATGTCAGACATGTGGAATGCAAGTGGTTTGTGCACAGCACAGCAGGCTGTGTAACTGCCAAGCCTTGCAGAGCTTGGGTAGTTATTACATAATATAAAGCAACTGAATTGCAGATACACTTACTCAATAAAGCTGTTGAGTCACCTACATTTAAAAAAATACACACGGTAAGTTTGAACAAATTAACTGAACAAAAAAGTCTGTATCAGAGATTATTATTACCAATCCAAGTAACAGCAATCTCCAGATACTTCATTGATGATTTTATATAGATATAAATCCAGGTTAAAATATTTACTATCATTTTAAAGGACATATTGTTAGAGTGAGTTTTCATGTGAATGAGTTTTGGTATTTCCCTTTATAATATATAATAAAATGCCTTTCACTTAGCATTTTATTTCCTTTACTTCTGCCAACCTTTTCTTTTTCATTTACATTTTTTGCTTGTTTCTATACCAGTTGCTTAAAAAAAATCTAACCTAAAATGCAACCCTGCCCTTCTCATCCAAAGAAGCCATAACTAGCTGATCCAACATCTCTTCCATTCAAGCCAATAAAATCATTACATACATCTGCACTGAGATTCTCTTCTGCTCAAAGAACCCACCAAAACACAATCCCAAACCAACCCAAATGCCCAAAAATAAACAAAACCAAGAAAAAAAGCAACAAAAGGCTTCAATTCCTTTCTCAAATACAAATGTAAATACACTATTTTTTTCCATTTCTACCTGCATCATGAAGAGAAGGAGTGTAAGGTTTTGCAACACCTATTTTCAGTTACTACCTTCCAGAATAGATGGCTGCTGGTGCTGAGCTCAGTGTTAACTACACTGGGACAAAGCTTCCTCATCACTCAGTCGGGACTAGGGCAGGAAGCTCAGCACCTTATTCAGCAACTAATGCTGGAAACAGCTTAAGATCTTCAAGGCACTGATCAATAACCAATAATGGTTTCCAGTGTTTACTTAAGCAGAGTAGGAATAATAAAGCAGCAGAAAAGGGGAACACATAACTGGATAACATTAGGAAAGAATGAAGACCTTCTATACCTATTGCACAAAAGCAGCAGTCTTTTAATTAGTGTCTGTGCACACAAACAGACCAAAGAGCCACCCCCACATCCATGGTTAAAACCTGTTCAAACCCAAGGATTACTGCTGCACTCTGTGTCTGAGAAGCCATCTCTCTGTCACCCTGGTTGCCAGTGTCCAAAAAAGACAGCATGTTCCTGCAAGCTCACCTTGATGCAACATACCAAACACAGCAGATCACAAATTTATCCAAGAGCTCTCCTGCCACTAGAGGACACAAAAGAGAAGTGTGGAGTCATGAACAACAGCAAGGTTTTGATCTCAGATGAGACAGGAAGCCTTTATTTCAGGGTTTAGCCATCTTTTTTATAAGGTGTTCCAATACAGGTCAGCATGATTGGCCAAAGAAACCACCATTGGTGGAAGAGTAAAACACATTCATAATATCTGTGTGACATTGTTTTGAGAACCAAACCAATTTACAAAAAACAGACCTTGAAAGAGAATGTTCTCAAAAGATTTTCCCTTGGGAACAGAGCAGCCATTGTCAAGCTGAAAAACTCTCACAGGTTCAGAAAATTATGTCCATACTCTCCCATCTCTTGGGCTCATTTCTGCCTACACTAAATAGGAAGACAGCACAAACCTGACAGAGTGAAGATAATACTGCTGATTTAAACTGGCAGACTGAAATGCTGCAGAGTCTTGTATGGTATTTATCAGTCTTCATTTAATCAATCACTGTTTCAATGTTTCAAAGTTCCAAAGCCAATCAATTAATAACTATTTTACTTCCAAATTAAACATCATGCTTGCATTATTTTGAAGGACCATAAATCCTAAGGAAAATATCTGACCATGAGTTGACAATGTAAACTAGATATGAAAGGTCTTTCTGGATGATACATGTATTCCAAGTCCAGTGAGTTTCAACACTGCACATTTTTTTCATTTATAATCCTATCAAAAATCCACACGGCAACTTCAGTGGTTAACAGCATTTCCCGATTAACTTCAGTTAAGACAGAAACAAACTCCACCCTAAATACCAAAATACAAATTGGCTCCCTTTACTTACAGTTTAGGATAATTATCATTTGAGAGAGAAATGAATTTTCAGTAATCCAGTGGAGAGAGAAAATAATTTCCACTTCCACACAAGATTATAGCCAAAAACACCGATAACTTTGTTTTGTTTTGCTTTTCTTTTCCATTCATTTAATGTGTCTTTCTCTTGACTCTCACACAAAATCTATTCCACCTGTCTCCAAGTGCATCTTCACTTTAGATATTACTCCCATTATCATGACTAGGTTTTAAAGCTCTTTATTCACATCAGGTCTTACTATACTGCTTGCATGCAAGGAGCCAGGCCCTTCATTTGGCCTGTGGCAGCACAGGCACAAGGAAATCAATGGCACCATTGTAATTTGGGAGCTGCACGGGGTCTGCCCCTGCTTGTTTAACAGCAGCTTTTTTACATCCACAAGCACAAGGCATTAAAGTCTGCTGAAAGTTCAAAAGCAGTTTTAATTTTTCTGCCTTGCTTTTCAAACACTTTTAAAGTTGTTTAAGCAGTTAAAAAAAACCAAAACAAACCAAACCCAAAACCATTTTATCTAGCTAGGCTGCAGGAGTGTTTAGTACAGTTCATTGCAGTAGGAGTGCTTGATGGGCGTTTCCAGGCTGCTCCTTACCCTTCTCACGTGATTGTGAGGAACCAATTAATTAATGTCAGAAAAACACTTTGAAGATAAGAAGCGTTTTTATCATGATTTTCTCAAAGAACCAAGGAGCTTTTGTTTCAAAAGCCAAATTCTGGATAGAGGCATGAAACACAAACCCATACACTGGTGGATTTCAGCAGAAAACACCATTGAGGGAAGGTAAAGGAGGGCAGCGCTGCACAGCAAGAAGTTTTAGTCACTGTTCCTACTTCCCCTCTGGAACTACTCACCATGCTGAATGTATTTTAAGCCTTAAATAACTACATTGCTATTTCTGATTAATTTTAAGAGGCAGTGTCTTGAAATATTCTGGAATATCTTAATGATCTACTGAAACCTAGGAGCCTTTCACAGACCAAGAAACCTCGGAAGCTTTGCTTCTGCTCATGGGCACTGTGAATGCTAAACCATGCAGGAGATGAAAGCTCTGGCCTTTTAGTGCATTCCCTCAGAAGATCATTTCTAGTCCATGGATATGAACTCTGTGAAAGCTGGATCATCATGCCAGCTAAGAGGTTCTAAATAAACATTTCATTCCATCCTGTCATTTCTGCTGGGGATGCCAACAAGCAGCACCTTTGGTAGCACCTCACTTTCATCTTTGGTTTGAAACCCAGTGCTTTGTAGAAGATTACTGTAATTTATTGGATGTACAATGCCAAAACAGAACCTGTACTTCAGTGACTCAGACCAATTACACACACTACTATTAACATTGAGCATTTGCTTGAAAAACCTTTCTTACAGAGTGTGTTTTTAAGGTTTTAAGTTGCCAGAGTCAGGACTTATGCAGACGTAGTGAGTTCCACGACTGCATTACTCTGCACAATAAGTGAGAGAAATTTCACTGAAAGGGGTGGCACTGAAGTACCTTAGAAGGAGAGCAGAACAAGAGGTAAGAACTGCAACTCAGAAATAAAAGGCTTTTTTATGGTTTTCAAGGGAAGAAAGTCACAGGATGGTTGCTTTATACCAGAAGAGGGAAGAAAAAGCCCAAGTAGGCAGTGATGCAGAACAGACACTAGTCCTTGATGAATACAAAATCCAACATGAATTTGACTCTACATAAACAATACTGTACCAGTGGTAAGACCACAGCAACAGATGACTCACATATGAGCAGATGTCATAATCTGATCACATAAACTCTTGAGTGTTAATTCATTCTACCTCTAAGACAGGATGAAAATTCAAACATAGTAAATTACAATGACACAATTCAACCAAGTGAAAAGAAAGCATTAGTCCATTACTAATGACTCTAAATTCATCAGGAAAATCTGCATCTCAGGTTTTAGTGCATACACAAAATACACTAAGGAAACACTAAAAATTTTATAACATCACTGTGTAATCAGGTCTGTGTGCTCTGTCACAGTATTGCTGTGTTCTAACATGCAGCACTCTGAGGTTTAGATTTTCACACCTTACAATCTGACAGACAGCTTATTAACACTTTAATGCTAAGCAGAGTTGAGGGTCTCTGTGCTTCTTTACAGAGTACTCCCCAGCACCTACAGAATTTAGGCCACTGGAGATGCATGTAACTAATTTAGAAGGTTAGCTGCATTCCAACATGCCTGATTTAGGCTAGACCTCACAGGTATCCTAACTATATTACCATTGTTTTCTGCTTAAAACAAGTGATGAAGCTAAAAGACTGAAAAAAAGCCTTCATCATCTCACCTCCAGGAAAGTGTCAAATTTCTATTGCTATAACTGCATTAGGGATGATACTGAAATGAAACACAAATGCTTACATCCCACTCCACACTACTTGTCTCTTCCTCCTCAATCTTTAGATATATTCCAAGGTGGGGAAAAAAAATGATTCCATTTGATTTCACCTTTGCTTCAATAATGTATGCAGTGGAGATGCTAAAGACATAGCACAGATTTTTGCCATAAAGGAACACTCCCAAGGACCACTAATGTCAGGACAAGCTAATTCAACGTTAACCTGAACACATTAATGGAATTCCCCATGTTTATCTTTATAAATTATACTATCTATAAGGTTCATGACAATGTACTAAATTACAAACGTGACACTTCTTCACAAACAAACAGAGCAGAGTAAAATTCTATAATTTTCCTTTATAGTTCTCTAAAATCTGCACAACTGCTCAGAACTGAGCTCATACAAACAGGCATGGGGAAGGAATCCTCTGCTCATTCATAAAGCAGTGAACCTTTGCTTAAAGTAACTCACAAACTTTGAAGTTTCAATGCAAAATACCTCTCTGTCTAATAAAGCTAACTGCTGGCAGAACAATAAACCAGGTCTGGTGCTCATTAGGACTCTATGAACAGTTTCAAAACAATCCACGAGGGACTTTTCTGAACTAGAGACTCAAAAGCTTCAGGGATGAACTATGATGTGCTATTTAGTGAGGCAAGGAAAAATCAATTTCTCACTATATGAATAGACAAAGTCAGAAGAAACTACAAGTTCTTAAGACTATGTCCTTTTGTTTCAACAGATACGTGGAAGACTTTTCTTCAGAAGTCTGCTTTGCTAAAAATGCAACAGAAAATTTTGGTGCTGAGAAGTTACAACCTCTTGACACAAATTTAGGACTGTATCATACTCCACTGCCTTTTCTTTTAAATTGGCAGAAGATAACTGAAGAAAGGTATTATGTGTTTATAAATTTAAGCTCACACCAAACAAATTTCCATGACTTGGTCTTCCCCTGCATTAATTAGGCTTGTATTTATACTTTATACTTCTAAAAAGTATTTTGTAAGAACAATCAAAAAATCTGAGGAATTATCATTCTGAATATAGAACTATCTCTTCTAGTTTTGCCAAACACTTGAGGAAAATTCAATTTCCCCAGTCCTCTCCAACATAAGCTTAGAAGAGAATGATGAAGTGTTATGACAGAAATTCAACAGTAAACTTTTAATTCCACTTACTGAAGGAATCTTAATTCTTCAGTCTGACTGAACATCAACAGACACATTACACACAAAGGTGTTGTTGCCTTAGGTCCTTACAGGTCATTGCAATGATGAGGCCTCCTTTCACTGATAAAAACATATCTCTTTTCCAAGTTTTCCAAAGCTCTGGTATGGCTTATTGTTTAAATGTCCCTATGCTTGGTTTGAGTCCTCCTAGCAGTTCTGCTCTTGCTCCTCCCTGAGGCTCACCTCCCATGACTTCAGTGAAACTCCAGCACAGAATCCTTATCTGAAGTGACCTTCAGGTGCTCCCTGCTCCGGAGGTTTTTACAGAAGGTTTTACAGGGGTGGAGGAGGCCTCGTGCCACAGCAATCACACGGAGCGAGCCCACGCTGCCTTCAGCTTGGCATCTTCACTTCCTCAGAAGAGCTGGGGTAGAGGAATGGACTAAAGATCAACCCAAATAACAACATATGCAGCTGGACTGTTACACCCTTAAACACCTTCCCTAGCACTTCATGCTGATCAGTGGTCAACAGATACTCAGTTGCTCAGTCTTGGGGTCCCTAAGCCATGTCTAGATTAGCCATGCAAGCTGGTAACATTTGCCAGGCAGCTCATTAAAACTAGCCCATAATCTCACAGCAGACATTCACCTGACCCACATCCCTCAACACACTCCCAGCACTTTCAGAATTACAGTAATTTGGTATTCAAAAAATGGAGTTATGACCATGGGGCAACTACTGCTGCCACGGGTACAAATATGAAAGGGAGACCGGGTCTGTAGTGCTTCTAAGCACCCAAATTCCTCTGACACAAAGTGTTTGAAGTAATATTCAATAGAAAACAAAGACACTGGGCAAGCTAAGAAATAAAGGATAAAGCTTAATCTCCCTTGACTAACTTAATCATACAGTCTATAAATCAAGTTTTAAATCCCCATATATATTGTGTATTAGAAAAGACTTGGATTTCTTTTGGAATTTAATGCTGCAATATAAAAATATTCTCGGCAGATGAAATCTCTTTATGGGATCCAACCATGAAGCCACTAATCATGCAGAATTTCTACTGGGTGATTATTTTACTAAAAGAGATTTTGAAAAGGGTAAAACCCAAAAATGTTGAAATTGAGCAGTTCAAAGGGAAATAAGAGAAGGAGCAGCAAAAAAGAAGTTTCTTTTACAGAATCTAAGATGTAGGAACATGTTCTATCTGACTAGATCAAGGGATGCTTAAGGAACAAAGAAAGGTTTTTCGCTATCCAAAAGAGAATTTTGCTCAGAATAAAATAAGATTATGGAATCAAAGAATGCTGCACAGAAATATCTGTAACAATTGAAACCAGGTTCTCAACTATTTTTTCTTAAGTTTTGTTGTATAGCAGTTGAACAACTATTTAAATTAGTAACAACTTCTCCTCTTGGCATGAAAGGAAAGAATTGTGTCCTTGTGAGATTTGGGAATTTGCCTATGGATAGTTTATGAATTTGGACTGACTCTGGTCATTCTTTATGCACAGCTAAGTCACAAAATAAAATTAATTTTGAGTTACAATTTGTAAGAAAAGAATAGTACGTATCAGACCAATGACTACACCTTGCTAACAACTTTAGAAATTAGTGTATATTCAAGGTAAAATACAGCTGAGCTATAGATTACATATGAAGGACTTTAATCAACTCCCAAAGCTAACTAACACTTCCAAAGAGTACATGACGTTTCCAACACAGTCCCATGTTGGCATTTTTAGGGACAAAGGAAGAATGGAGTGAAAGCAGAGTGTCAGCTGCATTAGTGAGAGGAGAATTCATTTTACTGAGCATTGGCCAGTGCCATGAAATGCATACAGCAAAAGGTGCTCCATATTAGCACCCACTGTTCAGAGAGCTTAGGAATTTGGAGAAGCCTTGAACAAACAACATCTTAATATTCCAAACACCGTGTGCCCTTCAAATGAGTGTTTTCATGGAAACTGCTTGGTGGTTTGGTCATCAGCTTGAAGACAAAAATAATCTAAAGCCTCGAGATCTAAAAAGGCCCCATTAATTGGGTTCAGATTAATAAAAACTGTTCAAAAAGCCCATCTCTTTCATGTTTTAATGCATCTTCTTTGAAATTTTTGCATTCAAGTTCCTTGGTTCTGTCCATAACTGGAAACAGAAGTCTAATCAAAACACTGAGAGAAAGGCTGAAATGAAAGATTTTGGGGTCTGACAAGAAGCAGGAAGTACTGAAAATCTTTCAGTCAGTTCTCCAAAGGCTTCCATGCCAAGTGGGTTTGCAAAATTATACAAGCAACCAGATTGCTGGGTGTTTTACAGGTCAAACTGAACAACCAGCCTTTCTGAGTTTCCTCTCACTATTTTGCATATTTCTCTTTATCCCTTTCCCTGCCTTTCGAAGCAATCTTTCCCTATTTCACAAGAAGGAAAAAAACATTCCTTTAATACAGAACTTTTGAAACAAACACCTCAATGGGACTCATTGCTGCTGGCTGCTGCTCAGATGATGTATTTGCAGGGCAGATCATCAAAGCAACAGCAGATTTCAGCTGCTGCTCTGTTGTAGCAAGTGCTGTTTTTATAAGAACAATGCTTACAAACAGATGGTAAAAAAAAATACACCACCACCTCTGTCACATGATGACACAACTAGGAAAAGAAAACATTTCTTTGGGCTCCAAAACTGGTCATGAGCACTACCACCAATGAGCAGGATTGAGCCAAAAAGCACAGTCAGCATAGGCAGCTGGAAAGAAATGTTTGTTTCTTCTTTAAGATGCAGAAGATAAAGGCCAAGAAGCCATTTACCTGGAAAAACAGCAACATGGAGAATTATCTTGGATATTCAGACTAGGTGGAAAGTCATGAGACTCCTAGGCAAAGTGCTTCTCGCTCAGCACCCCAGCTCAGGGCTACCCTTCAGATCTCCTGCCCTCAGCAAACAAGGAGAAACTCATTTCAAAGCTCCTAAGTGAGAACACTGATGGCAGGTGGCCTTCAGAGAACTGTTTTGTAAGACAGTGGTGGAAAGCTGGGACACACAAGTTAACCCAGCCATCAAGACTTAACCTGAGGCCAGAGGAAAGAATATTTCTCATCCCTCAGATGAGTAGCAAAGTCCATCTTTTTGTATTTTTTTTTAAGACCGGCCATTTAATATATAAAAAAGACTAAACTAGCTTTTGAGAAAGTATTTCTTCCGTATGTTTTCAAAATGTGCCTGGAACCCTAAAGACCACTATACAGAGTTTTAGATACGAGCTGGCTATTTAATGAAGCCAGAAGGGAAAAGGTCACCTTGGAATTTACTATAATGAGATATCCCTGCCAGAATCTCTAAATTGTAATTATTTAAGCAACACCAGTAATTGAAAAAATATATGGTCAGCAAAGAATAATGTCCTGGATATATTCTGTTCCAACTACAGGTCATTACACTAGGTAAGATGCTTGTGCAACTTAAATTCAGTGGAGTTGAATTCATTAACACCAGGGCTGAATTTCATCCAAAGTCTTAACAGCTTTGAGTGTTTTAGTAAGTGATCATCCCAGCCAAGTAATACACGTTGGTCACAGCAAGATGAACATTTATTTAGTGAAAGAAACAGTCCCTGCAGAAAATCAATTTGAAACGATTTTAAGGACAATAACTGAAAGGATATAGAATTGTAAGTGTGAGTACAGGGAGAACTGGGAATCCTAATAATGAACTACAGGTGAGAAATGTTAGGAAGGGAGCTATCACACATCTCTGTTTGTCTTGATATACCACCTCCTATTAGTTCATAACACTTCTGCATTAGAAGTAAACTTGTGTTGGTCTTGATTCTCCCTGGTAGATTATCTGTACATACATTATCTGCAGACACAGGAATACGATCACAAAGAGCAAGATCCAAACCCAGACTGATCCAAAACTTCTGGCCAGAATATGCTTCTAAGATTCCTGCCATCTCTGGGCATAAACCAGACACTCCTCATACCTCTCCACCATTGCCTTGCACCCTTCACACAGAATATGAGAGCCAGACTGGCTATGGTAAAGGTAATTAATGCCACAATGTCAGAGCAAACTGTAGGCCCCACACATACTGAAACTGCAGTTTGCAGAGAAAGACCAAGAAATTATTAAAAATCACCATATAAACCTATTTAGCCATAACCAACCAACCACAATACCACATTTTTCAGCTCAAGGAAATGAGACCTATTCCATTTCTCAGGCCAGCATACCCAGTCTAAACATAAATCCTGAAGGGAATCTGTCAGCAATTAGTATAATATTAAATCACAGGCACTGAACTGGGTAGCTGCTAAAAAATGCATGTTTGTCTGATCAGATCCTGGGCTTCTGTGCATAAAATAACAGCCATGGAAAAGCACCTTCCTGGGTAGGTCAGCATTAGAGGCATCAGTACTGGGGCTGTTCTTAAATCCCTGGTGAGAAAGACAAGTCTCTTAGGAGATCTGTGTTGCTTTTACATTAAGGCATGGCCACACATGGAGCAATTAATTAAAATCATTATTAATTCAGAGAATCAATATATTACCATTAGCAATGCTAGCTAACTAAACTGAATTAAATGAAAAATGTCAGAATCTTCTCTGCTCATCAGGTCTCTTCTGAAACTGACATTGAACTGAAACTTTTAAGGTGCCCCAAAATTTCTAAAGCATCTATTAATGGCCAGTTTGGTAGAGTTAGAAAATATCTGACCAAATACAGAATCTGAAGCACCAAAGGACAACACTGAGTGGAGACAAAGAGATAAGGCAAAAGCCAATAACCAGGAGTTATCAACTTATATTGCCAGTTTATTGTTTTTATCTGAATGGATAAAAAAAATAAACTTGTGCATTGATTTGCAAGCATTTTCCAAACCCCCACCAAGTTCTTCCTCTGCCTGTGTAGTATTTCCTGACTCTCCAGTTCAGTATTCCGGAAATAGGGACACAACAGATTCACTAGGATACCTAATCATAAAAAGCATTTCTTAGGAACATTATTCAGAAAGTTTTGCTTAAGTTTACACACTGATTGTAGTTGCCTCTTCAGACACTAATAATTCACTCTTAAGTTTCCTTATGGTTTGAACTTGCTGAGTCTAACTTCAGTTTATTTAGAAGTGATTCCTTAAATCTTTTCTCCACAGTGTGGAGCACATTGTAGGCTGTACTAAGAAATATCTTTGTTGTTTAGCTCCAGCAGAGAACAGTCAAGAGTACAAAGGACAAAAGGTAAGAAAAATAGTTTTTCTTATCCAGATATTGTAATTACATTTGTTCTTAAGTAATACATTCAGAAAACCACAGATTTGCAAGAGAGACGTTTCAACTCTAATGCACTGACACATACAGGGATGCACTCAATGATTAATACAATGTTCAAGTCCTTGGGAAAGTCTCAAGTTCATCACAATAAACATACATAATAGCATAGCTTTGGGTTACAGCACTCCATAAACTCAAATGATAAATTGCAGGATTTGGTTTTGAACAGAAATGTAAGAATTATCAATGAAGCACTGACAGTTCTCGTGCAGTGGGAGAGCCAATGAGCCCAAGGCACACACTGAAGCACTGGAACAGAAGTTTATTATAAGCAGATCCCTTGTATAAAGTTCATTCCAAGCCCTGAAAATTCCAACGTGCATCCTCTCCCACATATTACTATATACATTGCAGCTTTTTTTGCACAGAAATATTTAATCTTGTGTAAAAAAAAAATTTAAAAGAATCATTAACAGCAATTAAAAAAGTGTATTTTGAAGTATATTAGTTGATTTAATAGTTCATATAATAACCATATGGAGGAAATCAATGAGTATATAGATGATAAAGCTCTGCACATGATCACAGCAGTGCCTCTAGCAATGTTTATCATCTAAATTCCTGCCAGTGCTCTAATCTAATGCTTTTACTTGTAATTTCAAATATCTTAAATGATTTCAAAATGTTATTTTAAGTTCAAGAGTTGCTAACAGTCTTTCACCATGAGATGTACTGTTTGAATGTTATCTGCTATGGGGAATACTGAATAAAAATAGTTTTCAGAACACCTTTTCACAGCCCCATTAGTCTCAGGTCCTGCTGTTTTCATACAACAAATTCCTTACAATCAAATTCATGTTCAGGCACACCAATATTCACAAGAGTGCTATTAACATCCCTTGGACTTTTCCTCAAAAAATATTAATCTGCAACTATTATTTTAATCATAAATTGTGTATAGTGGCATGTGCTAATAGAAGATGCTAGAAATAGCAGAGTATCAATTTACAAATGGAAAGCCTGAAAGCAGAAAAACTGTATTACATCCAAAGATGTCTCTATCTCATTTAGTGGCTGAAATTACTCAACTCCACGAAAAATAAAACTGAAATACATAATATATTCCCTGAAGGAACTGTAATGAGCTCTACAATAAGCAGTGAAATAAATTCACTACGAAACAAGCATCTTTGTAGCAAATTGCATTCAGGTAAGAAACAAAATGCTAGGAGACTTGCCCACACTGGGAATTATCTACCTTCCCTTGGATAGGATGCCTCAGACCCTGCGAGCCCACGCTGGCAGGCATGGCTACATTTTCCTGGACTCAACCCCAAGCCACATGACTCCACACTCAGACAACTGCCCCAGAAACAAACTGTTCCTTGAGTTACAGACATTACCAGATTATCTCTATTCAAGTTCATTATGCAGTGTATTTAAAAAATAACACATTTTCAAGCACTGTATCTTTCAATTGTCTATTAAGCTAAATTTTAGTCTGAACTACTGACACCTTCCTCCCAAGAGATTGCCTTGCTGTTGAGGCTATGGATATGGATTGCAACCAGCCTCTTTCAATTAGGTAGGTTCTCAAGACACAGTATGCAAAAAAAGAACAATCTAAATAATCACTTCAGATCTGTGTTATCTGGCTTTAACTTCTGCCATTATCTCAGATTCCAATCCCAAAGATGCAGAGGTATTTATACACTAACCCACATGTTTTGCAGCACAAATTCTGTAACATACTGGTCCCACTGAAGGTATCATGGTCCTACTTAATTCAGTGGCAGGTTTCCCATGTCAGTGTATGAGAACTGTCCAGATGATGATTACCAGCGGGATAAAAAGTATGTCTTTGTCTCTAGCATGTGACAGAAGTACTTTGCCAATGGGAAGGTCTGTCCAAGGTCAGCAGTTCTGTTACACACGAGCCAGTAAGAAAATACTGCTGAAAACTACTTAGAGAAGTCATTCTGACAAAGCTCAGGGCTGTACAGCCTATAGCCTTCACTTCATAGAGCTAATAATACATAGCTCTTTCTCTTAACTGTAAAAAATACCAGAGTAAATATACAGACTGATGAATATATCATTAATAGTTACGAATGACTATTATATAGCACTCCAAAACTGGACTGCTTTCTTTCCCAACAAACACACACTAGAAAATCAGCATGAGATGTTTCCTGGGGAATTTCAGATACACCTCATAGATCTATTAGAGTTAGTCCATTTTGGCTCACTAAGACAACCTAGTTAATGTTCCAGCCCATTCTCAACCTGACTGCTAAAATATTTTCTGTTATCACACTGACACTCTTCCTATAGTAAAGATCTACAAGAAATGGAAAGCCTAAAAGAAATTGGAATACTTGGGCAGGGGGAGAAGAAAATACTTTATTTATGCTGTATTAAATTCATTCCAAACTGGGATCTTATGAAAAGATAATTACAAAATTCCACTAACAACCAAACAACCCGTGTCCTTTAATCTGCATATTCTGACTACCCAGATAATTTTCCAGAAACACTTTAAAGCTTTATATACTACTGTCATGCTTTCTCTTTTTATCAGAAGTTTATTGTTTTCCAGTGACAAGAACTTAAAAATTTTATCCTGGAATCACTCCAGCTTGTGTGCAAAAACCAATAACGCAGTCCTCAAAATGAGCAAACCTCAGTTAGCTGAATCCTATTCAGCAGTAACATTAGAACTGTGCTTTTTACAAGGGTCACAAGCTTTACAAAAACGTGCAATATATTAGGACAAAATAGTTGACAAAAGCAGTATGGAGAAGCTTTCAAACATTTGGATGACTTTTCACTGAGTTTGAAACTCATATTCGTGCCTGCTTTTCCCAGCACCTCTTGATTTTAAGGAAATAACTCCTTGTAAACATTTTCCTGATTGCTCACTTGCTTTTAGTACTTTTGACAAAAGTGTGGAGCTTGGTAAATCTGCTTAATGAAACTGCATGGAACTCAAGACAACCTCCTAAACAGAGAAAACCAGGGTAATTGATACCTAAGAACATCTGCTGTCATCTCCTAAAATAAATCTTAATGACCTTGAGCTGTCTTCCAATTTTGCACTGAAGAAGCTAAAATGTACAAAGTGAAAGGAAAATCAAAAGCAACCATCTTATGCTCCTCGGTAAAAAAAAAATGGAATAGTGCTTACAAGCAGCTCTGGTACCTACAACTGGATTATGATGGAATAGGGCATTGAAAATTCAGTTTTGCAAAGCACTCAACTACATCCTTAAAGGAATGGCTGCTGGGTTATTTTTCTTGTTGCTGCTGCAGTATAAGGATAATTTTAATTTTTTTATTGTTGTTTTTAAAGTTTGAGACTTCTGCTTATTACCATAAATACAGAGAAAACAGTAAATTACATATCTGAGTTTCCAAGTTTTCCAGCTCCACCAGTGTTATGTGTACTATAAAAATGTCCAAAATCTGAATGCTATTTTATCAGTGAGAAATTTTTAACTGTCAATATACCAAAATCCAACTTCATAATTACCATTTCACTTGTCCAATAATTGTTTGATAAGCCTTTCTCTTAGTTTCAGCTTTCTGATCTGCTTGAACATGTTCATTTCTGTCCTAGTATAATTCACCTGCCTCAATAAACCAAGTTTATTGTGTAACAATATAAGCAGAGTGGCTGGAGTCCTTCTAGGCTGGAATTACATCCTCAAGAATTCCTAACATGGGAGGGAGCTGGCAAACGTAGCAGCCTAAATCCATAGCAGCACTTTCAAATAAAACATATGAAACATATAAAAACAAAAAAGAAAGAAAGAAAGAAATGATGATAGCATAAACCAAGAGCTCAGGGGATAAGGAGTTAAGGAGTAGCATGGGAAAGAAAAACTCTGTCACTTTCCCATACATGCCAACAACTTGGTTATTTTAAATCAAAAATGTTCCTCTCTTTCTGTGCTGCCCACTACAAATATGTTCAAGTGGCTCAGGACATTTTAATATAGTAAAGGGGTTTTTCTGCTAGCTGTTTTCAAATGCTGGCACATAAATCTGACAGAAAAAATGCATTCAACTCCATGATTTTATATATTAGTGATGTGATTACTTGCACTTACTGCCATGTCAGCTATGTTCTCATCCATTTTCTACCGAATGTACAAGTATCCATGGAAATTCTTTAGATAGAATTATTGGTTTAGTTAATTAGCAGTCAAGTTAGTGCTGATGGATGTTAAACAAACTGCTCTCATGAAAAAATTAATGCTGATATATATTGGTATATAATGTATCAAAACCCCATTTGGATGAAACCAGGACAAATAAGAACTGAGAAGACCACCCAGACAACAGGTCCAGAACATTTGGTTTTCTTGGGCTGTGGGTAGCTTACTCTGTTTCTTCAATTTTGGGTAAAATTATAGAACTCACTTTTCAGTTCTGACTGTTTCCCATAATAATTCCCACCTATAAGCAACTTTTCTGCAGGATTCATTCCAGTTCCAGCAGGAATTAAGGGGAAGAAAGTAGAAAAGAGAGTTGAAGCAATTCCCTAATGAGCACCTTTCTTTCTTGTACCCGAGGAGCAGCTGAGATGCTTGGCACACTAGATAGGGAGATAAAGCAGCTGTCCAACAAGAGGACTGGCATTTGGAACTTTAGTACAGCTAGACAGTTCTAACAATAACCACACCAAGCTAGCACAGAAATTCTCAGGTGGCTCAAATTTTACCATCTGCAATGGTCATTTTTAAGACAGATCTAAGGATGGTGGAAGAGAAAACTGAAGGGTGAGGGGAGGTTTGATAAATCATAAGTAACTCCTCCCTCCAGTCCACTCCTCAGAATTGCCTGCAACACATGCAAAACCATAGACAAACCAAAGGCTTTGTAACCTGGGCACACAACAGGTTACACGGGGGAATGCCACAGCTCATAAATGCACACGAGACTGATGTAGATCCAGTATGAATTCCACATAATCTCTAATTTGCAACCCACAAATCTACATACCTAGAAGCATACATTAAGATGTTATGTTACTATAAATATTCCAGGATCCTCCATGGTTTTGAATTAAGGATCTGCTTCAGAATAAACAACTGCACAAAGACCTTGGATTCTGTGAATACCTGCTCAATATCAAATTATCTCAGTTAAATATTTATATATTTTCATTTTGAAAGAACTGAAACTTTCTGGCAATCAGAAGATGCTTTTGTCTCCTCAAGCAGCCTTTTATATAAACAAACATCCACTTGGCCAGATTCTTGACTGATCAGAGAAGGTTAATGATGTGGGAAAGGGAAACATCACAGCAGAACCAACTAATAGGAGACACTAAAGCCAAGTCAGACAGGAAGGGAAATAGATTGCAACAGGTCTATAATGTTTGTCATGCAAGATCAATCTAGAATTAAAAATGGCCAGTTAGGTCTGATCAAAACACCTGTTTAATGACTTATTTTCTTTCCTCTCTTCTTCTTGACACACTATTCAGAAGGCCTTTCCTGGAATAATATCCACCCAGCTGCACTAGCACACAAATCATTCTTCATTCACTGAGATGCAACTTACCCAAATAGTTGTTGCTCTTTGACATCTCAGTAATGTTGATTTTAGTAGCTCCTTCAGGAATTTCCACTATCTTGTGGTAGCCAAGATTTGTTAGCGTGTGTTTGAAAACTCCAGACACAACTTTGCAAGCAGTGTTGTCCCCTCCACATATTCCACACTTGTCAATCACCTTGTCAGAACCCAGATAGTCGTCACAGCCAATGCTCTGCAAAATAAAGTAAGATTTCTTTTTCCAAGATCTTACAACTGCAAACTTTGGACACAACAACTGAGAACAGTATGACTTTCAGAGAATAATCAATTCTGAAATGATTTTGTGAATTAGCATTTCAGCAATATCTTTTGTATGCAAAAAAGCAATAAAACCCAAAGGGTTCTCAGACTTGGTGCTTTCAAGGTATCCAACAGGTTTTTACATCCTGCCAGGCAAAATCCAAGAGCACACCATAAGTAGTAATGCATTGATCATGCTGACTGCATACGCCTCAGCTGAAAGAAAAGCTGAACAACTTGGTTCCCACAGCTGCTGCTTGGAAAAGAGACGGAGAGCTATGATTTTGTTGTAATTCAAAATAGGTTTTCTACAGAGGCAGAACTACTTCCTCTATGGTCTTGTCTTAATGTCCTCTAAAAGTGAGCACTCAGCCTATTCTCACCAAAAGATGTATGTGAGAAGTCTTTATACTGCATCTAGAGAGTTAGAGAAGAAACCCACCTGCTCATTGAGTAGAAAACCTTCAGTCTACTCAGTAACACACATCTGGACAGGATAGTTTAAAACAAAATCATTTCACAGAATCACAGAATGGTTTGGGTTGAAAGGGGATCTTGAAGATGATCCAGTTCCAGCCCCTCTGCCATGGGCAGGAACACCTTCCACTAGCCCAGGCTGTTCCAAGCCTTATCCAACTGATCTTGATTTATACAATCCATAAAACAGCTTCCCTTAGATGAAATGCTAAAGGAATCCTAGATGACCAGGGATATAACTGTGTTTTTGCAAAAACAACACTGCTGGCCATTTTTTCTAACAGTTTAAAAAACAACTTATCTGAGATAAATTAGCTTCTGTTTTTTGACAACAGAAAACACGTTAGCAGCAAGCCAAGGAAGAGATTTTATGTCCTGGAATTTTGATATTGGTTATGACCTAAGTATAGCCTGAAGGTAAGCAGGAATTTGTGACTGGCTGACAGCTAAGCAGCATACAGACAAACCACACGGGATTTACTTCTGGTATACAGGCTTTAATTTGACTTGGCTAGTGAGGAAGCTCCAGATCCTTAGGAGACAGCTTTGAGATAAGAAGCAGATATTTAATATACCTCATGACAATACCTCAAAGTTATCAACAAGTAAAAAATCAGCTGCATGTAATTAGAAACTCTTTATTTCTCAGAATAAAATTTGGTTTTATTAGTGAAAAGGGAAGAGATGCCCAACTCGGGGATTGTTGTACAGGCATCATTGTACTTCTGCACTGGAGACAAAACATTCCCCAAACTCTTTAAAAACACGGCATAGCTGATCTATTTAGCACCAGGATGTTCAGCAAAGAAATGCCTGCAACCCACACACCCTCAAAAATTACACAGAATGCTTCCTGACATCACATGAACCATTTTATCCAGCCACTTTCACACAAGGACATTGAGGGTTACAATGTAAAGAGCTTGTCAGAAAACCAGATATCTGGGGTTTCACTCCTATGATATTCCATTGACAGCTTATGCAAGAGAAAGATCTGAGAGTAATCAACAAAGGAATTCCAGCAAAAACTACAAATAGCATGAAGCAGTAGGATTTCACAGTAAGACAAGCATTGGCTTTATTTACAGCCATTGAAGCTAGCAGTAGTGTGTTCTTCAGCACATCAATAACAATATTGGAAAATCAATCAAAATCCCCCAGTCCTCAAAGAAAACAATTTCTGCCACAGACTTTGAAAAGAAACTTTATTATTCTATTTTACCATTGTGTCCTATAATGAGATACAAGAATAATGATATCCACAAGGTGGCACTTAAAATCCTTATGAAATCTAAAATGTAGGTTTAAGCAAAACAATAAAAATTTGAATTTCTTAGACCTAAACAGAAAGGTGATATTGCACTTCTTTTCAAATTTGCCTTTGCCACATGAGTAACAACTTCTGCTACTTTGCTACCAGTAACGCATTCTTAAAAATTTATCAATCAACCCATGGATTTCTTTTGCTTTGGAATGAAATAAAATGTTCTACTGAATTGTTAAACTGAATTGAAAAAGAAATATCAAACTGCTTCTTCGTGTATCATATGTTCTCCTTGTTTGGTGACCAGGTGGACTTCATTTATCAATCATAAATAAATATTTTAATCCAAATCCTCATATCTTTCCTCCAACGAAATCCTCACTGACTCCAAAGCTGACATCAAGTGGAAATTTGCCAAGCCACAGAAGTCAGACTCTTTATGGATTTGACAGGGCAGAATTATATTAATTCCATGCTCTTCACAATACAAAAATTTACTAAGAAATTCAAAAGACATTTGGATTTAAGTGTGTGAAACAGGAGTATGTTTTTTTGGTTTTTTTTCATTCACATGAATTTCTGTGTAAAATTAAATCACTCCCACTCAGTCTGAGAAAATCAGAAAGATCAAGTTAGGAAGCACCTGAGAAATTTTATGTACACAAATCTTTGGGACCAGACAAGGCCATGGTGATTGGTGATGATGCCTAAAAAGCAACTGTCACATCCATCTTCATTTAGGGCAAGGAAGACCTGAGGCTCAGTTTCAGGTCACCCTAAGAGCCCTCAGAAAGACTGCAGAGCCAATCCTCATGGAAGTAATTTCCAAATGTAGGAAGGACAAAAAATAAACGAAAAAAGAAGACTGGGATCAACCATCATGGATGTACCATGGTTAAGCTGTGCCTGAAGTTGTGATTCACTGGCAAGTTCAGCACATGAGTGGAGAAGAAGGGATGTGCTGTGCCTTGACTTTAACAAGGCTTTCAGAGTCTCCCTCAGTATCTAAGAGCTGCCCTGGAGAAATTCAGACTGGAAAAGTTGCCAGTAAGGTAAGTGGGCAACTCACAGACATGCTGCTCGTGTAATCCTCTCCCTCCAGGCAGGAGGTACAGAAGATTAGGAACAAGGAAGCACATACTGCTTTGGCATCTGAAAGCTTGGCATCTTGTCTTTCAAAATAACAGCTTGCATTAGTGGACTTAGAGCCCTTTCCCAGACAGTAAGTTTCTGATATTTTCACCCAAAATTTTTGGGTTTTGCCTTTGAGAAATCTCTCTTCTCTCCACTAGGAAGGACACTAGTTTTCCTGAGTTTTTTCCTCCAAAGTCTAAGCAAGTCTGCCTAGAGAGTGGCTGGATGGTTCTCCCCACAGTACATGAAGAAGCTAAGCATAATAATACTACTTTTCTCTGGCCACTGTTAAAACCTCTGATCTCCACACAAGATCTTATATATTTAACTGCTGCAATTAGATAAACATAATTCCTTTCATTTCTCTCTCTCTGTGAAGGGTAATAAATGAGACACCAATGAAGATGTTATGACTGCTAGAGAATAACAGCCAGCATATGCCATTTCAATAGAACAGCAGGGAAATACCAGCACAAAGTCTGTGTTTGAAGCATTTTACTGCACAGACATCAGTGCAAGCTTTGGTGGTGCATGCTCTTCCAAGGAAACAAACTGAACAGGCTGTTCAGCAGCAAGGAGTCATGGCTATACCTGAGTGAGAGGTACCTTCAGAAAACCTCCCAAGGCAGAGCACAACAAAGCCAGCAGAGCCTGCTTGTCTCACTTCAATGTCCCACATGTCTTCAAGGTCACAGCCTAACCCTCATTTGCTTTATGAATCAAAGGAGCAATGCTGAGAATTTACATTCAACCACAGGATAACAAACAACATTCTAATGGCTCTCACTTGATTTGTGGTTAACTATAACCATAATTTTTACCCAAACATTTGATCCTGCTTTGGCTTTCAAATATTTCCTGCTGTCCACAGACCTAATGCTCACAAATCTTTGATGCTATTTACAGCCCCTCACGATTAGACTGTGGTCATATCCAGATGTGGTTCACTTAATTAATCACAGATTTTCTTACCTGCACAATAGCTGGTTTCATTACCTACCTGTGCTTTATGCTGAACTTATTTGGTTGGATAAATTTCAGACAGTAAGAAGAAGCAAGCTATAAATTTTTGACATTAAGAATTCAAATTACATTTATAGTATGTAGATATACAACAGTTTAGTGAAAAAAAGCTACTCACACAAAGACATATAGAGACTCTTTCACTAAGATATTCAAGTTTCTTACTGACTAGAAAATTACTTGAGAAAAAAAATTTTGTTCTTGTTACAATGGAAAAATTAAGCCATACAACGTAAAGTAATCATGTGAAAAGATGGTCTTAGAAATATCAACTAATAACAGCTAATAAAAAAGGGTTAAAAAATCTGAAGTATGCAACTCACACTGATACCTCTGACAGACAGAAAAACAAGTTCTCTCCTGTTGTTTTAAGAAAAGATACTCTAAATGGAACTTACACAAATCCAATGTAAGGTCTATTAAACCTACCTAAACCCCCAGCAATGTTGCAGCAATAAAGACCCGAAATACAAACAGACCATTGCTGGCTGTCACCTACCAGAGTCAAGAGAGCTATTCAGCTTTAAGACCCCACTCAACAAAGAGCTTATTAAAGGAGTTTACTCAAGTGTTTTGAAGTGGCTGTGTTAGCAGCATTTAAGAGTGATGTTGATGAAGAAGCCTAATCCCAGTATGCACATTCCTTTGGCAAACACACCTAGAAGGTGAGTGCAGGGCTTGTGGGTGTGTCCCCATTTGATCCCACACAGTTCAATCATGACCTTTCATTTCTGCCTGGGTCAGGAGGAATCTCTCTTACCTGCTCCCAGGAGCCTCTGGCACTGAATCCAGCCACAGGCACATGACCCTACACAGAAGGAGTTTCACCATGGCTGGACCCTGGGCCAGGCTGCTCCCATACACCGGCTGCTAGCCCATTCACAAGCACATCCGGGGTCCTGGGGCTCCAGTTCCAAGGCTTTGTACTTTCAAGCTAATTAGATTGCTCATGTTCACTAAGAATGGAAATACTGTGATAGAAAAAAACCCACCAGAGGTACCTCAAATTTAAAGGTTGAGTATTTTTTTGGTTATCTGAACATTAAATTTGCATAGAAGTTCATACCCTGAAAGTTCTAATGTCAAGAAGTACAACAGGTTCAAATAATATATGCATCTCTAAAATGCAGTAACTGTTTTTTCACTTCAGAAAATTTAAGACCACAAAGACAGTAAAGCTGCTCTAGTTTAAAAGCAGATTAAATCTAATCTGAAATAAGTATTCCTAGATCACATATTAACAAAGCACTCACATCTGCTTGAATATGTTCGAATATACTGATCTTCTGCAAATATGCCAGATTACTTGATATCCCAGATTCAGCAAGAGTAAGATAACTCCATGCTTCTATTCATACAACTCAACTGGAAAAGCAGAAAAGCATTTCAATAACTAAGGTCACATATCAACTCCATACAATATAGTTCTTTAAGATGGGTACTTTCTTTCCTAAGCTTCATATACAAAGGGCATATTTATTATGTCGATCATAAGGCAGACAGAGCTTGGATATACAGATGTACTGAATTCAGTAAAAGTGCAGTCCAAAAATTCATGAAATGATTCTCCAAATCTAGCCTAAACTGACCTTGTTGGCAACGACAAGAAACAGTTAAAAAAAATAATACAGTTCATGTAGCTGATGGTAACTCTGCTGTTCAAAACATTTTATCTAAATGGCTAAAGCTAATGCAAGTCAGCACCACTCTGATCATATCTCAGTATTACTGTTGACAAGTAGTACCATGCCCATTTCAGGATTCAAAGAAAGGTCTCCACAATTCTCTTCAAGAGTGGTACTTCAGAAAACAAGTGTAAAACCCCATATAACTTCACCAAAGTTAGAGCTGCTTCCTCAATGCCACACACTGACTCCTTGCTGACGCCAATTCTGCCTTTTAATTATTTTCTGAGCTTTTACAATACCAATCATTATTATTTTCTGGTTCATGAATGTCATAAAGAACATAAACAAACAGTAATAACATTTGAAGCCAATCTGAGGAAGACAGTGAAGAACACAAATCGTTTCAGTCATGAGTGGTGATCAGAACAGCCTCCTGAGCACTTAGAGGCAAACACCTCCCCCATACAGCAATGAGTCACTGCTTCTATGGCAACTATTTCATTGTTTCAAGGGAACTTCTTTGGCATGGTGACCTTTTGATGCTGTTTTTGTTCTGTCCTTTTGGAACAGGAGATGGAATAGATTCTCAGTTCATTTTCTTATTTGATGACAAAATGCAATCTGCTGCTTCTGAAAAATCTTAAGTGGCAGAGCAGCCACTCCACAGGAGACAACTCAAATGGCACAGTCTGGAGTGGAAGCATTCATTCAATACCGTTCTATTTTCTCCATCCTTGGTGCTGAACAGCTACACAGTATCATCTCAATTAAAACCCACTTAGACAACATAGATGATTCACTCAAATGAACACAATTTATGTATTTACACAAATACAAATGCTTTCTCTTCTCACTATATGCAGCTGTAACTGCATACTTGCAAATACTTGCAAAGTCTTTCAAACTTACAGGTTCAAGTCTTCTACTTTTAAATTTTATTCTTGAAAAGCTCTATTTGAGCTTGCAGGACTGAAATACTAAAGTTTTACCTATCCTATAGAAAATAATAGCCCTCAAAACATAAAGTTTGGGGCAGGGGAGGAGTGTTGTGCAAATGTCCTGGAAAACACAAGGAACCTAAATGTTCTGGAGTTTTACCTACTCCTGTTGATCAGAATTTAGGAAAGGAGGCAGTGCACCCTAGTCCTGTTACATGAGTTAAGTATAAAGTCCATTTAATATTCAGGCATCTGGATTATTGACTGTACATAAACGATGTAGGGGGAGGAAATATGCAAATCCAAAAGGGAGGAGACCATAGAATTAGAAGATGTGATGGTACATAATGCTCCTTCCAAATGGGTGACCACATCACAACTGGCAGAATTTGGAACACCCATTTCCTACAAATACAACAAATACCTGAGAAAATTTCTTTGTGGAAGACTCCACACAGTTGTAGATCAGTTCTCTTCAGGATCTCATGTGGCCCTGAGCATTTATCAGACTTTTTAAGATTTATATTCAGCCAGCAAGGACTGCATTTACCTAGTGTTTGGTTCTGAACACAGTGTTGCTGGAAGGTTTGTGCCAAGTCCTATGCTGATTGTTCAGAAACATCCTTTCTGATTAACAACATAAACAACACACATTTATTATTATGTGAAACAGTATTTCCAGGAGCTCCTCTGTTACCTGTTCAAGCTCTTCCTTGATAATCTTGCAAGAAAGATATGCAGTAGATGCCCTTCATTTTTCTTCACTTCGTTCTACTGTTCCTGGGTTTAAAGGAGTTTTGCCCAAATAAATCCTTGTCTATACAGCACACCAAAACACTGAAATACATCTGGTTTGTACCGCTGGAATTTTTTTCTACTATGTGATTTTCACCTGATTGTGAGAACTCATCTGCAGAGAGGAGTTTCCTTTTTACAATGTGAGTTTGTGGTAACAGACTTCAAACAATAAGATACCAGCACCACATCCCTACTTGTAGAGCTCATGTGAAGATGGGCGGAATAAAGTTCTGGAAAGACACTTAAGAGAAGTCATCCCTCTTTGTGTATAATGAGTATGATTGATACAAAAAAAGAAGTTATATAGTAGAGTGTACTTTTAGACAAAAACAAACCCTCCTTTTCATTTGTTCTAATAGACTTACATGGGACAAACCAGTTTATATCATTTGTCATGCTCAAACATAAACAAATAATGGAATTTATGTTTTGAGTGACATTTTTGCAGCCAGAAACCAAGGAATTTAGTACTTTATAATTTGTCTATTCTCCTTGATAAAGTCCAGTTCTTAGGGTGCTGATTTTTCTGTAACTCAGAATTGTAGACAAAAATCCCTTTTCTAGGCTTCAAAAACTATTCAGACAAGAGTGAAGCAGTGTCACACAGAAAACCAAAACTTAAGAATGGTCTTTCTCTAGATAACACCATTGAATGTGCCAAGTTCCTTCCTCAGTTACCTGTGTATAGGAATTCATGGGGTTGGATTTAACAGCTTATATTATAAAAGTGGTATTCTTGAAACCTAAGAGTTTTTTAAAGTTGCTACTTAACTGTTTCAAACGACATCTCAAAGTAGACCCGAAAAGGTAAGAAATACTAGAATTCACAGTGATTTGACCTTTCTATCACTAAAGATCAAAAATAAATTCCCTTTGTAAATTTTCAACATTTTTCTGTATTTTAGCAGTTTCTAAATGCTTGCCAGATAAAGACATATGGTCAGGTATAAGAAACACACTCTATTTAGTATCTCAACATATTTCAATGCTGCAGCCCTTTAAGTATTTTTATTTCTGTTAATCAGAGAGATGTACAAACCATCAGTGACAAAGTCCCTGAGTAATGGAAAAACCATATGCATTTCTCTATTTTGATTGGCTTACAAATAAGGAAAAAAATGGGGCCTAATGCTCTCCTCAGAAGAGTATGCTCAACTTCACCACTGTGTCAATAATGACTTCATCCTTAATTTGCACTAGAAATTCCTGGCTCTTGGTATTTTCTAGCTAATGTGAAGATGTTCAGGATAGCTAGAGAAAACCAAGTATAAAGAGCTTCAGAAGAATCTCAAGGCAGTGAATGATCAGGCCCTTTGAATGATTAGATTCAATCACCAACACTCTCCCACTGTATTACAAGAACACAGAAACATATAGTCCTTGCAAGTAACTTCAAAGGTTTGTTACCCAAAAACATCAATAATGGGTGTATTAGAGGGATCCTAAAGCTAGGAAAAAATGTATGCTCTTTTGTCAGAATATGTTTCCAGGCTGCGTTTTTTCTTTGAGGCACAAAGACTTCCTCAGTCAAATAAAATGTCTTTCAATCATTCAGTAGTCCTTTACTGAATATGCTTAGTTTCCTTCCTGAAATTTAGGAGACCTAATTCCTATGTCAGTCAGTTCCACTACATGCCACATCACCTTTGTTTCAGAATAGCACTGGGTGATTTCTGCCAGTGACTCGAGATCTTGTACCGAGACAGACCATGACAATCATTTCCCTTTCACATCCCCCATGAACTCTCAGGTTTTATGGACTTCATTCAATCATTCTCACCCAAGTTATTTTTTTTACAGGCTGAAATGTTCAGCCTATGGAATCCTGCTCATGTTATTCCATTCCTTTGTCATCTTCATTGGCTTAGCTGTGACTCCTGTGCTTCTGACTGGTCCCAATGAACTGGGGAGGCCACACATTTGAGATGCCACATGTATGTTTGTCCATCTAAACACACTCATACCCAGAAACACACAGAAACTGCTCTGATTTGCACTGCTTTCTTCATTCCTAGCTTCTTTTCTTTGAGGCATTACTTTCATTTCAACAGACCAATACTCTTCTTTTCCAAATCTCATTCTTTGAATATCCCTTATTTTAGTGCCTATGCAGGAGGCTATTATATCTAATAGTTTTAATAAAGCTATTTTAAAAAAATTTTTTTTAGGACTGCACATTTTTCAAAAGTTCACTCCTAGTTTCAAAATCATTATAGGCTCTGTGCAGACACAGGGCCACAGCCACATTCACAGTGTTTTCTCAGGCTGGAACTCATTAAAGGTTTGGTTAATTTTGGCAGGCTAAGCAAAAGTGTGACGTGTCTGCAAACAAATGCAATTGTACCACTTTCACGGCTGACCCAATAATTTCTGAGTTCAGCTCACTGCTATACTTTATATTCTCACTTATCTTATATTGCTTGCTCTAAATGTTTAGAGAAGTCAACTCCTTCTGCTACTACCTTTCTCCAAATCACTTAAGAGCTCTTGATCTCAAACACAGTTTCTCTGTCTCGCTGGAACTATTTCTCAACATCTTCTTTCCTTGTTTTTTGGACATCTTGTCAGGTCAAAATAGATAGGAAAACTGCAAGCAGTTTTACACGAAGACATTTTTCTCCAGAGTATCATCCATTTTGGAATGCACTGTAGAAGTCACAGCCACAACACTTGGATTCTTTTTCATCTAACTTGTCCCAGAGCACTGAAGTTCAAAGAGTTGCAGGTAGATCCAAAAAGTTCTTCACACAGTTTTTGTGCTATAGCAAAGACAATCACAAATGCAACCTCAAATCTGATTTCCTTTGGCTTTCCTTTGGTTGTCAGTGAAAGGGTGAGAATCAAGCTAGATAAATCAAGGGCACTTGGGAATTCCTGAGAATCTCCTTACTGTAGAGTCAACAGCTGTTCAAATACACAAATCTGAGTTTAAATTTTGTTATGTCAAATGTCATCTGAATTTTAAACACGAAGATGCCCCCTTGAAAAGCAGGAAAACAGCAAAAAGGAATGCAATACGGTGTTTCCTAGATGACTAGAAAATGGATATATATGCAACAAAGATCAGATTTCAGGAGTTTTACTATTTTGTGTGTTGCCCAAAGTCAGCACATAGTCACCATGCATTTGCTATGCCCTTTGTATCCTCATTACTACTTGAATAAAAATCCTGCCACTAGGATTTAAACAAGTTTAAATTGAGGACGGTTCCTGTAAACACTTTATGTACCGGGATTCTCACAACAAGTACCTACAACTGCTCCTGGAGCTGCATTCAGCCTGCAAAAGGCATTGACACAGGGAACTCACCCATTTATTTGGCACATGTTTGTATCAGCAAATACATAAGAAAGAAGCATCCAAGTTTGAAGCAGGCTATCTTCCCAGAGAGGGACATATGTTACACAGGAGGAGACAGAGGGGACTGGCTGTGTTCCTAAAGTGATGAGATGTACTCTGAGTCACATCTGTCATCTGCCAGCTTCCAGCTCTTACATTCTCCATCTCCAAAGGTGAGAGTTCATGGTTCTCTGTCTTTTAGGCATTTTGCTTCCTGACCCAATATACTGGAGAGGGAAAAGGAACCATTTTTGAGTCATCTAAACATGGAGCAGGTATTCAGATTTTTTCAGGAAAGATGAATTAGAGGAAAGAATATTAAAAAAAATGAAGTTCTTTCTCTTAATACTTGAAAAATAATTTTTATAACAGCATTTTCTTAACATTTTAAACACAAAGGTTGAAAAACAGATATACTGTAGTTGTCATTCTGTGTCTCACTTATTACGTAAGAAGGGACTGTGCAGCAAGTGTGATGACTAACTGGGTGAATGAGAAAAGATCACGGAAATGCAGGAGTTAATTTTGTCTACTTGAATCTTGGGGGTTTTATTTCCAAGTGCTTTTTCTCACGATACCAAAAAGAGTAGAGATTTTTGTATTGTGTAGATACTCCCTCACCTCCCCAGACTTAGAAAGCAAGAGTTCTCAGTGAAGAATCATTTTCTACAAATGAAACTGGAAATTACTGACTCGTTTCAGACATTAGTAGCATTACAACTCTTGTGACCTGGTCTAACATACAGAAAATCCAACTCTTAGAAGCAATTTTGCAGGAAAAAGAAACGTATGCCAACTTCTGCAGAATCCAATTCATAGTTAAGTGCTGCATCCCAACATTGCTCCCTAGAATACACTAACCTTTCAAAGCCACACAAAATTCTCAGCTTTGTTCTGTAACAGATGTACAAGTTTTATCTGCTTGCTATGCGTAGCAAGTATACATAGTATGTATAATACGCCTATAATACAAGTATGTATTTAATATTTTTAAAAAATAAGGGATGATATATAAAAATATCTCAGTGCAATTCTCCTGTAAACTTCTGACTGTTCTATGCTGCTCAGTAATACAGAAGTCAAGAATAGAGACTAAGTGAGGGACCCTTGAGAGGGGAGCAGTTAGATTCTGTCTTTCTAATAATTCCCTATGTGAAAAGAACTCTAACCCTTGCCAACAGACTAGTCCCAACTGGCTTTATGCTAGGGTTGTGTTTATTCAAGTGTTCTCCTTTATGAAGGAAAAACTTGGCTTTATTTCAAGGTAAAGAAAAAAACCTCCAAGCAGCAAAATATTTTAAGGACAGATGTCTGATCTTGAAACAGCAGCTAACATAGCCAGAATATATCTGTGCAATAAATACTTACTCATTAGCCCTCTCTTTCAACTGCATGTATTTCTTTTTATCCATGATGTTGCTCACAAAAAAAGGTAGCACATAATACAGTGTTCTCTATTATCTCCCGGGACAACTTTAATTAATTCCTTAAATTCTAATAAAGCTGAAATTCAATAACAAGTGTTTGGGGTTTTTTTTCCCCTCCAGAGGTTTAATTATGTCTGTTACACTTGGAACTGTGCTACCAAGAGCTGTGAGGTGCATGGCCCCAAAAGCAGCAGCACCCAGGAATTCAATACCTCAGGAATCTCCTCTGAATCTAAGGACCACTGTGACCTGTGCTTCATCCTGCACTGCTCACTGACACTTGGCTCATGTCCTTACTTCCTCTCCACCTTGGTGCACCAGCCTTTGAGACTACCTGAACTGATACAATTTCATGCCCAAAGAAAGAAAGAAATACAAGCAGAGCTGGTAACTATAGTAATGGCTAATATTTTCAAATGCTTTCCAATAGTATCCCTATTGCTTTAAGATGGTTATAGCTCTGCCAAAACTTAACAACCCACACTAAAAATTTCCTTGCCAGGGACTTGAAAAAGGCTGAACACTTATTTTCCAAGAAAATAAACAGCAAAAATATTTTTTTTCCAATACCTAGGATTAAATAAAATTGTGTGTTTTGCAAATATTTTTAAAAGAACTTATAACTGGTTTACTTAGAAATGCTTGTTCTTTTCTTTTTAAGATGAGGGGCTCAAAATTGGCAAGGAAACGGAGACGATATCAAGGATGTGATCCTTTCTCTTCTTATGAAAGTATGCCCATATCTAGTAAAGATTTAAAGCCCTGAGTATCACCATGGCATCTGGTCAACACAACACACAAGTTAGGGACTGAGCAGTACAACACTGAAAAAAACCTGGTCACACTGTGCATGCTCAAATTTCAAGCAAGTTCCAGCCTCAGTTTACACATTGGTACTGTCATGACAGAAGTGCAGGGAAACAGTCACTGAAGCAGCTCAGAAATTGTGTGTTCTGCTGTAGCCGAGTGAGGAACATGGGGCCTGCGTGTGATAAGGACACAGACACACAGCACACAGGAGACATTTTCCCAGCACAGAAAAGGACACAAGTGGAGAGACTGAGTCATTTACAGCCAGAACCTGCAGAAACTGTACCAAAGAATCCTGAGTCTGAAAACTTCAGTTGTTCAGCAAACAGCTGATATCAAGTGGCTTTTTATCTCATGACTGCTGGCCTTCATGAGAATCTAGGTGGTTTTCTGATGAAATCTCTTGGAGGAGCAGGACTTCGCAGCTTTCTTTCTTTAAAAACAAGGAAAGCTTTTATGGCTGTTTCAAATACCCTAAAATGACAACTTTCAAGTGTATCTCTCACTAAGCTCTCAAACTCTTTACCCTGACCTCCCAAACTCTGTATGAATTTCCAAGGTCAGCTAGAGGCGCAGAGACTACCCCAGCACTGCACCCATAGTAGGGAGGTGGGATGGTACCACCAGCAGGTAAGAAACATTCTTTCTTTGTAAGGAAATGCTACATATCTTATTGAAAGGTCTGGCTTTCCAATTACTTGGTTAGGCATTCCATTAATGGTCTTTTGGCCCAAGGCATGGTGAAGGAGAATAGGCTGTACCAAGGGCAGGCTTCAGAATCTGAGTATCAAACAGGGCACAGCGCAGGCAGGCAGTGCTCTCGTTCTTATGCTCATGCTCATTTTTACAACAGGTTCTCATGGTCACCCCTAGACTGCTCCTGAGGCTGCACAACACCAGGCCAAGACCTGACAGAGGAGGTTCAGCCACACCTACCGTGGCCTGGCCTCAGTCCTCCCCTGAAGAAACACCCAGCTCTTTAAATAACAGCCATAAAGAGCCCATGGAAGGAAGTGGCATCACCACAATTTCACCTTCAGGCTGTCTATGTATATCCAACATCTCTGTCCTCTCCATGGTTTAATTAAGCCACAACCTGAAAAGTCATCCTAATACTCTGGAGCAATGGACTGAATCCAATATTCTCCCTACTCTGAGCTGAAAGTGACACCCTCCCAGACAAAATAAAGTAAAAATTAACAGGCTTTGACCTTGGGCAAAAAGAACATTTATGGAATGCCTAACCGAGTAACCCTTATCTCCTTTGATGGAGGAATTATCAAGCACTGATATCCTGCAGCAACAAGAACTGAGCTGTTCTTTAAAGAAACTTGTATCAACAATGGGTGGTAATTTCCTAGTTTGACTTCTGCTCTAAAAACTGGAAGCTATTGTATTTATCATGCTAACAGCAAAGCACATGAATGCTTTTCCTAGCACTCCTGTTCTTAGAATGCACAATCCTTCCGGCCCTAGAGATTACATAATATTCTCACCCACTGACTGTATGGCACCAGCTACACACAATTTCAGTTTCAGTTGCATTTTAGACATCTCAAAATCTCTCACTCCAAAGTACCAGCAAACTCTCTGATGTAATTTAATTATTACACATTATTTGTGCCAAGACATGACAGTTTGGATTGATCAGTTTGGCCATGCTTGATCCTCAACAAAATATACTCCAAGTCCCTGATAAAGTGCATTATAGGAAGCCAAGTAACGTGGTATTTTTATTCAAGGCAGATCCACATTTAGGCTCTTGCTGGAAATAAATACAAATTTTCCTCTGGCTGTAAACTGAGGATTTTCTTCCATTTAATTCTGCCTTTTTAAAATTTATTACTCTGCCAGTGAGTGCTTTTCAAATAGAAAACTGTTAATTTCTTTCACTTAGTTCTATTGTACCTGCTGTGGCTTGCAGGCAAAACCATTACTTTGCAAGCTGCTGTGAAGGATTTGAGTCCCATTCCTTTTTCAATCCTGCATGCTTTTCTCCAATCTTTTCTCTCTACTTTATCACTCAGCTATCTGTTTATTCATAGCAGGGGGTACGGAGTAAAAAATGATGACTAGTTTTGTGCTTAGCCTCCTAAATACTTTATCTGGGCACTGAACTCAACAGTAATTCTGCTAATTCATTTTTTGGAAAAAACACACATTTTCTCAATCAGGCAAACTCTGTGGAAAAAATGTAGCACTTTTCCATAATATAACTGAGCAACAGCTAGTGAGATGTGTGTCCCACCCGCCTCCATCTCCCAGTGCCTCTGGAGTGGGATTTACTGAACTGGTCCTACACAACCAGCAGGCACTCTGACTAATATTTGCTTTGGTATAGCAGTTTCAACTGTACAATGCAAGCACAAGTGCCCATCACAGTATGAACAGTGCAAATTCTTTGACAACCAGCCAGACACCCTGGACAATTGTCCTCCTGCCCAAGGAGGACTGCTGTTCTGCTTGCTCTGTCTTCTAGAAGTCCACAGCCCAAAAACTCTGAAATACTTTTTATGCTATTCTACAAAATAGAATTAAAATCTTACTTAAGCACATTTATTCATCTAAACTTTTATGGCATATATAGTTGATATAGTTTCTGTATCCTTATCAGATTCTAACTTGTGTACAACTTCTCTCTGAATTGGAAATAGTATTGAATTCTTTAGAAATGCTATTTAATTCTCCTGATTCTCCTAAAAATCTACTCGAGTGTGCACCACCATACAATCACTGGCCAACTACTGGGACACAATACTATCAGGTATAAAGAACTGCAAGTTATGACTACATTGGAGACCTTACTCTGAATAATGCCCTGAATGACATCCTCAGAACCGAGCTCTAACTTAAGAGAGTATCACAAATAAGCCACAGTTAAAAGAGAAATGTCACAGAAGTGTGTACGCAGAAGTAGCAACAAAAACTATATAACATCCCAGAAAAATATGCTGACATCTACATTTAAGGGCTTAAAAATGCAATTAGCTTGCCCAAAGGGATGTCCAAAGTATCTAATACTGGAACATCATAAATAACTTAATCATCAGTTGTCATAAAAATGAGACTAACTATAGAATGCACCCATATGAATTTATACAACTGAGAAAAAACCCCTCATCTGAATGATTTCCTCATTCCAATCCTGCAATATGTCCAGACTCACTTCACACACACACACATGCAAAATCAACCCTCTCTTTTCCCTAGCACAAAGTAATACAAAACAAGTAACTGCAAAAGCAGGCAAGTACAGTGTCAATAAAAGTTCTGGCAAACTTATTTGGTTCCAATTAGAGAGACAGCCAAAAGCTATACGGAAGGAGCCAACAAAATACCAATGGCAAGCAAGGAAAGAGGTGGCCAAGCCAATGCACTCGTTTCCCATCTGAGGAAGGCAAGAAGGAAGAAAGGTGAATTTCCACCTGGAACAAATTCATAAAATAGTCCAGAGCACAGAATTCTGGCAGTTGTATTGGCTGTTACACTGAATCAAAATCCTGATCAAATTTGGCAACATTCAAGAAGCATCGGATTTCTGCATTCACCCCTGAGTAAATATCCATGAAGCACAGCTCCATCTGAGGCAATGGAGGAGCCTGTATGCACCAAGGCAGTGGAGGACAGTTCTTCAGCCTCAGGGGAACCATAATAGCGAGGGTTTCCCAGCAGCTCTCTGCAAGAGGAAGTGGAGGGAATCAAATCTTCTCTCAGCATGTAAGCATCATGCAGTGTGTGTGCAGAATCATGCACAATTAACCATGTGCAGTTTCAGCAATTCTATTACACAGCAAACTGATCACAGTGCAAGAATGCACAGTGAAGGAATAAAAAACAGGAAAAATTAATTCATCAAACCGTATCATTACACAAAGAAAGTAAGGAGAGATCCTTCAAATCAACTGAAAATCAATCAGAAAATTCCAACTCCTCCACGAGTTCTAAGACTGCCTTAAGTTAGCTAGGTGGTTATAAGGAAAAGTACTAAAATGCAACTAATGCTTTAAAAATGTTACAGAGTACAATTCCACACAATCTGCATCTTTCGTTCTCCAAGGTTCACCTGAACAAAACAGTCCACCAGAACAGTTTCTAAGCAGTTTTATTTCACCTAACTTTGGAACTGGAGAGACACAGGATAATGCCCTCCCTAGCATTTAAAATAATAAGGGAGCACTATTAAAATGTGCAATATCCCCTTGTGCCAAAATACCTGAAGGGCTATATTGCTGTCAACAAGGTGTCATCAATTTGCTGAAAACCAATGTTCTAATCAGCAATGTTATTATCCAGCATGTGTCTACAGCCATGTTATACAGGCAACTAATTGTTTAAGAATAAATATATTTCCATATGAATATTCCAGAGTGCATTTATATTGCTTACATCTATATTTAACATTCATACCATAAGCAAATTAAATACAATACATGAAAAAATTGCCTGGTAGTTCAGTACAAATGAAACTCCAGAGCTGAAACAAAAGACTGATGCTACAATGTTGTTTTAATAAGATTTACTGTAAGTGGAAACTACTTAAAGAGCATAAAGGAAGGAAAATTATATTACATAATACTACCAAACTGTACTTTCAGAGACAACAGGCTGGCTGTGAAATTATAACAGATTGGAAAGACATCAGTGCTGGCTGATGAAAAACAGTTTTAAGGAAAAGCAATCAACTGAAACATTAGCAATCAGATTAACAGAGGATACCATGAAAGAATTTAACAAGCAAGCAGATTGCACAGACTAGTCTTCATTCTGATGCCAAGTGATGGTCAATGAGTGATTCTATTCCTATGAAGAATTTTGATACACATTTCATTAGTTAGATTACACTTATGTCTAGAGAATACATTGTAAAAAAATATGTTACAAAAGCAGTTTATCGAAATATTCCAAAAGACAGAAAGACACGGAGTGTCATCATCATATTTACAGGTGTAAAACCATAACACTGACTGACATCTTCAAAACTGACATCTTCAAAATTCCACAGAAGTCTGTGTACAGAATTGTACCAAAAATATACTGATTGTTACGGATGAGGATACGTATGAGCTCCAGAACAAATAGCCAACCAACAGCTAAAAAAAAATAAGGCCTGTTTCTAACAAAGGACACTGTTCATTACAATCCAGTTGAGAAACATGACGTCCGTGTCCAGATCAGAAAGCCCAGCACACCACAGCTCGGCAGGGAAGGCTCTGCAGTCTGGCAAGAGCAGCAGGGCTGGGTGTTACAGCAGGTCATGTTCACCACTCCTGCTCCTGCTGCTGCAACAGGCACAACAGCCCCTGCCATGAAGCTACTCTCAACAAGCAAAGGGGACAATGCCCAGCAACTCTTCTTTGGATTTATGGACAGAGTTTCTGAGTCGAAAAGTCACTCCTAACTATCTATAAGGTTAGACAAGATCTGCCAAAAACCCCAAGTCCTCCTCACAAAGCAAGAGTCAATGCAGGAGACAGGGTGAGGACTGGAGAGGGCACTCCTTGCCCTCCACACTGCACACAAGTGATCCCTGCCAAAGTACTTTGATAGATGTGTCTTGGTGTTTCAGAGCAGATGTGGGTATGTCAGTGCCAGTGGTAAAATCAATGTGACTTGAGATTTAACCACAAAAACCACTTACAAAAGTGGATAAAGCAACCACTGTACAGTTTTATCACCTTAATTTCCAGAGATAAGCAGGAGAAGGTCCACAGTAAGCCATATTTTCTCGGTAATTTTACCCCTACAAAATTTGCTGGATAAATTGGAAAGCTCCTTTCTAGAATTCTAAAACTTTTCCTTATCTTTAATGAAGCTGAAAATCCATTATTATTCACAAGCTAGCCATCAGTTCTAAACCAAACCATCAACAGAAAACAGTTTTCCTGGCACTGTTAAAAGCTTGCCCAATGGCAATAAATGGCATAAAACTGTTAATTGGAAAGAGACTATATAGTATACTTAATTATATTATGACAATTATAATAATATAATTAGTACTTATATAATTATATAATAATATAATTATTATAACAACAAGTGTAATTCAAGATTTTTAGAAAAAAAAACCACTAAATATATGGAAGACACATGGCAACTTGAAATACAAACTATTTCTTAATGCTCGAATGAGAAGGGTTTGTGTGCGAGAACAATCTATAAGTGTAAGCAAGGGCAAATAACTGCACCATTTACATCAGGAATTAAACTAATTGCTATTTTAAAGAATTAAATTAAGAATTAAAATACATTCACATCCTTAAGTAAATTATTCTGACAATTAATCACTACTTCAGTCTTGCCAAAATATGACAATACAGTGTCTCACCTACCCTCATTCTACTTGCTGATCATTTTAAAATGTGTTATCTCACATTTCTGAGTTTTGTCAGGACTATGGAAGAGTCCTAATTTTAAGGCTGTGGATTAACAGATAATTTTTCAAGACCTGTCTTGTCAATTTGCAGAATTGACTGCACATCTTCTTTGTTTTGCCTGGCAAGTGCTGCTCAGTATTAATCTTTGCTTCCTGAACAGTAAGGCCCATTAACTGAGAGCTGTGGTTGGCCTGATATCCTCATTCTTTATGGAAATCTAATTTAGCTTTTAACGTAGATTTCATTCTTTTGCTTCTCTTTATTACACAGGTTATCAACAATGGGTGTGTTATGTAAAAATGACAAATCAAAGATAAAGCAATCACTATTAGCAGAGGTAATTACAAGAAACTTTCAGTTAAAATGTCTTTACATACTTTTGTCATTTCACACAGATAAAGCACAGGAGTGCTTCTGTAATGGCAGTTACAATGTGAGGTACTTCTTCATTGGAAGGTTCTGCCTGACAGCTTTAAAATTTGCAGACCTCCTCAGGATTGGTCCAGATGTGTTTCTGCCAGTGTCCCTCCTGCTCAAGAAGTGAAGGTGAGTGAGCTGTGTGGTAGTGGGGGCCATTGTACCTGTCAGACTACAAAGATGGCATGCTAGGAAAGAAGATTCTGTGATCCAACACTGGTGCTGAACAAATTGCCTGAAGTGCTAACTAACATGAAGCAGAGCCAGAAGTTTCCACTCTTTGGTGCTCTATACATGAAGCAGAGCCAAGAGTTTCCACCACTGTGTGCTCTGCAGCATAAGACCAAATAGATATTCAAACCCACAGCTAACAGGACAGGAGGAAAAGTAATTATCTGCTCCTTCACTACACTGAGTAGGATCAATGACCAGGAAATTCAAAGAGCTTATGCAAGGAGCACAGACTTGCAAAATGTAGGCAAAGGAAACTTTATGAAGACCACAGAATTAAGTTTATGATGTACTCATCATATTAAGTTTAAAATATTTTCTTTCTGAAGAATATAGCTCAGATTGCAACTACAACTTCATACAAAACTGTAAAAAAGTCATTACGTGATGTTTCTTACTATGTATTTGTTAAAAATTTCTAGGTGTCAATTAGAATTCAAAAAAATCATGATTTAAGTCAGTCTGTGCCTTTGTGATTATTAGTTTCCAAAACAATTATTTCTATTATTCTGGATACATTGCATACTATCTCAATATAAAAAAAAGTCGTATCATGGAAAATTTTAGAAACCTGATGCCAGACCTAAAAAAGAGCCTAAATATTCAACTTTCTACCCAGAGCAAAATTTGCAGCACTTTGAAGTTCTAACACAAAATTTTTAAAGCCTGCCTAACGTTAACAAAGAGTTTTGGGTGATGTTCACTGCATAAAAGGAACAATGAAATTTGTAGGGCTGAAGGAAGTATTCATGGTTTAGGATCCAGCCCTTCCATCACCTCTCTACAGCCCTGTATGGCTCAGACCTCCCTGGCAGACTTCCCTTCCTCCCAGGCTGGGCCATAGATCCACAGCAGGATTTCTATCCAGAGGAAGGATTTCAGGATGTCAGGGTTCACAACATGAGGTTGCATCAAGGTTTCCCTGTTCTGTTTCCACATTCCTTTACTTCAGTGCTATGCAGAACACCACATATTAGAGCTACTGTGGCACCTAATCTAACCAGCAACAAAGGGAGCAGATAAAGTGATCCTAGAAAAGCAAACACTCCCGTGCAATTCCCATCAACCACCACCTTGGCCCACAGAAACATTTCAACAGGCCACGTTTGTGACATGCTCTATAAGCCTCTATGTGACAGCCTCTATGAGCAGGAAAGCACAAAACCTGATTTCACAGGAAAAATTCTTCACATGCTGTTCAGTGTGGAATTCCTCAATTCCATTGTACAGTAACTAGGGAGATGCTACTGCTACAGTTTTGCTGTAGTAGTCCAGGCATGCTTCTCTAGTGACTTTCATTGTGATGAGACCAAAGCACACGGGAAAAGTGGGTGTAGCACATTAGTATCCTTATTTGTCCATATTTAGTACTTATTTTCTGCACTGTTGTGTACCAACTAGACACTCATCTGGGCATATGCTACCTGAGCAGCAAACACTGTCAGAAGAAAACTGTTCTAACTGCATTTTACTGGAGAAGATTTTTAAACATGTTGTAAGAAGTTAATAATTTTAAGATGGACTATATATAATCATAATTTTTGTATATTTATTGTACTCTATAAATAAACAGAATTTTCCAGGACTTGGTTCAAAGGTTTTGTATTTGTGATATTTGTTTTAAATTTAAAGCAAGAAAAAGCAAGTACACTGCTGTATTTCACAGAACATCTATTCTGTTACCACATGACAAATACACCAACCACACTAATAATTACGCAAATTCATTGAAGAGTATCTCCTTAAACTTGGCAATGCATTACAAAGAATTCCAGATGTAATTCTTAACATCCCCAGTCCAAGACACTGGCAGAGTTTAGAAGTCAGGCTTTCTCAAAAGGAATGCTTTCAACTTCAGCACTCACAGGGCTGAAATTATTGTAGAAAAAAGTGTATTTCCTTTTTCCTTGAAACACCCACTGCCTTCTGCGCAATTCATCCCAAGGTTATAGAAAACTTTATGTTCTAAGTTTGGTGATCCAAATCCTTCAGTCTTTACTTAGGCAAAACTCCCACAGAAATCAGTGAAGTCAGTGGGAGTTTTGCCTGGGTAAGAACCACCGGGTTTGGCTCAGAACACCCATGGCTCTGTAAGCTGAGGAGAATGTGAGTGAAAGTCATGGCTGCATGTTTCCAGCTCATGTTTCCAGCCATGAAGATCATAAATTACTTTACAACACAAAAACATACAATAGTTTGGGTTGGAAGAGACATTGAAGGTGATTCAGCTCCAATGTCCCTGCCATGAGCAGGGACACCTTCCACTATCCTAAGCCCCATCCAACCTGGCCTTGAACACTTGCAGGAACAGGGTATCTGCAGCTTCTCTGGACAACCTGTGAGAATATTCAACCACCCTCACCGGGAAGAATTTCTCTCTAATGTCTAAACTAACCTTAATACACCAGTGAGCATCCTAATAATTTCATACTCCTTACATTAGGTTGTAGAATAAGAGAAAAGGCTTGTATGACCATTGACAGAATTAAGTGACCAGGATGTCACTACCTCTGTGTGCAGTTACTGCTTTTCAGTTCAACTTCTAACACAGCAACTGTGATAAAAAATCTGGGACCTAAAATAAAAGCTTCTCTACAAAAAGGCAGGTAATGAACCCTTGAACATCTCTGCTTAGAGCTGTGTATCTCATGAGTGGGAAGCTCTGCTTAAAATCTCATCATTAGTTGTCCTATTGTAACTCATGAGAATCTATTCTTCAGTATGTCCCATAGCCCCTCAAGGAAATATAGGTTCAGAGAAATGCATCATAGAAAACAAAACACTTTGCCATTTTATAGTCTGAGTATCACTGCTGTGACATGTCCATTCTGGATCTTCAAGGCATCTCAGCATGCTTGCACTTGCCTGCATAAGTATATTTTCTCTCACACATAGGTACATATACTCTGTGTGAATTTGGTCTGTGTTCTCACATTTGGACACCGTAAACATTGTCAGTGTTGTGAGAAAACAGAAGTGGGGATAAAGAGTGAAGACTAGTCCATACAGAAGGGAAACAATTAAAAGCTTTACAATGAAGCATTATTTGATTAAACCCATGTAAGCCACTCTTTGAAATTCCACAGAACTGCATTTTAAGTATCATGCTTAATTTTTAATTTTTCTGCATGTTTTCCTTTCCCCTCCTTTTTAGCTTCTTTTAAGTTTAGATTCAAATTCATAAATAGGTTTCCCACCTATATAAACTGAATTTTTGATATATTAACTGAATACTTTTACTCAACTTGAGCTTAAGACCTTGATGAGAATGCATGACATACCACTATCAAAATAATCTAACACCTTAAGTTCTTTCATCATTTTTCTCTGTTTTGTACCTGTAAGAAACGAAGAAAAACTATTCTCAACAGTGTATCAACAACACACTTTATTTTCCAAAAGATTTATGTAAAGTTTATCTGAAAGAAGCCAAAAAACACATCTGAGACAGAAGTCATGTGTGATAATTTGTTATGCCACTCTTCTACATACCTAAAAAAGCGGGCAAAGGCAAGCAAAAATGGAATTTGTGAAGTCAGTCTCCTGCAAATGGATCAGCAGGCACAGTTACCATACACAAAAGCAGTGAGGATGGAATTTATCTTGGAGATTAACACTGAGTTATCATCACCTTGTGCCACTTCACACAGTGTTGGTTTAAACCTTTGTGGCACTTTTCTTTTTGGCAAGAGTGCTGAACAATTCTGCAGCAGATACTCCCATCAACTGCATCTCCTGCTGTTTTAAAACCAGTAGAGGAACTAAACTCTGCCTGTTGTTGACGTAGATCAGTGCATTTCAGAAGGGACAGAGGATAACAACAGGAAACAAGTCAGAGGACAAATAAATATTGCTACTTAAGCCTTCTACATAACTGGAAAACTAGCTCTTCAAATAAAAAATACATGCTGTTCTACCAGGCTGCCATGATAGATCTTAGAAAGACACAGACAGTTTTATGGTCTTATAAGTGTTCTTTGCTGAAAGGGAAACTTGGAAGCAATAAAGCATTTTCTTGCAACTGAAGCCTGACCACAACTGCTGCCAATTCTACAGTAAACTGACTTCAAGTATGTGGAGTCAGATGGTTTCAGCTTTACCACTACAGGGAAACCAACTCTTGTAGCCTGGCACAACCACTGTCTGGAAATGTGCCATGATTGTGCATTGAGCTAAGCTCCAGACAGACTGTAAGGGCTGAACTTTAAACCATTTGTATTTTTAACATACACAAATAAATTTATGGCTGCATAAAAACTGTCATGCTTCAGGGATTAACCTCTAATAACCTCTCCTGCTATGTTAACAAAGACATTTAAAATCTGCCTCTCCAAGTTACACAGGATTCAGGTTAATGAAGGCAATTCAAAAAGAAATTTTAGGGCCTCATTATATCTAATAAGGGATTAGTGACACCAGCAATTTTTAAGACCATTTGTGGACACTTTGATGCTGCCCTGTGGCTTGGGACTCTCTCTTTTTCCTCAGGATTCCCAGATGGACCTAAGTTTGGCAAGGTGTATAAAATATCACAGAAGTGAATGGCATGGAGGACTTGAAAATGGAAACAACTTTCAGAGTGTCATGACATACAGTTTCCTTGTAGGCATTCTACCAGCTAACAGTTTTGTGTATCCCTGTTTAACAGATGGGAAAAAGTGTATTCTCATGAGGCAGAGTTTACAAGAAAGAATATGTACAGCTGGGCAGCACTTTGTGATCCTACCGTAGCTAAAAACCCAACCATAAGTTTCCTACTTAACCAAAGAAAAGACAAGAAACATATTGGCAGAACAGGAACTAGTCAATGGGAAGCTTTAAGACCTGACCAGTTTTAAACACCCTGAAAACATCACAAGTTTCCCTACGTATTTGAACCAGACACTGCAGATGTTGTGAATAGGAGATTATGCAGGAGAAAGGGAACCTATTAGAACTCCATCAGGAACACCTGACAGCACAAGCCCACCTTACCTCTGTTAGAGCATCCATACAGAAACTATCTGTTCTCAATGTCACAACATCAGAAAAGCTTTCATGGAGATATTTCATTAACCAGACAATAAAGGATCCCTACGGTACAAGCCAATACACGACAGTGATACAAGGGTCAGCCTGTGCCATCAAAACTGAAGCAGCTGCAGAAATTAATGTATGAATAGAGGTAACTAAAGCTGGCAAAACAATTCTGATGATATTCCAAATCAGAAAATAACATCCCAAAATATCTGAAGATTGCTTTTTCTCTTAGCTTCTATTATAAACTTCATGATCTTACATATTTTCTGGGAAATTGTCAAATATTCAGACTATCCAACTTTTTCAGGTTTATTTCCAAACAAGAAGTATATTACTAAATTTAACTACTTGTCTCTGAACCTTTAAGGACAGAAGGAAACATAAAAGGAAGGAAAATGGAAATCATTGTAAGAAAATCATAAGAGAAGGTGACCAGAAACTTGGACATCCTTACCCACAAGGACAATCCTAATCTTATATTCCAATATGACTATTAAAGCTTCTGTTATATCTTCTGTCAAGATGAAACAGTAAAGATACCATGAAGAAAGTTTAGTTACATTTTTTAGAGCTTCAAGGACATAAAGTTTAGTTTGATTGCTGACAAGAAACGTGTCAGCAGTTTGCATTTTATCTGAAGAGATGCAACAAATCTGTAGTAGAAACCAATCTAAAGGATAGATCTAGAAATAGAAAAACAAAACCAAAATCCAGAAAACTCCAGCCACCCAGCTGTTGCAGACACGCATCTGATCATGTTGTACAACTGCTGATGTGACCTCACAAACTGTGGGGGGTAGTTTGGGCTTTATGCAGCCTCCAAGGACACCCACCAAGGCTGCAATCCACTATAAAAGGAGCAGTACTACATTACATTTTCTATCCAGAAGATGCCACAATATAATACAGCTAAAACTGCAGTTTGTGTTCACCTGTCTCACAGACACAATGAATACTAAGAGTGCATCAAGGACACTTTGTCAAAAATAAGTTATAGAAGAATGAGCTAAAAACTTTTCTTTGTCTGATTCAGGAAGTATTTTTTAAATGGTATGTTCTGATGAAAGAAAAGAGACACGACTGCATTATATGAATATGTGAATACATTGGTAAGTATCACTGTAATCCTCTGTGCAATGGTGTCACAGAGGTAATTTTATGATAATTACATGCAATTATAAGGTAATTATCATACAATTATTTCAGATTGAATAAAAAATTAACTCCCTCTTCATATCTCTTAAGTTTGACAATTCAGTGAGAGATTATTGAATTAAATGTACTAAGTGATCTCTGAGACAAAGGCCTAATATTCTCACAGATTCAAAGCAAATAATGGCAAATGTTATTTAAAAATGTTTTCAGGAAAATTTAATAAATAAAGGCATAAAAATCAGAAACTTAGCAAACCACAGGACTTTTACAAATCAAAGACGGACAGCATGTCTGCTGAATTTTAGCTCTATTATAAAATTTAAAGGGCTTGCACAGAGTTTAGTAAGCTCTTACTATTTTTAGAAAAGTCTCACACCAGATGCTTTTTTCATTCCTTATGTTGCAGGATACCACATTTCTTTCCAGATCCTCCAAACCAATGCACTTTCAACTCAGCCATTGTACAGGTATTTGTACAGTGCACATAGGAAAATTTGCATCTAATCAAGACAGCAGGATTTGGCTAATGACTTTCCTAGGTCTTCAGTCATTGAGATCAAAATTCTAATAATGACAGTTTTAAATCAATGACGATTTGGCTTTCAGAATCTTTATTTGAGCCAACACTTCACCTTGACATTCCCAGTGTTGATCATCCACTTGCTTCCCTGCAATGTTTCCCTAATGAAGTCTCCAGCAGTTACCACAAGGCTGATTGTTTTTCAGGTCATTTCCTTATTCTCCTTGGCCAAATCCTCTAGAAGCAAACAATGTTTTTACTACATTCACTTCTTACTTCCTAAAATTTTGCCAAACTGTTGATGATGAAGTAGAAATTTCCTTTTGACTTGAAGCAAAAGTGTGAGCATTTTCTAGCACCACTAGTTTGTTATCCGAGAACTAACTTGTCCTTATAGGAAGATGTGAAGTTGTGTGAATTTTAACTTGATCACTAGGTATTCAAAGTCTTCTCTTCAACAGAGGGAAAAACCCAAAATGTGAAACTTGAGTGAGAACAGTCCTATAGTACTAATAACATTGAAATTTGTGCTTGCAAGTTCAGTAGTGTTTATTCTTCACTAAAATACAGCTTCATCAGGTTCTTAATGCTTATTTAGCAGCTACAAACAGCTGCAGATGGTAACTTTTGATCTCATCTGCTCTCAATCAACTCTTAAAATGAACGGCTGCATATACAGCTGGAGTTACACCAACTGCCATTCTTTCCAAGCACTAATGGACTTCTGTGCATCAATACTAACTTCTGACATCATGGAAAAATGTATTTGATTTTTTCAAGTAACTATGACTTTTTCAGTGCACTGAATATCTTATAAACAGATATTTACAGATTCTTCTTTCCTATAATTGCCTTTGGGAAATTCATAACAGAACTAGATGGCTCATTTGTCACAAGTAGAATATACTGCAGTGAGAATGACAAAAATCCAAAGATGCCAAAATGACTCAAATGTATCCACTACTAAAACAAAAGATGGACAGGAAAAGCCCACATTTAAGAAGTAACATTTATTACCACCTTTAAAACAGTGTGACAGTTAGGTAATTTGTTAGGAGCGAGAACAAAGGAGAAACTAGACCAGTACTAGAGGCGTTCCTTTAAAGTCTCTTAGTACTGATATAGCTATGTATAGGGAAGTTAGTACCTCTAAAACTTTCTAATTTCTTCTGAACAAGTCATTATGACTTTTACCTTAAACTGAATCCTAAGCATGGTTTTACTTAGTTAGTTAACCATTTTTTACACGGTTAGAAACCCAATTCTATGATTACAAATAAAGCATCATGGCATGAGTTGTCACTCCCAAGATTTCTCATTCTCATCTGAGAATCAGAAGTGGTGGTCATTCAGAAGAAGAGGCAGGACACAAGCCAGCCTCTGCTGACATGGTCTAAGTAGAGATAATCCCCAATAGCCACACTGTGGCAGCTGGATGCATTAGGAGTTTTCTTACTTTCACAGCCACAATAGCTCATGCTGGAGTTACTTATCATTTTGCTTTGCTTTAGCTTTGCTCATTTCCTGAACCATAATAAAGCAGCTGAAGAAATATTTCTGTTTCTCGCATTGATCATTCCTAATGCTTGGTTTATTTGGTAATGCACTGTTTATCACCAATAGCCAATTGCCCCAACAAATGTAACCCATTACAAGCATTTGGTAAATGTTCCACCAGGGATCCTCAGGATAACACTGAAGAGTTAACCTTGAAGTACTGAAGAATCACCCAAATACTCAAAATTTTCAAAAGGATGAGATGCAATCACAGACCAAATGACACTGTAACCATCTCATGTCACAAGCAGAGTACATATGAGCAATCCTCAACAGCATGGGCATCATGCATCCATCACCTCTGTGTCACGTGGGCACCAGGCACTTATCACCTCTGTCATGTGGGCAAGGTGATCTGTACATCTGTCATCTCCTCTCTCATCTCCTCTCTTCAGTTCCTCCACAGCACCAAGAGAATCTGTGCCTGAGATTCTCACTATCAAAAAATATAAGGAAACGCTTAATGAAATTGTGTTCAGCTCAACACCTTGGCTCCAACAAGATAATCCTGCCATTTCAGCAAGAATTTTCCATTTAAGAAGGAAATAAGTAAAGTTACTTACATAGTTATTCTGTGTCCTTGTGCTTTTCTAGAGGACATTGGCTCACAGTTTGCAACATCAAAACAAACAGTTGGTGCCCCTGGCTAGAATACTCCACTATCACCTGCTCATTTGAGCACTAAATAAATCTCAGTTTTCAAGCACTTACAAGCAAGAGTCCAGCACGTGTTTCAGATACAGATGTTAATACATCCTCCACACACCAAATGTTATCAAATGTGGCTTTGTTGTCTCTGCAGCAGTTACTTAAAGCTCATTTGAAAAGTATGATTTCTTATGGTAAATCTATTAACTGTGTGGGATCAAAACACAGCATTTCCACATGCTTTTACCATTGCTTCTGTAATTTCAATTTCCAAGGTGCAAGGAGGCAATTTTATATTAAATACCAAGCTTCTTACTATGTTATCATCTCCCTGTCATGGTATTAGTCAACACCCTTTAAAAAAACAGTTTTATAAAAACCTTTTAATTTTGATTAAAAATTTGAAAAAAGATTTCTCTTCAAGTCAAAAATGTTTGAGGATTTATTCCCATCATAATGACATTTAGGGAAGAATTCTCATGAAATACTGAAGTAAACATTATGCTTCAGTCAAAAAGCATTTATGGTTGGAGGATTAATTTATTGACTCCTAATTCACCTCATTCTCCTGTGCAAAATAGGTAGGAGTGGAAATTTGTCAAAAACTTCTGTCTCTCAACAAAACCTTCCCCACAACCCACATGCTGGGAAAATAATACCTGTAAACCCATGAAGAAACAGATCGACAGCTTCAGGCAATGACATACACAGGCAAACCTTTAATTTAATATTCTCTCATGCTTCACTTTCATGTGTCTCATTTAGCAGGACTCTTTAAAGTGAAGCAATGTAGCTGCTGTCAGTGATATAATTGCTGTGCTGGTGCCCTTGGGCCCTTACACACCAGTGAATGATGATTGATCCCTGCTGCTGTCCTTCTGGCTGCCCTGAACAGCAAAAGATACTGAAGGAAAAATGGAGAAAGCTACAGATCAAGTAAGGACAGGGATATGTGTCGCATACCAGTCTCCTTCTGCCCACTGTCTTTCCACCATGCATTGAAAATTTGCTTTATATTCCTGATGGCTGCAGAATTGCCCCCAACTCTGGACTCAAAGGCTCTGAGCAACAGCTCAGTGAGCACTGCCAGTAACTCACCTACAGCAGTGTGCCTCCAGGAAAGCTGGTAGCAAAATTCCATTTTGACTTTGAACAGCAAAGCATTTGTTTGCTTACTCAGCAGAGTCTCTTTGGTGGGCCAGGTCTCCCTTCCAGAAAGGTCGGGGAATTCTAATAATCAGCTTGTTTCCCTAAAATGGGAACATCATCCATGGACAGCAGCTAACAGTGCTGTAACAAAATGCAAGATAATATAGGCTAAGGGGAGTGGGAAGTGTTTTATCACTTAAAGGCAACCACCAGGAGTTTACAAGAATTTCCATTCTTTTAATTAAAGATTTTATGAGTCTTGGAACACATTCCTGTGCCTTATTATACATCAGAGCACTTAAAAATTCAGAGCCTTATAAAATTGCCATAAAGAGATAGGAAAACCAAAGGAGTCTTTAGAAGAAAAAACTATTTATACAATGACTGTTATGATTTACAAAACAATTAGAGTGATTTATTTTACTTACTCTATTTCCTCCTTTTCTGTTGTTTGTGACTACCTTTCAATACATCCTAATATAAACTACCTGCCTTCTAAATTATTGCTCCATCTATATGCTCAGCATACAGTTTAGAAGAAATATTAAAATCCTCAGAAAAGGAGCTAAACTCACTGTGCCAGAAGAAAAAGCATTTACATTACAGTGATAAAAATACATAATTAGAATTCAATTTAAAGGAATTATTACTTCAAAAAGCAAAAGTGAAAAAAAGTGTTAGGCAAATCAAAAGAATGGATACTGATAATGAAATATGATTAGGAAAGTATTTTGTAAACTATTAGTTTCTAGGAAAAATAGTATTTCCAGGTGTAAAATTCATGGTAAATTCATTTAAACATATGTCCATCTAATCAGTAATCCAACAAGTTTCTGGAACAGCTTTCAAGTAAATGGTCTATGAACCATGTCTCAGAAAAGAATTAGCTCATCCATCACACATAACCATTTCTTTGGTAATGACTTAATGAATTTAGCTTAACTATGCTAGGACTGAGCATGATGCTGCAATTACTGTGGGAATTACTGCAGCCCTCAATCCATCTTTTAGATGTTTATGGCATGGAAGAAGCTCAGCACAGCCTGAACCAGAGCCCAAAGCCAAAAGACTTTGGATCAAGAGAACTATTAGGGAAGTATCCTTACAGTCTTTGGTCAGTGCACACCACCCTACTGGGACTGCTGTTCTGCCTCTCCCATGGGAATAAGCACGGATACACCATACAGCAAAAACTAATGCCAGACAGAAATCCTGAGAATTAAATTGGAAGAACATTTATTCCCCTTAATCACAAAGAGTAAAAGAACACAGTTTGAGTCATTTTGCTACCATGTAATTAAATCTAAACTGAACATTCTACTACACCAAGTTTACACCAGAGTTTTCAAAGCAAACCAGGGTTGTACTACCAATACTGCATTTGAGACAGACAATAAAGTGTCTGGGGAGAGTGAGGCAAGAATGTCAGAGGTCAAATAAACGTGTACTGTGGTACTTACTCAAATACAGGGAGCATATTCTCATAATTTGGCCAGTGCTGTGGATACTTACTTGACAGGATTATTTTTCAACAATTGTATGCCTCACTTTCAGATGTTTTACTGGTGATGTCAGCAGTTACTGCCATATGTAAATTACCATCTCTTTTTTTCTAATCAGGTAATTTTAAAGTAAATCAAAAAAACTTTCTTTTAAGTGTGATAAATTCATAAATAATGGTTCAATCCCTCCTTGGTTACCAGTCCACAAATGTTCTTAAATATTCTCATGCTTCATAAACAGAAGGGTTAAGGGTGATGTTTTATGGGAGAGTAACAGTCAAGCTGATGTATCAATTTCTCAGCAGAATCAGTGGAAACCCTATTAACCTTGGCTTGCAGATGGAAACACTCAGGTACAGAGATGAGTAATTATTTTTGTCTGTATGTCAGTGGGAGAAATGATGTTTTCTTATATGCTGGCCCTGTGGAAGTCAGAGATGGAAATGCTTGTTTTATTGAGCTGCATAATGAGCTCCCTGGCCCATGACTGAAGGTGTGGCATCCGCTAAACTCAATCCCAGTGACTGAGCAGACACAGCTTAACTAATTCATCTCCTGGCCATACAGAGCTTCTTTGAGACCGTGCTCAGACATAAAACCATTCATGTGCTAGAAAGGCTGATTTTTCAAGCATATGTAGAAGTTGTTCTTACTGATAATGTTTTGAGCCTCCGAATTGTATTTTACCTATGTGGCCCAGGAATTTATAAGTAACAGCTGTATAACAGCATAGCCTCACAGGACTATCATAAGATGACAAAACCACAGATATAACAGTAATTATGGCCAGTCCTGTATGGCTGGTAACATACAGCTGAATGCAATAAATGAAGACCACCAACAGTCATACAGCATAAGCACTGCCATGTTCTCCATGCTGCACTTTCACAGAAACGACCAAAATCACATCAGCTGCTGCAGATGTGACCTGCTGGGGAGCTGCCTCCTGCTCTTCACAAGTGCACACACCAATGTCCACATGTGCAGCGGGTCTGACCACAGAACACTGAAGATTCCACTAAGCAAGGTCAGAAATTTTAGTCGAATAAGTCTCAGGAAAGAGAGCTCCTCCTTGACAAGAAAACAGTCAAAAGGACCAGTGTCAAAAGGGCCATGACCTCAAGGCGTTTGGGGTCTTTTGTGGGGCTTTTTTTTTTTGCATTCTTCCTTCTTGCTTGAGTAAGATCAACAAGGGAGAGCTCCAATCATATTGCACCACAGGGAAATAAGTAACTGCACTGGGATGAACACTGAGTTGTTTCTTGCAATGGGTTGCATTTGTGCAGTGGGGATTGTGAGACCTGACTATGTTCAGTGAACTTTTAAAATGCTGACAAGTTCGCTTTGCCTCTCTGGCTCCTGTGGACGAGCTACACACGGCAGAGAGGCCAAGCAGTGTGGAGGTGGAAATGAAGAGGAGCTCACAGCAGTAAGGTCTGTCTGCACTCCTGCCTGTTTATTCCTGGTCTTGCAACTTAGAACATGGTGTAGAACTGCTCCATCTGTTGGCCCATAAGCCACAGATCAGAACCAGCAGCATCTGCAGCACACCAAGAATCTCACTCTGAGTTGCTTGGGCTCCCTTGACTCGTTTTGGTGGGTGGAGCGTGATTTTTTCACCCTCTTTATGCCTGAATTCCAAAGGGAAGCATTTCACATCTGTGAAATTTATTCATAATAAAAAATATATTAAAAAACTATTGAGGACACTGTTTAGTATTTTCCACACTTCATGTTGAACTACTTTATGAAGAAAGCTGAATAGCATCTCTTATTCAATACTCTTAAGCTGAATAGTATCTACACATTTCAACAAAACTTTTGCTTCTATAAACAGCTTGATTAACATGGCAAAACATGATGTCATCCGAGCAAATACTGCTCAAGAACTGAAAAGAATTAGGTATCTTATAACCTGTTCCTGTTCACTTAAAAATGCTGAAAGTTCTGTGTTAAGTCATAGATCATGTATTTTGATGATTGGTCAGCTTATGATTACTTATCACATTAAAATACAGTTATATGTGAGACTTCCTTCCCATTGTCCAAACATTTTGTCAGCTAGACCAAATTTTTTTAAACACTGATAGAAAACAATTGAAACTAAACTCAGGATGATACTTGGTTTTGCTTTATTGCTGAGAATGCCAGGCTAGTGACTTTGGAACATTTGCACAGCTTCACTGACACCTGTACTGAGGGAGGTAGGGCTGACAGTACTGATTTATGGCCAATTTGTAAGGGGTTAAAGAAACTACCAAAATGGGAAAATTCAGTTGAATCAACTAAAGTCCCAAGACATGTGAAATTCTCACATTCAAATATCTGACAAGTACACTGAGGAAACAGAGTTGAAAAGGCTTCCTGCTTTTAAGTGAAGAATAATGACATAGTTAGGAATACCTGAAAATACAGGGATGGGCCATTCCTCAGGAAAACTCCCTACTGCTCAAAGATTTCTCAAGCCCAATGTATCTAGTCAAGCCAACTTTCATGCTAGAGCTGATTCCAAACCACCAGATTAAAGAAATGAGAAGGAGGAAACCTTGATTAAGCATTGTTTTGATAGGAGTTCAGCATGTTCATTTTCTGAGAAGCACATACACACACAAGCTCTGGCCTTGGCTATACAAATGTGGTGCAAGTTGCAAATCTATACAACCTTATTTCCTTCCTGGGTGGAAAAGTGATGCAATGCAGTTTCACTGACTTCATGCCAAGTCATGCCTTAAATCAGAAACAAATGAAAAGCAGAACATAATTATACACACATCAGAACAAGTGTTAAGGGTTCCTTAAGAATTATATGGGGAAAAAACATAATACTTGAGTTTTTGTTATTTTCTGCTTCTTGAACAGTTAAAGTTCTGCAGCATTAAAATACAGAGAAAACAAGCTGGCAAGAAAAGCAACTTCCCATTGACTTCTATATAATCTATCAAAAACTGACACTTTTATGAGCAGAACTTAAAAAAAAACATATCATAAATCAAGGCTAATATTCTGAGAAGTCTACAAAACAGTTCAAAGGAGCACAAAACAACAATTCAGGTTCTTTTAAAAAATGGCTTCTCACTTATTTTCTCTGTCTTCAATTTACTGTCAACCACAGGAAAAATCTTTACTGAGTAATTTCCTAGAGAAATAACATTTATGTAGCCAAGGTTCTGCAGCTGGAGCAGGGAAATGCACAAGATTGTCGGGTGGTCTCTTACAATACAGGACAAAGAAATATTATATTAATAACAGTAGACATAGTTCATTTTTATTATGAAATTTCCAAAATTAAGCATATGAATGTAATAAAGGACAAAATTTCTACCCACCTATGCTAAGATCTACAACCTAAAATTCACTGATAAAGCAACATGCCAATTTTTTATATTCTGTCTGCTGTATTAGCTGAAAAAGTAAGAAAATCACTCACCAGTTTAAAGTACTTGGCATATGGATCACAGTGTTAAAGCATTCCACATTGCACTTTTACAGCAGAAATTAATTTCCAGGTAAGAACACAGCATTGCTTTTATTTTACTTGCTAACGAGGATAATTGGCAGGCAACACTACTGCTGCTCTAGATTTGTTCTTTATATGGATCTCTGAAGACCACATGTGCATGCAGGGGTGACAGAAATATTTTCCATATGAGCCACTACAGATTTTAAGGTCCCTCAGTCCGAGCAAGGTGAGTCCATCTATCATTTTCTGTGCTTCATAACAATCAACCAGGAAGTTAAAAACTTCTGTGACAACTAGAGGGCAATGATCAGCTTCCAGCTGCTCTGATCATCAAACCATTGAAATTTGCTGAAATTCTGCTGAAAACTTTTCCCTGCTTTAACTAGATCAAAGGCAGCACAAGATTTCATTAAGAGACATTTTCTTGAATCAAAGCTGTCACAGATTCTCTTATTATTCACCCTGAAAGCAAAATAAAGTTTACTTCTAGATATGCGAGCTACAGAGAGTGTCAACCACACACTGTTGGACAAGGTGTTTTTTCCAGTTCACTTCCACCTTTACCAGGGAAAGTAATTGATCTGGACTACATTAGGCTACTATTAAGTTATGACAGCACTAATAAAAGACAAAGTTTTAAAGCAGAATCACTGTTTCCAGGAGATTTACTTAAGGAAGGCATATTTATGGAATAAAATCATCCAATGATTTGTTTAAAATGCATATCCCATTTCAGGTAGAGCACGGGAGAATGAGTATCAAATCTGTTGTCTGCAAGTAATTTCATTAGATCGAATATTTTATGTCTAATAGCACCACACCTACTGAATTATTTCCAAAATGGCAAAAGAGTAGCAGAAAATTTCTGCTTTGGTATGAAATAAGTACTTGATGACAAACTGTTCTGATGAGGACAAAAATCTGGAAAATGGCTCTTCATAAATCAAGCAGCAACTTTTTAAGGCATATAAAGAGCTGTTCTATTCCACTGCTCAACATTTAGGAATTAGGAATATTACGAACGCATAAAGTCTCTCTTTAATTATATAATATACAGTTTTTAAAAATTAAGTTTTTTCTGCTCTGCCCCAGACTAAACATTACATGTACTTGCACAAAAAGAATGTTATTAAAGTAGTGAAGCCTGGAGTTTTTACATGCTCACATCCCCAAAATGTATCCTGTGCAAAAACTTTTTCACTAGCATGCATTTTTTGCAGAAAATATGAACAAAACACTACCAACTACTGCTGCAGAGTATCATATTTCTCTTTATGTTAGTAAAGAAAAATTCACAAATTAGTCATCTCTCACAGAAAGCGTATTGTATATCAAATCCAGAGAAGTTACATTTCAAACTATTCTCCTTTAGTTCCTTTTGGCTTTTGCAAAGAAAAAAAAAACCAAATCAAACCAAACCAAACAGACCCAAAGCACAAAAGCAAACAAAAATCCCCCGCACAAAACAAACCCCCCAAAACTAAACCAAAGCAAAAGCTTTTTACTCAACACAAACAACCCAATTCTAAAATGTCTAATAGCATAAAATTCATTCCCAGTCCATCATAACAGATAAGCAGAAAACACAAGTGTGACAAGATGATTTTTGACAAGACATCGTATTTTGCTTACCTCACCCCCAGGTCTTGCTAACACTGCTGTTTGAAAGCAGAGCAACGTTAGTATCAGGTAGCTGACAAACATTATTACCCAAAGTTAGAGCTACCCTGGAGGAGCAAACCCTCTGCCAAGTACTAACAGCTAGCAGATGCACTTGTGTGTCAGGATCACAGCCCTGAGCTCCTGTAGGTACGAGTCTGTCTCCCTCTCCCCCTTTCTCTCGCACTCACGGTCGGACCAGGAGCTTTGCTCTCAGCCACTGCTCTGAAGACAACTGGTAAGTTGATCTCTTCATGTAATGACTTCTCCCTGCTGGGGGAGGGGGCTCGGCCAGCACTGAGCTGGGGGGCTGCAGTCAGGATGAAGCGAAGAAGGGGAGGGACAGAAATGGTCACTGCCAAGTTATGCATCTGCTGTGATTCATGGAACAAGCTAAACGCTAACCTTTAATGCACGAGGAGCTTTGGCAAAGCGTTATTGACTTAGGCAGGCATGATTGGAGAAACAGGCTAAATCTGCTGCAAGAGATGCCTGCTGATGGTTACACAGCATGTGCTACTTAAAGGTACAGCACCTCCTTTTATTAACAAGTTTATAATACATAAATCATAAATTAAAATCTAACCAGGAAGCAACCTGTGGTTATACAGTCAGCCCTACAGCAGCTCAGTCCTGCAACCCGAACGACCTGATCAGTCAGAACCTGCTGGCTCTCATCCCTGGCCCCAAGGCAACAGCTCAGGGGAGCGAACCCAGTTTGTTGGCTCTCCAGAATGTCACAACTGCTTCCTGAAATGGACCTCTTTCCTTTAGGATAATCCTGAAGTAGGATATGGATGTAATCTCTCTTTCATTTGTCTATTATAGCTGAAGAAAACAAATTTTGATTTCTAACAATCCAACCCATCAAATAACCTGCCTTGGCTAAGCAAGCCTTTCTTAAAGTTCCAACTCCCGAAGTCAAAAAAACACACTATATTCTCATCTTTCATGTAAATACATAGTTCTTATCCATATGGTTCCAGGGGAAATCTCAAAAATATGACCCAAGAATAACCTGGTCTCATATATCAGGCAGTAAACCACATGAACTCACAATACAGGTACTTGAAAATATCTCAATATTTTAGGAGGCAGGAAGTAAAAATGTTGGTGAAATTGAGAAGAACACCATTACTAAGTATTATATTTCTTTTTGTAATTTGGTGAACTTTGTATACACAGCTGAGTATGACAGACTCCTCAGGCTATTTTTAAACTAGCTTTACCTACCATTCTTCTCCTCTTCTATGAGAGGTGAAAGATAAAATAGTCTTCCTCATAACTGCAATTAAATACAGTCAAACTCCTAAAGCAGTATAGAAAATTAGCATTCATGCTGCTGCTAGAAGTCTGGATTCTGCTCTATTTGCATTTGGATATCTGGTTCTCCAGCAAGTCAAAATCTGGCCTCTATTACCAAGACATCATTGTCACTGTACATCTTTCCTTTTACAGACTACCACTATTGCCCATGAAGATCCCACCTTCTCCTGCCTAACCTGCCTCACAATGCTGTTTTGTTCAATGTTCAGCACCTACAGAAATATCTGCCCAGTTTCACCTCTCAAATCCACAGACCACCTTTCACAGGGCAACCTTTTCTTCCCCTTTTGATGCACAGCCTTGCAGAACTGTGGTGCTGGCAGCACCACTGCAGTGCCTGCGAGCACCGTGTTCAGCGAGGGCACAGCAGGGAGGAGGCCCTGCAATGCAGGCCAGGCAGGACTGGGGGGTCTCAATGGCACGAGAATCCTCTTCAGATGACTCCCCTTGAAGGAGACGTAATTGAAGCTTAAGCACATTTAAGAAGCCAGAATGAGACTTTCAGTATGGACCTCAAAAGTAGTTCTTCCACATGATCTGAATAGTGACTGAAAGCCAAATCTGCAGCTTCCGAGAACTTGACACTAACCCTAATGGTACTTTCTGACAAAAATCATCCAGAACTCTCCATTACTATGTTGTTCTCACAAATACAACACCTCCCTTCAAGACCTACAGTAAAGAATTGTCCCCTTTTAAGGCAAGCTGAAGGTTTGCAGATTATACCGTGGTGCTAAAGGCAGAGCTGCCATTACAGGTACTTTGTACACTGTTGCCTATAGCAAAGTCTTCAGACTAAAAATGTAAAGCCAAATAAGGAAATTTTCCATCAAAACCCCGTCAGGAAGCCAATCTGTCCTTCCATACTTTTTAAAAATATCTAGATGTACCACAAAAGAAAAAGGATAGTGAGCAAACTGCCAAACTGGAGTTCAAAACACTTCCAACGGAAGAGCTGCAACTATGATACTTTGAAAATAGATTCAGTGCTTGAAAAAGTTTTAAAAGAACACACCATTTCAGACTGCAGTGTGTAACAAAAGCTCCAATGATGAAAGCTCCCTCATGCAGATTGACTGCTGCTTCCAGAAAATTAAACTCTGTTTGCTGTTCCTCACAGAGTGAACTAGTTTTTCTGAATAAATATATAGCACAGGCACAATATTGCCAATCTTCTCTTCTTTAATGGCAGGCAGAAAAGCAAGTTTAAGAAAATTAAGAGTACCTGTCATTTTAGTCTCCTCCCTGCTGATCATTCCACAGAACAGTTTATTTTCTACAGTTTATTTCTGTAAGGTTATGACCAACCTTACTGAAGTCTAAATGAATATTATTAGGATGAGTTTCTGAGCACAGAAAACTGTACTACATTCCCATTTAATAAGTCATATCACCAATTCTTTCCATATGCATTTAATTTTTCCTCTATGAAAAATACAGGCAGAATTCCCTGAATTTCAGAAGCTGGTGCTCTGTTCTCCATGTTAAGACAAGAGATCTGTTCATACCTGCTCCTGTGTCTTCAACCTTTATCCCACTGAACTGGGTGGAATTGTGCAGGTTCATATGCACAAGCACAGCCTTTCTTTGCAGCACATAGAACTTAACACTATGCCCAACATGCACCCAAGATCAGAACTTCCCTGCAAACCTCAACAATCACTACAGTGGAAATTACAAAAGTACTGGGGCAATAGAAACATCAGTTTATGACTGATGAGCTATTTCAGGTATGAAGTTGTGCACTAGCAGGTGGAGAAACCAAAATACCTTGCAACAGCAATATGGAAGAAATAAGCTATCTGTAGTTTCAGCATAAAAACACCATTGCTTTTACTCAGAAACACAGCAAAAATAATAGCATAACTACTATAGGTATATAATTGAGAGAGAGAAAATCCAAAAATATAGTATAAAAAAAGAAAAACAGAAACAAAAACCAGAAAAAGCCGTCAGAATGTTTTGGGAAAAAGTTCCTATCTCTTATTCCCAGAAATAAAAATACACAAAACAAAAAAGGACCTTTGGATAGTACAGTCCTTTTTAAGAAAGTACTGACATTCATCTGTGAAAAAATTAGCTGTCAGTCTCAAAGGGTTTGTAAACATCAATTAGTTTATTAAGTTTGCTTACTACCTTCCTCCTGAGGCAATTGCACCTGAATTTTAAAAGAGGACAAGTTTGTTAAACTTATCAAAAGTATCACAGATATTGTTTTCTGGTAAAGGTATATTAGCTTAGAAAGTTGACTAAATTCCTAATATAGAAGTAATAATAGACAAAACATGAGTCAAAACAAGCTTTGAAAGACTTTCTTTCTACTTCTAACAGTTGTAGAGCTTAACTCTCAAACTCTTAAAGCAACATGACATGGAGTATGACTACATATATAAGGCTGAGTTGCATTAGAAGAATACAATGACAATTTCTGTGCATTTTGCATACAAGTCAAAGTCATTACTCTATGCTTTGTCACTACAGATGCATCGATGCCACTGAATCTGCTTAGCTGAAACACTAAACCAAAGAACTATTTAAAAGTAAGATAAAGACCAAAACAAATTTCCTGCTACAGCATAACCAACAAGTTCTTTAACTGTTTCATAAAATGAGTATTTAAAATAGCATTCATTTGCCTTGGGCAGACACCATCTTCCAGGAATCACTAACAGGAGAAGCAGTAGACACTGCATATTCTACTAGTATTTAAGAAAAGGTGTTAGGTTTTTATTTCAGTGTTCCATGCAAAAATTCAACAGAGGAGGAAAAAGGCTGAATGTACAAGAAATTCAGTATAAATTACATGATCAAGTGGAAAATCTAGTGTGCTTTTGTTTTATTTTAATTGGTCGTTTTTTCAAATTAAGGTTACTTAAAAAAAAGAAGGGAGAAAATTTTTATGTTGATGAAGTCATGTGTAAAGATGGCTGCCACATTTATAGCTGTCAGATAGGCATTTCCAATCATTACCTCATTTCCTTTTTTCTAGGATGCATTCCTTTCTGAATTAATTATTCAGACATATTATGGTTAGCATAAATTACCACTGTCCTTTAGCCTGAACTACTGAAAGACAACAGCCATAACATTTTACTCAAAATTTCTTCTATGAGGTNAGATAGGCATTTCCAATCATTACCTCATTTCCTTTTTTCTAGGATGCATTCCTTTCTGAATTAATTATTCAGACATATTATGGTTAGCATAAATTACCACTGTCCTTTAGCCTGAACTACTGAAAGACAACAGCCATAACATTTTACTCAAAATTTCTTCTATGAGGTTATTTTATTTTAATTTTATCTTTAAAATAGTGTTTGTGTTAAATTAAACACTTGAAATAAACAAGTTGCTTGCCACATTATGTGTGCCTGAGCAGACAGGTAATTTAGACTGCTGAAAGAATGCATTTTCCTTGAAAAAACACCAGTGTACTTGAGAGTGAGTTTCTTGCATTTGCAGAAAAATGTCTTTCCCTACCCTACCTCCTTGGATTCAGGAAATACTGCAGCTGAACCACTGTGGGATTTCTTTATCCCCGTGAAGGTGTGTACATCCACTCCCCTGGTTTCTGCATTTCACTGGCAGAATGATGAAAACAGGCAAGAGATTCTCTCCTATCCTCTGCCTTCTACAACTAAAGCAGTTCTTGCTATTGCAGTCCTTTTGGAAGAGCCATGATCACATTGAATCTGGATTTCAGCAGATGAAATCACAATAGGTACAAGGAGGACCAAGGAGTACTTGGACTTTTATAGATGCCATTGAACAAAACCAAACCCCCACAGCCTGGGGAGGAAGACAAAGGGTAAGCTTTGATTGCAGCCTGAGGGTGAAGTACATGGAGCCCTTTGAAGGGAAGCCCAGACATGGAACACCTCGGAGGAAACAAGTCCCAGAACTTCACACATATTCCACTGCCCCTCAGCATTCTTTCTTGGTTGAAGTTTTAAACTCCATTTAGTATATGAAATACTAACACTTTCCTAAGTAACTCACAGCTTTTATTTGTACCCTTTTGCTCATTTTTTTTGTTAGGAAAGCAGCTGACTTCACACAATTTCTTGCACAAAGAAACATTTAAGGGGATAGCTCTGTCCCTAAAACTGAAACACTGGCTACCAGAATACTCCATTGCATGGAGCAGCATGTCTCCTGCTGCTCCCTTACATAATAAAGCTGGAGATTTCTTGATCTATACATCAAATAATTTGTTGATTCCACTGTACAGTTATGGAAAAGACAAATGGTTGCTGTTCAAAAATGCTCTTTAAAGAGTTTGTAATCAATTATCCCATACAGTCACTTTGTGTCCTAACTAATACTTTTATTGGTTAACTACTTTCCAACTTTCAACTTCTGTTCCTGCTTATTTCCCTTCCTAAACTGCACAGTCCTCATTTTTCCACTTGTTTATCTAAGGTCACTCCAAATTTGACTTTTTCTCTGTTTCTCATCTTTTTCTTTCTCTTTTGTGAGGAAATAGAGATCAGTTTAGAACGTACACACTATTAAAAAGGTATTATGACATTCTGTGAAAACAGCATTACAAAGCAAGTTTCAAACACTGGTCTATACTTAGGTCAGCCTAGCACAGGTTACACCAGTGGAAGTTGCCAGTTCCTTCCATAATAACAAGTTACCTCCATGACCATCCCATTTTCTCCTCTTACTACTATAGTACTGGCAGTGCATAGTGCTTTTAAACTACACTCAAACTCTGAAAGGGAAATCTGAGCATTTCCTTCCTCTTGGCTTCTTAAGCTAAAACTTTTGATTACAAAGCCAGACTTTACTACGAAGGCCCAACTTCAAAGAGCTGAATATTAACCTCAAATTGATTTATCATCTTGAACCTTTTCTCCACTACTAAGTCTATTATCCCTCTCTTCTTTCTGGCATTAGTGTGCTAGAGGGAGGACAGGACCTTGGGTTATCACCTGCCCAGGGCTGGGATAGAATGTGTATTTTTCATGGCCATATTCCAGTTTTCTGTATTTTGATGATAGAATTCTGGTTTACATCCCAAGTTCTCAGAGCACCTCTTTGCCTCCCCAGACAGTAGCTGCATAGTGCAAGGAGAATAAGATGACATTTATGAGGCATTCCTTCCTCTGACCAACACTATGGTTTGACTACAAAGCAAGTGGGCATCATTCTTTGAACCTCTAATTTTTATGACCACCATTCATCTTGAGACAGAAAAATTTATTTATGCATTTGTTAACCAATGTCTTAATTTTCCTAATAAGGCATTAAGGGTTTTAACACCATATTCTGTTTCTCCTCCCACTTCAACTTTGATATTATTTTCTTAAGTGTTTTCATAACATATTATTCAACATTTTTCATGCTGTCTTCTTCCTCTTCCTATAAACAAAAGAGTAGTGAAGCCAAAAGGAAAAGAGTTCTTTGATGGATCCTATTTAATCTCCTTTTCTGTATGCATGAAAAAGAGACATGTATGTCTAGAAAACTACCTCTCATCACCTAAGTTTCACATAAGGCATTTGGATCTGTGTTTCCTGTTGAAGTGTGGCAAATGAGCAGTCACTAAAAATAGGACCCAAAGGAAAAGTAGACCTTACCCTTTAAAATATTTGAACCCGTTCCTTTACAACTGCCATGAAACTGGAATAAACCTATACTTGGTAGCAGGGCTATATTTGGATACTTTACCTAAAATAAGAAATTAGACTAAATCTGTTGGTCCATTAAAAAAATAAATCCCCATGAAAAACTCTAATTAATCTGTAACTACATCAAGTTAATTATAAATTATACAAATAATGCATATCTATTTCCTGGGAAAAGTAAGCCTCCTCCTAGGTAAAACATTCTAAATATGAGTTTAAATTAGAATATTTTCAAATCTTTCACTTCTTCATGATGGATAAAGGTTGATACTTCTAATTCTACATGTAGAAAGTAAGTTACAACAAAATCTGGATCATATACTTGCTTTAATTATAAAACCAAATAAACAGAGGAGTACCAAAAAAAACCAGCTACCAAATACCAAAACACAATAGGCCACAAACTACCTCCTATAGGAACAGAATTATAAAGGAGAGTCTCTTCAGGTCCAAAGCTAAAAACCTGGAAACTAGATTTTAGTGGCAACACCCATTTTGCCAAATGTCCAGCTGGCAAATGACAGCTACCTTAAACATGCCATCATAAAATGATGAGAACAAACCGTCTCCAAGAAAAAACTAACCAGGTAGGATTGTGAATATAATAATGTTCAGTTTTGCTTGGAAACATTCTTGAAATTCTTTCAGAGGAAGAAGCCCATGTAAAACATGTTTTCCTGCATATACATTCCCTGACTTGTTATTTTCTACATTGGTAAAAATCTCAAAGCACTTAATGATATTCTTTGAGACTAAGGAAAACAGAACTTTGAAGATCACTGTGAATCCTTCCCAGTGGATCAAGTGTAGCAAATGCTAGGCCAATATGCAGATAGGAACTGTGTAAAAAACATGGTAAAATGTACTTTTGCAAGAAATGAGCATCACCTCCTGCCAGCTAAAGATGAAGAGAAAGCTCAGCAAAAGCTGGCCGATATTTTTCATGCTTATTACTTTACTAAAGCAACGCAAAAGTATCAGTCACCTTCACAACCTGTTCTTGTCACCTTCAAAAACAGTGACAGCTGCTCCCTAAAAGGATGGGGAGTCAGGTGTCAAGCTCACCAAGGGCAGCAAGGCAGGTGCTTTCACTGGCCAGGACTCCATCCCACTGCCACTGCAAGTAAGAGAAGGGCAAACCCAGGGAGGGCAGGTCAAGGGTCAAACAAGTCTGTAGTGCCAAGGCAGGCCCAGGGCCAAGGCAAGCAGCTTGTCCATGGAGCAGGGTGCAGGCCAAGCGGGTTCCTGGCATGGGGCACACATGGCTGAGGCCGCTTCTAAGGCAGCTCAGACTGGGACTGGAGGCCCAGGGCTGAATTTAAGTGTGGGTACTGAGGTAGCCCAGGTGAGCACCAGGGTGAGGCTGGTCAGAGCCATTCAGGCTGATTAGAATCATCAGAGCCCTGAATATCTGTGCCTAGGCCAACATTCACGTTTTTAACCATGTGTATAGAGGGTCAGCAGTAGCAGAAATCAACCAAGCAAAAGGAAGAAGGTAAGAGAGAGTATCTGGCAGCAGATAGGGGCAACCTCAGAAGAAGTCAGTACTTCTTCAGATGCACATATCATACAAACTAAGCAGAGGACAAGACTAGAACTGCATTCCATGGAAGAAAAGAAAGTCAACATCCCAGCAGGAGTCTACAGCTGGAGAATCAGAGCCAAGGACCATCCTGCAGCACAGGCACCTCTGTTCTCTGATGTCACAGAGTTACTCAATCGCAGTTTAAGATCCAAAGGATGAATAGAAAAAATCTTGGACAACTTGTATCATGATCCAATTGTATTTTTTATAGTTTATAGGAATACCGAGCTTCCACCTGCTTCTGACAGGAAAAAAAAAAAGGAAAATAGTGGTTTTGTTGCCAAAGGAAATGTATATGTTTGACTGAAAACTTGGGATTTAATTGCAATGCTGGTCAAAATGCAGTGGATTAAACACTCATCCAGAATCCAAAAACAGGAAGAAAGAGGAGGAAGGCTTCCAAAGTCATTTCATTACACATCCCAAGTTACCTGAAGTGAGCAGAGAGAACTAATCACATACTACTGTAGCCTATGCTTTGGGCAGCATACAGCAGGATATCTCAACTTTTCCCGTCCAGTTACAAAACTCCTGACTCAAACATGCAGTTATTAGTTCCCAAAAATTTCTCCATATTCTATTTGAATTAATCTTCTCAATTCACCATCTCTACCAACAGGACTATCTGATCTCAGGATCAGGCAGGAACTGCCTGCCTTGAATGCATTGCAAATTAAAAGAATTAACACTAGCCAAGTCAAAATCTACCTCTTTAGTAGACTAAAGGCTCATTTTTCATCACTGGGGGTCCATGCCAGGTCAAAAAACACACAGCACCATCAGATCAGTTACACTGCTGGTGCAAATTAGGTACAAACTTGAAGCATAGCTGCAGTGCTAGAAAAAGGCCTCTCTCTCTCTCTTCAGATGTATAATGTATAAAAATGAACAAACTCTTTCTAAATAAATAGAAACTGTGCATCTTTATTGCCTTGATAAAAACAAAATTCTGGGAAATCTGATTGTTTATACAGTAGATTTTTTGGGATAGTTTATCTTATAAATGTGCTTGCATTGAAAGTAATCCCATTAAACACATGCAGCCCATTAGAACCAAGTGAATCTTCAGTGTATGTGGAGTCTTCCAGCTGTGGGGACACTGGTCCCACATGCTTAAAAGCTTGGGAAGCACACAGGTAGAGCAGACTTCATTCCATTTTTCTAGGTGTCTTTCAAATACACATATCATTTCTGAAGAGAAAATGACCAATTCTGTATGGCTGACTTCTGCTACACAGGAAATTGGAACCATATAGCTACAGATTATGTTAAATCTTCAGCTACACGGCATGTGTATGAATTCTGAAAATGTATATGCAGCTCAAACTAGATAAGAAGCATCTTAAAATAATTTTGCATTCTTGTGTCTCAAATATTTCATTTACTACTGGATTAGCAACTCACAAAACTGATAAATACTTGAATAACAGCTAATGTGTCTCTGAGTACCCAGAGCACATCCAGTATAATTTAACTTGAAATTTCCCTTCCTGCATCCTACAACTCAAACAATTTCAGTACTGTCAAATTTTCTTGGGATAGGCACACTTCTCTACCATACAGGAAGGAGAGTCAAGCCCAAAATGACTGCACGAAATGGTTTGGTACTCTGAAAACTTTTCCTAAGAAGTCACTTAGCATGCCATTTGATTTGTAAGTGGTTATATTGAATTCTTAACCCGGGGTATATTAAAGCCAGNTATATATAAAAGCCCTCAGTTTTAGTTTTACAGTGTAAAATCTCTACACAATGATACAAAATCTGGAAATACTGTTTGCTGGTAACAAGGCATAAATAAATCTAGAAATAAATCTAGTAGGAACACGAAGAAAAAAATTACTTCTTAAAAGGTCACCTAGAACAAAGGAAGTGAGGAAACATTCTCTGTATGTACTTTGAAAGACACAAATGGTGCTGATTACTTTATCCCCATACTCAGACTGTCTACGTGGGTTAAAGCTAGCAATAATACCAGTTTTAATCTTAAAGGCCCGTGGAGAGACATAAAACCAGACTGTTTGAGAAATCTGGTTGTAAAAGCACATCTGTGCAGCCAACACCATCACATGGCTGGAAAACAATCAGAATTTCAACAAGAATCAAGTGAATAAATCCCACAGAAAATTCCTTCATTGTGGAAGGAAGATTTCCTTTGGAAGATTTCGTGCAAGTTCCAAATCTCTTCAATACTATAATTTAATATTTGTGTGGAGCGCATTCTCAAATCATTTTCCAGCAATGTTTCAGGGAAGACTTCCTCACAATGAGATATTTCTCAATGAATATATCACTTATTTTTCAAGTACAGCTCCGTGTGCTAGCTCATGTGCAATGCCATAGCACTCACCAGGTACTTACTTGCCTGCAGTACCAATGTTAGAACCCTGCCAGCCCTGGTTTATATTTGATTTGCCTTTCTCACATGTATTTTGCAAACCACTTACAACTGCTGGTTTAGATACATTGTCAAGATTCATGCAAGCATCCTAAACCATGACAAAATTAAAAATTAAAAAAAAAATGATCTCATCTTTCCTTTTTTGTCCACTTTTAGTTTTTTGGGTTTTGCCATGATGTTGGACAGCTGCATGGAGAATGAAGGCACACACAGATACATAAGTTCCCCAAGTGACAAATAAGCAAACAAATCCAGCTGCCATTTCCACATAGGCAGTTTTGTCTATTTAAGTTTGCATATTTGTCATTACTCGTTTTACAAACAAGTTTACAATTAAGTATGGTCATTTTATCCCTTTCCAAGAAAACACCAAATAAAGTGAGATGATAAGGTTTTCAGTATCTGTTTTTAACCACAAATATCTGAATAGCATTTTGAACTGCTAGGTCTGTATTTTTTAATCTCAAGCTTGCAAAGTAAGTAGCTGTTTTATAGTGCCTTAGTGAATTTATATTTAATCAGAAAAAGTGGTGTTTATTGGAAACTGTTTGTTTCTCTTTCAATCTCAGTAACCATTTATTTCATTTTTCTAATATGACCCAAAGATTTTCTTTTTTTATTTTTACTGAAAAGAACTGATATTCTTCTCTTTTATGAAAGACTTCATAGATAAAAATAAGCAGTTCAAAATTCTGCACAATATTCTAGACCAGAAGTCTAATTCATATGAAATATGTAATGTTTCAAATTCCTAAACACATAATGTGTAAGTGGATCAAGACAATACTTTAGTATGGAGGCTAAAATCTGATGGTAAATGGTATTAAACAAATTCAATCTGCCATGGAACCCTAATGACTATTCATCCAAAGCCAAAATAGACAAAGAATTAATTCAAGTGCTACTCTTTGAATGAAAATACTTATTATTAAATATTCCAACAGAATACTAGGCATTCATCTTAAAAAAGCTTTTAACATCTCATTATTAGGACATATAAGTTATCAAGATCTTTCGCAATCTAGAGACACTAAAGAAGTGTTTAGTAAGGACTGGATTTCAAGCTGGTAACCTTTCTTTCTAGAAAGAAAACCTTTACTTTTTCTCTTCCTCTTAAAAACTTAAACTGCGAAGGATTCAAAGTCAGATATGATATTAAGCAAATATTCTCATATCCATATCTAGAAGAACAATATATTTAAAAAGAGAAAAGTTTTCTAAAAATCCCTATGCAAGATCACCTATTCTATGTGTTATTAGGCAGAGCATAATCAGCTTCCGAGGGTATTTTAGGAGATTACCAATTAGGCCTTTCAGTATGTGTGCCCTACCACCCCAACACTTTCAATCACTGCCTTTCAATCTGTGTAGGAGCCACAGACTGTTCCTTTCATTGTGGAGAAAAATATAGGACACATCCATAATTTCCCATCTAGGCTTCAACCTATTCCCTGCCAAGGTGGTTTGGCAAGCAGGGAAGATATTCCAAAGGAAAACATATAGGGCCTCACTCAGCCATATTAATGCTCCTTCACATTCCTCTTGCAATATTATCCTGCCCATAAGGCTTATTTAAGTACAAGAACATCTTTGGCAAGCAGGGCTTTCAAAACAGAGACCCGTGTGGAGAATCCAACAGCAGTACTTGGTTTTCACCTTCACACAATAGCTATATTACAAAAACAACTTGTACTTACATGGGAACACAAAGTGATGGATAGGTTTAGATTTGAAATCAAATATAGCTTTCCCAGCACATTTTAAAATTGAGAAAGTCTGCTGCTGTCACCTGGTCATTTTGCATAAAAATTAGAAGAAAAAATTTAAAAAACCTGCAGAAATATACAAGCCAATATCCCACAGCAGCACAGTAAAAGGTAACTCTAGACTAACAAAACCTATTTATTTAATTGGACACAACAGTGGGAAGCAACAACTGTCCATTATATGGCTGGGAAAAATAACACACAGACACCCCTACCTTAACAAATGTCTTCTCTAAACAACTTTGTGTTATGAGCAGTCTAACACATTGTTTTAATTGGAAGAATATATATAGCTTTAATCCGAAAGACATTCCCATTATGATGAATTTAACATTCCTCTTCCAAACTGAAAACCAGCAGGGCAGTTTGATCAGTTACAGGATGATGCATCTTGCACTTGAAGGGATAAAGAAAATTATTAGAAGTGTGATTGTAAAAAGAGTGCTGAAAGCAAATCTCTTCTCGCATTTAAGCAACTAAGAATTTGAAGTCAAACTCATCAATGCAAGCAGAAAAGACAGTTAACAGTTTTCTGCAATAAGGACTGTTACTAGTTTATCAGATGTGATCAGTTTACCACAGAGAAGTTTTGAATAATTACTTTCAGATAGCTCTGTTTTCACTTGGGTTATAGTAAGACTATGGAGAACGTTTCTGTAAGAGTCAAACCTTTGAATGTATTGCATACTGCACCCATCTTGGTCATAATTGGTACAGTATGTATAGAACTGACAAATTTCCAACAAGTTTCTGAACTGAAAGTTCTTTTTGAATTACTTTCAAGTTCAGAAAAGTGGACTGGAATTATGCTTAAGAAATACAAACTTTTAATTTTATATTAAATTAAGTTCTAATGAATTTGCTCTGAAGGAGACTTTTTATGCAACACATGACAATTCTGCATCTAATTCTGCATTCTGCCATAAATTCAATCCGACTTCAGCACACCCCAGTTTACCACCATTATTACTACTCATGTCAATCAATGTTTATTCTGAATATGTACTTGCTTAGTCTGAGGGGACACTGGAATACAGAAATTCCCAGGAATATATTGAGCATATGAACCCACCTATTCCACACAATTAATCCAATACAACAGCAGCAGTATAAACACACTACTTTTGAAACAGACCGATGATGCTTTTTCCAATCTCCTGTAACACACTCTTGCAGACACAATCTTAAGATTCTTAGATTAGATCCCTATCATTTCATACAACAGGCTGTGAGATCTTCAAAATGTACCTGATTCTGTCTCCATTTGGAAAAGAAACCACAGCAAAATCAAAATCTTTAAAATCATATTACAGTACATCTTTGTAGATAATTTTTTCTTTTACAACTAAAATTCCATTCAAGTCTGACTTTAATCAGATACTCAGAAATATTTTTGAGAAAACAAAAATTCTGCACTTCTATCTGTGACGAATTCTGCTTTCTTTTAATAATTGATGTCAAGGTCCTTGGACCAACTTATACACTCATCAGCTCTTTGAACCTACAGTGTTTTATAGGCACACACTACGCACAGAACTCTCTCCTTTAAGTGATTAAAACGTGCTCATTTTACCCATCAGCCATGGGAATGCTGAAGAAAAAGATGAAATCATGATGAGAAAAAGCTTCTTTAAGCTTCAAAAGGAAAGCATACTCAGGGATGCTCCATTTAACATGTAACAGATATGGCTACCAGAGCATCACAGGAATTGATATTCTGTCAGCAGCGGGGCCAAACTGTGACCACCACCTGCACCGAGACTCAGACTTTCTTTCATTGGGTCAGTGCTATTTCCAATCCTGCCCCTTTTTTTTCCCTTTTTCTTAGAGAACTGCAAATGTCCAGCACCTCTAGGGTCTGTATCTTGTTCAACTCCAGCCTGCTGACTCACTGACAAACAGCATCTGCCAATTCAAAGAAGCTCTGACCAGACTGACTTAATGCAATCTGGCAACCTTAATCATCTTAAGCTGTCCTCTGGAATACCTGTTCTGCATCTCAAAGTGCCTTTTCCACACAAGTAAAAATGGCTGGTGTAACTTTGTAACTGGTGAAATGGGTTTGTAACACTGGGCATGATGTTCTACATGTGGAAAGCCTGGACAAATACACAAAACTCGCTTTTATTCTCCCACGTTAACATTTCCAGGAAGAAAGGAGGGCATGACTTAGAGGACGAGCTGAGGCCTGAACATATGGTTGCTGTAACCAGTGCAATGTAAGCTGCTAGAATAAGAGGGTAGCTCATCCAAGTCCTATTCAGGCATACATCTAAAACACTCCCATAGATGCTGTATATAGAAACCAAAGTATCACACACAAAACAGACTTAAATTGCTAATTTTCTAGCTAGCAGCAAGTGTGACGTCTCCCTTTGGAAAGGGAGTAGGAGGCCAGTGGCAATAAGAGAACAAATTAGCTGTATTGGCCTGGAAAGTTTAGTATTAGCTTGGGAGGTCTGAAGCCTGCTGATCACTACAAAAATAACATTTCACTTTGATGCATGTCTATCGACTCTCAGTATATTAAAATGTTTTCATTTCTAAATGTGGGTTTCAGCTGCTGTGTCTGGCCACCATGTGACATGAAAGTGAGGATCTTTATGTAACATTTTTTTTTTTCTAGTCAGTATTTCACATAAGAGAAGTTAGCAAACACTGAATATTCTATGTGCTTGTGTGCCTGCAGTGATTTAAAGAGTTCAAACTAAGACAAAATACTCATTCCTGAAAACACATACTGGAATAAAATACACAGGTTCACCATTAGAACCGAAATATCTTACAGCAAGTTGAATGGATAATTCTGATATTTTAAAAATTAAGCCACAGAACTGCATAAATCAAGATCAAAACTCGAAAGTAAAAGCATATGAACTACCAGGACATTGACCATATATCCTCTAGCAAACATATAGAAAGAATTCATTTCTGTGTTGGCAGAAGTACAGCACCTTAAGCAATTGTGCAATAAAAATGTCGGACATGACAATCAGTATGAAACTGTTCCCCATTGGGGCTTTAATACTTGTTATAAACTCCTGTATTACAGAAGTTCAATCTTTCTTTGCAGCTACCTTTAGTATTTTTTCAGCCAGAGGCAAACAACTCTTTACAAATGTGCCTCTTCAACCTCTGACTTGAGGATTTGGGATTGGTTACCCTAAGGAGGTTTGTTTTAAATTAGCTTTACAATAAGAAAGAACCGCAGTTGTACAGAGAAGAAATTCTGTTAAGCTTCCTGTGCTGTTGCTATACAAGCATGTAAAGCTCCCTCTGTCCTTTCTTCATTGTGCCATATTAGAAGGGCTCATGGGGATCTTGTGTTTATGGCAATGGTCAGGGACTTGGAAATGTTAGGTTCTTCCACCTAAGCACAAGTGAAATGAGCTGTCTGTGTTCCTAGATGGACAGCCATATACAAATATAATTCAAAATAAAGTTTGGAATTTAAGATCAGCATTGACCGAAGACCAAATTTCACAGTTTTGGAGATATTAGTGAGTTTACAGAATTAGAGAAATTTAGAGAAATCTTAGATAGAAAACTACTAGGCTGTGATAGCTTGAAGATGCAGTTCCAATCATCATTTCCAAAGTTACAGTGGGTTTGCATTCAACATTCCTTCTGGTTGATCCCTAAATGAATAGAGAAATGAGAAGCAGAAGTTTTAAAAGCACCCAGATCCCACACACACAATAACAGCTTTCCTCTTTCACAGTCTTTGTGCAGTTGTTGCCAAGGAAGTATCAGAAAAAAAACCTCCACAGGTCTTTACTGCTCATGAGTCTGTTTTCTTATTAGAGAGCCATGCAAATGTCCTTGTGACTTTTGTAAAATATTCTTTCAGCTCAGAGAGGCTGCTCATTTCTGAGTGAGTTTCTTCTAGCCCAACAGTTATTTGCAGGTAATTGTAATAATGACAGTTCTGCAAAGATTTTCAGAGCAATATGAAAAAATTATATACCACTTCTCTAGAAAATTGTTAGCAACTTCTTTAGTAAAAGTTTTGGTGATCCTCAGTTCTCTTCTTATGCCGGCACATTTTGAATCCTACACAGAAGTTATTACAGATTCCAAACATTTGAAGCTGACAGTTTGTATGTGCAGAATAATGTATACTGTTGAGAGCATGTACTACACAAACCAAGGAAACTGAAGAGATTGATTTAAAATTCACATTACACAGCTTGAGATAAGCTTCTGCATGAACTATCTGTCAAGGACAGCTACCATGACTGTTTGTGATCAAATAGCTGGTGACACTAGGGAAATTTAGTATACATATGCAAGTAAGCTAGAAATTATTTTAGACTGCTGTCACTATGCAAACATACCAAAATGAAAGCTAAACAGAACGTTCTTTGTAATAGCTGAAAAAAGGAAGGGCCAGTTCAGACAGATGTCACTGAATGTCTACTGAATATGCTTCTACTAATATAGTATGAAAAATTATACCAATGACTTTAATGGGCAATTAAGTGGTTGATGTAAATGCACTAATAACTTTTTGTTTTCTTTGGTAGTCTGATATTTGTGTTCATTTCCTGTCTTCTGTTCTACATTCTTTCATTCAACAAACAGAACAAAATCTGGCACAAGCATCAAACCAAACAACTAACTAAGCAACCTTTCAACTGAAATCCACAGGATTACACAGTAACACACCACACTGGGGCAGTTGTTGATTTAGTGGAAGGAGCACAACACTACACATTTAAGATACTTCACTTCATACCAGATTAAATTCAGTTGACTTATCAAGCAGCAAAGAGCTCAGCCATTAAGAGATTTACAACACTGTGGACAGTTTAGCAAGTGTTGAAGAAATATACACTGATGATATTCGTGTTGTTAGGCTGACAGAGCAATTGGCTAACTCAGGCACATGACTTTTGTTCGTACTAACCCACACTGACTGGTCTACCAAATACAAGCATTTTCATCAGCATTTTCCTCACCATGTTTTCAAAACCTGGACTTTTCACCACCACATTGTTTCTAAGCTCTGGGCTAATACTTACAGTCTTATACCAATCAGATTTCTGCTTTTGGCTACATAGTTTTTATAGCTAACTATAGTTTCATTTGGTTTCCAGCACAAGTCAGGATTCGTACGGAAAATATGCAGGGCAGGAGAGCAACTTATAATTGCAATTAATGTCATAAATGCAGGCTGATATCTGATGTCATTACTGCTTCTTTAAGTACAATAAGAATGCAACAAGTTTTAGATATTTTAAAATATTTTTCATTGAACTCTTAAATATTTGGAAAGTTACTGTTTGTCTGAGCTAGTCATGAGCTCGTAAAAATTTTGCATTTAATTAGGTGTGATCTAATCACCTTTCACTGCTCCATCAAAAAACCAAATTTTTTTGATTTCTCAAAGTCAGGCTGGCTTAAGATATTTTACAGATTACTCCCAATGTTGTTTTTGTATACAATATGTAGCTGTCTATAGAGTAATAACTTTTTAACCAGTATTACTACATAAAAATATGATCATGCAGGTAACCACTGCCCATCCCCGACACAAGAGACCTTAAACAGGAAACAGTTAATAAAGGGTTTCTTAGAATTGTCAAATGACAAGAAGGCAGCACAGTTGCACTGTAATTTTGAAAATACAAACATTCCAGCTGAACCTAAGTGTGCACAGAAAAGGGCCATTAAAAATGGCAAAACAAAGGATTATATTATTTTTGCACTACGTTCTTATTCCCTGCGCAGGTTTTTTTCAAGCTGTGTGGTCCCTTGGCTAAAATGAAAAACATTCCTGGGGGACTTTTGACATTGCAGTGATGAGGAGTAAGGAGAAAGAAGAGGCTAGAGGACGCCTACTGCAGCAGGGGTAAGGCTTGCTAGTAACAAAAGCTCATACTCAATAATGGAATGGAAGAAGCCGATAATGAAAAGATGAGAGTCAAGTGGGAGGAACAGGACTCTGACTAATACTCATGATTAACTGAGATGGGATACTGGAAGAGAAGTGTGATAATGAAAAAAGGTGCAGGAACTAAATAGGTTAAAGGCAGACTCTCACTGCTTTAGTGTGAACTCACAGGTAAGTGTCTCTTCTCAACATCCTGTGAAATTGGCACATAACATCCATTTAGTTGCATACTATGAGCACTTTGTATCCTAGCAAAGACATTAGGAGCTATACTTCTGAAGTGATTATCTCAGGATATGAATGTATCAAGAGAGATTATATAAAATCATTCAGGTCATGATTTAAAATGCTTGCCAATTGGGCAAAACAAAAAATGAAAATGGAAAATTAAAGAATGTATTTAAGAATGACCCTTCATAAAACAATAAAAGCACATACCTGCAAAACTCAACAGAACACCTAAAATTAGTTATTTAAATAAGTAAGAATGTCAAATAACAAAAACTGTGCACCAGGCTGTAACACTTTGGTCAACCAGAAACAAGCAAGGCCGGGTTCTCTCTACTGACAGTTTTAAAAGAGGTTTTCTGTCTCTCTAAATGACACAAGTACTGTAACCATGATATTCCATTAAGATTATAATCATTATTTGCTTTGATGTGTAGTATATCAAATAATTTAAAAATATATGGCTTTTCCATTGTTTTTCTAAACTTTTAATCCTTACCTCACAGAATCTGAGGGTGGCAATAACATTTTCCCTGTGCAGTAAGACACAGACTGCAGATGCAATGGCTACAGAAAAAGACATTCCTAAACATGTATCAACTTTCATACAAATGCCCTTCTTTGGGGAGCAGAGGTGTGTCAGTGACAGTGATCAGAATCAGGACATGCACTTCTGACCCAGAGGGCTCCTGAGAATGCTTCCTTCACAACGCTCAAGGGATTGCCACTACATCAATATAAGGACAAACAGAAAACTAGAGCTCACCCTGTGAGATCTGAGTTTCTGCAATTCACTAAAAGATCTGCTCATTAAACAAGGCACTGCTACAAAAGATTTCCAAAAGCAAAACTTCATCTTGAATTTCTCATTCCACTTTTAATAATTAATATTAAATGCTTAGCAAATGCCAAGAAAAGTTGATTAAATTCACTCAGTCAAGAACCCGCCTTATCCTTCGGGAAATTTCTAAAAGCACCTGAAGTGCAAAAGAACCAGAGATCTTAGCTCAAGTCAGCACATCTGTTGTGTTCATCTTTCCAGTGCTTTGAGGAAATCTGCCCCATAAAGCAACAAAAATGTAAAAATATCTCTGAAAGCATTCTTTTCTCAAAAATGACTATTCTCTGTATTCAGCATTAGACTTCTGATGTGCTTCTTAGAGCGCTCTTCTTTGTGAGAGGCTAGGCAGAGTGAGAGGAATAAAGAGGTATTTATTAAAAGGCCTTCCAAGGATCTACCTTGGGCAGTACAAGAGCCTGGCCTACACCCAAGATGGACACCTGGTCATGAGATGTCACACTTTTATAAGTTTTGGTCCATTTACATATTGAGGTTAATTGTCCCACCACAGCTTCAGGTTCTGAAGTCCCATCCTCCCAGTTTGCTCTCCTCTATTCACAGATTCACCATTGTTTATGCTTTCTGGGTCTGAGGCTTGTAACGATTGTCCTTGGTCTCAAGCTGGAAAAGGAA
>VWYI01030347.1:0-87336 GCA_013399455.1 Anthoscopus minutus | reverse complement strand
TATTGTATTGTATTTATTAAATTAAATCTTGTAACCTGTGGAAGAGACACACTTCTTGGGGGCTGCTGCATTCCCTTTTTCATTCAGACAATGGTTTTTTTTAGGTGTAAGCAGAGCTTTACTGTTCCTTATGCTTGTCTATCCACAGCTGTGTTTTCTAGGACAGAGGGAGTGAAAAATGGTACCTACCAGGAGTATGTTCTGCATAGCAGAGAGAAACTTGGAGGCACATCTGTCTTCCATAGCAGTGAGCTGCTCTCCCGCTCACTTGTGGCAAAGCCATTACTGAGCCCTAAACCAGCCATAGCCATCAGCTGCCTAAAGCCAAGATCTGAATCAAAGGAAATATCAAAATCCCCCTCAGACAGTGCTTCAATGTGAATGTAAGATGGTCAGTCTAAAATCCTTTGAAGAGCTCTTGCACATTCCAAGGTAGTGGTGCAGCCTAATAACAGTGCCAGAGATGAAAGGTTTGGGAGGTGTGATCTGGCAGCTGGAAAACAAGTTGTTCTTTGTGAGCCTTAAAGAGTTCCATCTCTTCAGTTTATCTGAGAGGAGACAGAGAGGTGGATTGAACATGGGTAGGTACTTAGACATGGGAAAGAGATCCAATAGCAGGGTCTTTTGAGCTTGTTGATAAAGACCGGACAAAATCTATTGCAAAGACTTAGGCAAATTAAGCCTTGAAGTTAGTCATATCTTGCTAGCAGAGAGGACAGTTAAACTAAGTAACAGTCTCCTAAAAAGGCTGGGGTTGGGATAGGATAGGGATGACTCAGCACGGATTTAGATCTTTAAGGAGATACGTAATTAAATTCTTCTATGAGACACAGTCTAATCTACCTCTGTGCCGAATTCTGTGTCCAGTAGGTTCCAGGGACTTAGGTGGAATTGTTGTTTTGTACTTTCTGATCTTAATGCTTATAAATGTATGAATCCTTTATTTATGTCCTCCTTCTCTAGACCAGAAAAAGGATAATAAATTACGTACAACCCCAAGAGTGCCCATAACACCTGGAACTCTGTGTTAAGACAACGGCTGCAACCAAAACGTATCAAGACTTCAGGGGATCAGTGAAAAGATTTCCTTCATGCACTGGGCAGATGTATTCTCAGGGCTCATGTCTTCATTTGCCTTTTTTTCCATGTCATTCAGAAACATCAGAGGTGGCTGCAGCTGGAGACAGGACAACAGATGGATAGACTGCAGATGCAGGATTCTATTTTTCATTTATTTACTCAAGAGATTTCCAATTTTTATTTTCTAACTTAAATCAGAAAACACCTTGGTTTATATCGCTTTTATTTTTGGAGCTAATCTGAAATACTTTAAAGATTCCTTTTCAGCTGTTTCCCATCCGAAAGCACTTTCTTATTTGAAGTAGTTTTTATTCTTTTTGTTTCCTCAAACTGAGAGGCAGGATTCAGTTAACTAATGAGCCCTTTCACTCTATGTAGAGAAAATTTATGGAAGTCTGCATACCTGTAAGAACAGATTACTTGATAAGGTGAGGAAATATTGCCAGCAAAGCAAAGTCTACTAAAAAAAAAAAAGAAAAAAAAAGAAAATTAAGCAGAACCACCCCCTAGTTTCTTATTTCCATTTCCAGATAGCTGAGCCAGTGCATAGCAATAGCAGAAAGGAAAAAAACCTCCAGACCTCTGAATCCAAAATTACATTTGCTCTTTGAGAAATAATTTTCAGAAATGCAAATAAATTTTAATTTTACCTTTTACAGTTTCATTCTGGAAGAGGCAAATATGGTGTCCGTAGATGTGCTGGCTTTGGGAAATGACACTTTATCTGTACCTAGTTTACAGCAAGAGACCGGGGCTACAGTTTGTTCAGCTGACAGGAGTCAAGGGACCCCAAAGGGAATCACACTTTGAAGCAAATAAACAAACACATAGCTGAAATCACTGACCCGAAATCCACAATTTAAAGAAATAGAAGACTCCAGTGCTGTCCCGCTCAGTGAGGAAATCCAAAATTTCTACAAGCAGAAATTCAGGGTCAATGGCTGCCTGAAAAGAACTAAATTATGTCCAAAAATGAGTAATTTCTGCTCCTAGAATTCAATACTCCACTAACACTTTAATAAGCAGTGAGCTGCTGCTCAGTTTTGGCTTGCTATGAATTGCTACTCAGGAGCCCTACTCCTGCATTAAGATTTCAGGATGTCCCAGATTCCCATCACAATTTCCTTTCTCATCAAGGGGAATGCATTCCAGTCTGTAAGGAAAAAGGCCATCCATTTTTCATTTAACAAACTTTTATCTACCTTGCCTCTTAAGTGTCTAAAGTCACATGCTCAGCTAAGGTCACTAACCTTGTCTCCTCTTTTGAAAGTCACCCTAAGATGAGAGTCAGTTCTGTCATCATGCTCCTCTGGGAAATCAAACAATTATTTTAGTCAGCAATGGTTAATAGTGTCTTATTTATTATGTATGAAGAACGAAATTTTTAAGAGAAATTGCTAGCACTAGGTGCAAATATTTTTCTTAATTTAATTGACACTTTGAAAGCAAAATCTTTTAGATTCCTTAAGGAAATTCAGCCTATAATAATAAATAATGAGCAAAAATATTGCTGGAAGATGAAACTTAATAGCCTATTTTTTAAGGACTCAGATTTTATTATAGGAATGTAGATGCAGATTGCCACATATTCCAGACTAATTTTTCTCTTCGATTCTCTTTTCCTGACTAAGAATAGAGTGGTAAAAGTGGAAAAAAAATGCCACACATTTGTAATGCTGCAGCAGTGCCTGTATATGTACATCTTAGGAATCCATGGGCATTTTCCCAGCCAATATTTAAAAGGATTGTCTATTTGCTGATTGCTCTTTGAAAATTTAAATTCTTAATAAAAGATTTGGTCAAAGTAGAGGGAATGGAGGATCTGGCATTCCTGTGATCCTAGAATCATTGAAGAATCAAGGAGTTTTATGTCTGCCAATAAAATAAAGACCGAAGACTCCTATCAAAGACACAGTGTTGGATTATGGATGGCTGAGGAGGCCAGCTAAGGAAGACTAGCTGATAACTCTCCTAAAATGCACTCTTAAGTCCTCCGTAATGAACTCAGTGGGCATTTGGTGTCCATGAGACATTTGATTTGGCTCCATTTGCAGAGAGTTCAGCCTGAGAACCAGGCACAAGATCTAGTGAACTGGATTAACTTCACTTGCTTTCTTGCAGAGAAGGCACCAAAAAATGAAAGAAACGTACATATACGCGCGCACACACACACACACGAGCACGAAAAATAAAATTGTCAGAGTATATCTGGTGTTATAAAAGCATAAATCTAAATCAGGATTTTCAAGCAGCTCTTCTGGGTCTCCAGTCTCCAGTAGCAGTGAAAGTTCTACAGAAGAGGAGGCCTCTGTAATGACATATCTTAGAAAAAAGGGAGGAAAGCAGCTGTGGGATGGGCTGCATCCCAGAGGGCTGTACTGCCCTTCAGATAGAATATCTAGGTTGAGATAACTATGTTTTTTCAGTGCAAGGAGAGGAAGAGTCATAATCAATTTAAAATAGGTGCAAAAAAACTTGACAACTCTGTTTTATCACAGAATAATTTTGTAAAAAGACAGCATATCATGGAGGCTCAATGCTGCTGACAAACATGGGAATTCAGTTAAGGAGAATGTTGAGTGATAAAGTGGAAGTCACTAATTTCCACTACCAAGGCACTTAGATAAAATAAATGCTAATATAAGACTTTTATTTCATTCAAGCATTCATTAGTGTTTTCAAAGATGATGAAAATGCCAGAATGAATCAGTTATTTGGCTTCAATGGCTCTGATAATGTTTAAACCGCAGTTTTTTGAACTCATGTTTAAAAAAGAGTGCATTTATTAAGGGTAATCATTATTCCATCTCCAAAAGGGGAAATTCTCTCATGAAGAAAATCAAGGCAGAAGGAACAGGTTAAAAGTCTTAGACTCAACTCTCATGACAATTGGATTTTGTATATCTATCTATCTATCTATCTAAAACAAATAGAAATAACACATAATATGCCCATTATTCATATGCTCTAGTTCTTCTGTAACATTTATCTTTCTCCCACTCAGAAGAATAATGGCAATTAGTTGCTATCTGACTGAAATTACGTAAAATATGAGAATGTGTTATTTCACTTTTTTTTTGCAACTGTGTTTACAGATTGCATAGGACACAGCTACATATATTCAGTAGAGTTAGTATTGATCACATAACCCAGAGCAGAGGTACTGGCTCAAAGGCATTGGTCAGCCAAGTCTCTGATAACTCTGTGCCTTGGACTATCTTGCTTTTTTTTAGCTTTCTGAGCACTCTTAACTTCAGTGCCTCAGCAGCATGTATGTGAAGAAATGCCCAAGGGCAGGGATCAGCTATCTCACGCTGAGGGACCAAAGCCTTGTTGAAAGCACATGTCAAATGGCACTCTGCAAGACTGGGAACTGAGAGCTGCTTTATCCTGAGAGTGTTATCTGTAAATGTCATCCAGCTCTTGGCTCCATGTTTTACACTCAGACACAAGAACCTTTTTTCTGACCTAGTGCTTCTCTTCCAGTCCTACCACAGAGTACTCAGCAGTTCCCTAACCAAGAGGTAGTGGCTATTGTGGTGGAAATAAGCCATCACAGGGGACCTCTCTGCCAACCCTTTGGGCCTCCAGAAAACACTTGGATCTGCCTCATACATACTGTGAGAGCATGTTTTGTAGGGTCTGCCCTCTGCTTGGCCATCTGCCCTTGGCAACCAATCAGTTTGAGGTCATTTGCAAATCTGGAAGGTGTTCTGCAGGCAGGAGACTTCAAATTTCCCTTCTCCAAATGGCAGTTCTGGACAAGGTAGATCAGCACTTTATGGAGAGCTTTATAAATGGCTAGAAGTGTGAAGATTTCAGCTAAAACTGTCAGTGGCTTCTGATTTTTGTGAACCAGCATGACCAACAAAAAAGTATGGGCGTGTGACCACAGGTGTGCTGTCAGCATGTTTTGATCAGGCCACTGTTCTGGCTGTGATGGCATCACTTCTCTGTGTCTGCCCCAGTGGGAACAGCAGTGCTCTCGGTGATTGCTACTGATGGATGTTAAATGCTCGGAGTGCTTTTAAGAGACCTCTTCATAGATACTACCAAAGATAGGACTTTTAGACTTTGGCAGGTTGTGCTTGGATTTTTATGTCATGAAGGAAACTGAAGTGTGAGCTGATAATTTTCGGTATAGTTGGCTAGAGGGAAAAAATCCAAAGAGAAATGGAAGTCATACAAATGGATGTATCTCGCCCCAAATCCATCAGGTGCCTGATTTAACTCCTTTAATGGCATACTTAACTTCTTACCTGGAGGAAGGAAGAGGAAAACATCTGTCACCTTATCATTTTTTCAGATTTTACTATGTGGATGGGGTAGGATAATGTAAAAAAAAATTAGGATCGCTTATATTTCCTAGATGAAATTGATTCCATTCAAATAGTATAGAAAGTATTATGATCATTTTGAATCCAAATGCCACCAAATTCAGTAAAATTTCCCTTATTTTCAATGGGTTTTGCTTTGAAGCTGTAAAGAACCAGAAAGGTGAACATATTTTAGTCTAATTTACACCTTATCACCTTATTATGCTTTGTTTTATTCCTGAGGGTGCAATTACGTATAAAGGGCCTAACTTTTCCTCTTATAAATCAGTTTGGGATTTGACCCAGAATTGTAATGGTCTCAAATTATGTGTGTCGTATTAAATGCCAGAATGTGATTATAGTATAACCCTCGAAGGCTGGTCCTAGTGGGAGAGTTGTGTCTTCTGCCTGGGTTATTTATCCTAGTAATAATTTAAAAGATAAGAAAAAATGCAGAATTTGAACTAATAAAAAAAGCAAGTTTGGAATAGTACCACAAATCATGTAATGTGTAAGATAGATTCAGAATCTATTCTCAATATCTATCTTGAAATCAGAAATATTTTAATTTTCCAGGTTTTGGAAGCAGTATTTCCTGTCAATGGTGTCCAGTTTGTTACATTTGTCATGTGTCAGAGCCATAAATACCACCAAATTGTGGACACACTGTTCAGAGTGCTGTATTTGTATATAGATAGGGTCTCTATTCTGACAGAACTTTTGGTCAGTGAAGACAACTGGCACATTAAGAGCAGTGAAGAAAGAGTCACAGTAATGTGCACATATGTGTGTTTATGCTTTTCTTATTTCTATAAATAAGTACAAGTAAATGTTAACATTTTGTATATATTCATTTCTCATAGATATCACTCAGCTAAAAAGTCCTTGAACATGTCTCCCATTTCTTCAAATAATGAAGTACTCCATTGTTTTGTGCAGGCATCTATACGCGTGTTTTATGGGACTTGAGATAGCAAGAAGGTTTCCATCTATTGTTAGCATGCTATTTTATTTTGTTTATATGCATTTGAGCATAAGAATCATGGCTTATTTAAAAGAAAAAACAAACCTTTGAAAGCTATTGTTCAACTACACTCTATTCTTCTTTAGTCCTAAAACTTCAGCTTTCCCAATTGTTGTAACGTCATACCATCGGCATTTTTACAAAAAGAAGAAAAAAATGTCAAAGCAGTAACAGCTATAACTCCTCATTCTGACAATAAATGCAGATGATAATGAAGGCACTAAATTAAGCAATCATAGCCAGACTTAGGGGAGTCTGGGGCTATGGTTTTCAGTATCACTCTCAGCAGGTGACACTTGCTGGGCAGGCAGTTCTTCCTGTGGAGTTCTGATTTGCCAGATGTACAGACTGAAGCTTCTTGTTCCCACAGCTCACATTTCATCCTGTGCAATGTCATCAGCCATCCCTATTAAAGCCATGCCAATCCTACAACTGGAGAAAAGTATCTAATTCTGAGATGTGGGCTTGAGTAAATTCTGGGAAAGCACCATGTTGAGTCCTTTTTCATAAAGGGGCAGAAAATGTTGCTAGGCTTCTTTTCTCTGTGTTTTGCTCTGCAGCTCAACCTTGATTTGAAGAGTCTATGTTCAATGGTCACTTACTCCCCAATACTTTGGAAGCAGGCAGAATATTGTAAGTGAAATTGAATGGAATAAAGCACTGAAGGGGAGAGGCTGTCAGGAGTAATTTCTTAAAACTAGAAAAATAGACTACTTAAAATAAGATCTTGAAGCTAGAACATAAGGTAGTTATTTAATTTTTGGCTTACAGTATCAAACTTGTCATTACCCTTTTAGGAAAAGTCTAAGAAAATTGTTGAGTACATGAAGGTAGCAAAAGTAATTTTATTTGATAGAAGAGGCTGGCATTAGTAAACAGATACATTCTTTCAACGCATCATTAGCCCCAGAAAAGAATAATTGGATTCTGGCCAAAATATAAGAAAATTCTTCTAGGAAAGGGAACTGATCACAGCCAGATGAATTAGACCTGTTGTCTAAAAAATGGGAACTTGTCAATTGTGATAAATTATCAGTTAAGATATTGGTGCACCTTCTAGGAGATGTTTGTGTATACAGCAATGCAAACATAATCACACCAGCCACTGGATCCAGCAATGGATGTCTGTGTCACAAGTGACAGCTCATTCAGGTGATGAGATGCATTCTGCCTGTGGTGCATCCAAAAGAAACGAAAGACAATTAGAAAGGAAGCAAAGCCAGTGGCTTGCCCAGGTTTAGAGAGAGGCCTTGCCTGTTCTCCCACTGGAAGTCTGTTTTCCAGAGAGCAGGTCTGCTGAGTGCAGGCAGGGACTTAGGGTGGGCAGAAATTACACCTACCACAAAGTTTGGATGAAAAAGGGGGATCCTGGGCAATGTGTCAGCCTGCCTTTGAGGCACTGAGCAGTAGTGGTGTAGAGTGTAAGGAAAGGAAGCTGGACATGCAAAAAGAAGAGAGATGGAGACAATTCCTGAGAAGTTATAAGCCAGCATAGAGCCAGCTACTTGAGACAGTAACAAATTCAACCTAATTTTCAAAAGAAGCAACAAAAGAGTGGATCAGCTTTTGATAAAGCACAGCAGGGAAAGCATATAAGTCATCTGCAATCGATAATTTTGTCATAAGGCTAAGCTACTTCCGTGATAAAGAGCTGGCTTTGATGTCAAAAGGAGCAGGTGCCTGTGGGAGGTCAAAGTTTGAAATGAGATTACTCACAAGGATCAGAAAGATAATCAAATCTGCCCACTTCTGTGGCAGTGACATATCAGTACAAAAGACTCAAGTTCTAAATAGCCACAGTTAGGACAGAAAAAGGATAACTGCAAAATCCTGATGAGAGGACAAAAGGGAAGAATGGTTTCTGAGGGCAACTCATTTCCGACTGACTTGAAAGGACCAAGCTCACTGGTCTGTTAAATGACTTTTGCTGTTCAGTTGAGAGGTAACTGGAAGCAAGGACAGTCAGACCCAAATGCACAAAGAAGCACCAGCCTTGCAGAGTTAGCAAGACTCACAGTTTTAGGAGTGGAGTACACAGAGCCCAAAAGCACCCATGGCCCTGTGCGACGAATAGAGAAAGTGGTCACTGTGACTGGGAGGAAGCCAAAGCTAGTCAGAAGTGAATGTTCAGAAATGAGAATGGTGTCTTAAATCCCACTTTTCTCATAAAATTACCTACATTGCAGAATTTAGCACTTATGTAACACAAAAGCATCCTTCTACTCTGTGGTACTAATGCATCCCTTTGTGGTGGTTCTCTAGCTCCTTTTCTCTGTTCAGTGACCCAGAGAGAGAAAGAGCTGTGCATCTTCTACACAATGCTTGCCTAGCAAGTGTGACATCTGAGTCTAAAACAGCATATCCTGCACTCTTAAGAATGTTCTGGTCTTTCACAGGGGTGAAATTAATGTAGGGTTACTGGAGCCAGAAAAGAGGGTAAAGAAATAAGTATTCTGATTTGATGCTGAGTTTGTGCTCCTGGGGGGCACAATCCTGATGCCTTGAAAAGAACAGAGCAAGCACCTTCACCAAAAAGCATGGATCAGTTTCACCACACTGAAGTCCTTTATAGATCCCAACATTTGGGTATCTATCTGTCTTGGGGTACTGCTTCACTATACAGCCAGCTTAGTACTGTGCTGAATTCGGAGTTGTAACAAAATAATTCTTTTTTAAAATCCTCTGGCACTGGTGACCAAAGGAACTCAAGGGCGTACACCAAGGTACTGAGGAGTGACTGCCTTGCAGCCTCAGGTGTGCAGCCAGCATGTGGCAGCCTGTAAGTCTCCAGGTCAGATCCCTCAACCAGTCTCTTTCTTTTTGCCTGTTCTAGTAAGCTGAACCAGGCTAGCCAGAGCTGGGGTATTGCTGGCACATCAGCAGCAGTGGTGTGGCAGGACTCTCTCTGGCCAGGGTTAGCCAGTGCTTTCACAGGCTTTCACAGACATAGCTGAAGGGATAACACAGGCCTGAGACTGTCCCTAAAAAGCAGTACAGCTTGTGGACATGATTTTCTGAGCCTGAGAGAGTTTTCAGCCTGTCAGTGGCTGATCTGTTCCCAAGCCAAAGTCTTTTGGGAAACTTTCTCTTTCAAGGACTGTTTTTTGTAAATAGGTTTTGGTTCTCAAAACAATGTCACTCAGAGCTTCTGAATGTGTTTTTCTCTTGGGAAAAAGAGAAAATGAGACCAGAGATATGGTTCCTTTGGCCAGTCATATTGATCTGTATTGGAACACCTTACAAAAAGGGTTAAAAACTCTGAAATAAAGGCTTCTGCCTCTTTGGGATCAAAATCTTGAGGTTGTGATTTGAATCCACTCTTCTATTTTGCGTCCACTAGCAACAGGTGCTCACCTCATTTTTAGGGAGAAGGAATATGTACTTGCCCTGTGTCTTGCCATTTGCTTAATCTACTGGTATAAAAGCAGCACCTGTGTTCATGAAAGGCTTGGCCTCATTGCTGGAACTGTGGCTGAGCACAAGCCCATGCACACAGGGGTGATTTCAGAGGAGGTGTAGAGTGGGTATTTAATATGCCACAGCCTCGGGACAGGATTTGCCCCATGCTCATGCTGAGATGCCTGTAAGTAGACCAATACCCCTTCTACCCTTTCATGGCATCCCAAAGGCAAGAAAAAGTGGTCTGGGAAAGTCTGGCTGGGCAAGTACCCTGACCAGCCTACTCAGGTAGATAAGGAAAGATACAGTTCAGGGTAAAGAAAGGTCAAGTTCAGGGTAAGCACATCCCAGCTGCCTTTGGTAGCCCAGAATGGTCTGTCTGTAACTTGACAGCTGCCATGAAGCCTGAGAACATCAATAAAATCTGTATTTCCTTCACCTTTGTGTATCTTTTTTCCCTTTTGTAACCATGTCTGCCTGTTTTTTCAAAGACAGGAAAAGAAACTATCATTCACAGCTCATACCTGAACAACAGAACTAACTCTTTCATCCTGATGAAGAAAGATTACTAGACAGAATCAGAGAGTGTATCCAAAATCCTGTCTCTGAAGAAAGTGTTTTGATACAGTTTGATTATTCTTTTTCCTTGGTGCAGAAACTCTATTTTAGTTTCAGAAGACTCTCTATTTTGTTTTGATTCTTTTCTCTTTGTGTATGTGAGTCAATAAATGTCCAGACTTGGGCACGGATTTCTCACTTTGTCATGGCAACTGAGTAGTCCTTATTCTTCAGAACCTGAGACTTGTTTCATTATTTGATGTCATCTAGTAACGAAAATACCTTAATTTGGGCTTAATTATTATGTGAAAATTAATAGAATATAATTTTAGTAACAATTGTATGTATGAATTATCAACAACGTTAATATAACTCCAGACTGCAGATTTGATATCCCTTGTTTCACCGGAGCTGACCTCCAATGAAAATTGTATGTATCTCTGTATGATCTTCATTTTTATATTTATGTGTAAGGAACATGTCTAACAAAATATTGTTTTGAATTTTAAAAATTCAGTTGATTTCAGCCCTTTGCTTTGAATGTCTGATCTATATTCTGAAATTTTAATGAGAAATGTGTATGTTGCAGTACATATTTGACACATGCTTCTACAGGGAGTAAGTACCTCCTGTACTATCTCTTCTGAAGGAGTTTAGGCCAGTAAGCCAGGCCTGTGGATCAGTTACAAATTCAGCAGCTACAGCCATACTATTTTCTGTCCCACTGCTAAACGTCTTTGTGGAGTTTCCTAGGCTGCAAGTCAAGGCTGTATACTCTTGTGTGGTCCTGTTACAGCCTGCCCTCATTCTCCTCATGTCTTCTGCATAAGCACAGCTGTTCCTCTGCCTTTGAAGACTTCTGTTCCCAGCTAGTGCACACTTTGTTCTCTAAAACCTTATCCAATTTGTAAAAAAACTGCTTCCAGTAAATGATCTCATAGTACAATTTTGCTCCAGTTTCCTAAGTCCTTCTGTAACCTTTCTAGATGCCTTCAGTGCTTTCAGTGTTTGGATCTTCCTCACCGAGATTTTCTGCTACCTTGATTCTTTGTGCTTGGCACACATGCAGATATCTATTTAAAACTTCATTTTTAGCAGAGGGATATAGCCATCTGATTCCTATTAACAGTAATGGGAACTGCATGGCTAAGCTAATTGCCATGTACTGTGCTGAACATTTAGCACTTTGCATCCTCCCTTTGTTTTCCCTTTAAGGTGTTTTCTAGCCTTTCTGAAAGTAATGCAGTGATCTGGAGTAGCAGAGCTGGATTTGGGTCACTAAAAATCCTGATTATATTGATGTGTATTTGTTGCTGTGTTCAGTGACAGAAGTGAAAAACCTTTCCTGATATTGCATGGCTTCAGCAATTGACATTTTGATGCTATTGCAGATTCATTCAAAAAGAAACAAAAGAACAGAGAGAATTGAACCGAGGGTATCACCACAGGACTCTCACTGAGAGAACCATGACACCTCAAGTTCAAGTGCCCATTAAGTACCTAACTGAGAATACAAATGAGCTTTGAGCTGGACTCTGATATAGATGAAATAAACAATTTCCTTTTGTCTGCACTGTTTCTCTCACTGACAAGAGCAAATAAAGGCAGGAAGGAGTGAATTCAAGAGGGTAAAGCCAAGTTTAGCAGCTATAGGGACAGGCTATAGCTGGCACAGGCCACAGACATTTGGGAAGATCAATACCACAGCACTAGTTAAACTGTGTGTGGTCTTGACATTGTAACACATGCATTTTTGCTTGGGGAGGTGGTACTTTTTTGCCAAAAGTGTTTTTGTCTTTTTTGTATCACAGAGACATTGTCCTTTCCATTTAGATAAGGACCTACTTAGTATGACCTATATTTTCATTTTGTCACTGTAAAGAGAGAACACAATTTCTGTCAGAACAGATATAGGAGGCAAAGTAAAAATATGCCACAACCTCTGTTTTATTTTAATTTCAAAACCGAGAAATTTTTCTTTTCAAACTATTTTTACAAAGCAAAAAATGGACAAAAAAGTAAAGATTCTTATCATCTTAGTCAGAAATTATTTTATTTTATTAACTCTGGTTCAAAGCTTCCCAGACATGTAGGCAAAACTGTATGATCGTAAGATAACCTAATTAAAATAAAGATCTGTTAGTAAAATACTAAGTGGGTGAGAAGAGGGGGTAAAAACTCCTTCTGTCTCAGTGAAGCAGCTGACACCTTCCTCAGCAGGAGCAGCAGCAATGAGAGGAGAGGGCTGTATGGATCAAACATAAGTATTATCTTTTCTTTATGTGCAGTTTGAGCAGCTTGCCCTTGGATTTTACATGCAAAACAGGTGATCTCTTACTCTGGCTTCTCTTACATATTCTGTTGTCTGTGCCTAAATGTGGATTTTCAGTTCAGTGCCAAAAAGAATATATAGCAGCACAGTTATTCACTTCCCCTAGATACATTTGTCTCCCAAACAAATTTGTGTATCTATCAGCCAGGAAATATAGAAATAACATAAAACAACTGGCCTCTTGCTGAGATTAATATTATGTAGTTAGCTTCAAACTAGCATCTAACAGCATTACAACTTAACTGTCTGGCTCTGTTGAACTTCAGATGTCTCTAAACAAGATACACACATAAAGAGTTGTAAAGGCCCTAATATTAATCACATTTAAAATAGTTATTGTCAGCACAACTGATAATTTCACACAGGAGAGCTTACCAGTGCTGCAGTTTAACAGCATTGTGAATAGTGAGAAGAATTAAAAGTGGTTCAATGAAAGATTTTGGGTTTGGAAAACATATTTCATGCTGAGAAATTTAAGAAGATTCATCTACTTATTTTGCTGAAAAGAAGGCTAAGGGATGGTTTGATCTTGGTCTGTGAGTACCTACCTGAGGAACAGATTTCTCAAATCCAGTTCTTTAATCTATCAGTAAAAATAACATAATGAGATTCAGCAGTTGGAAGCTGAGGCAAGACAAATTTAGATTTGAAGCACGGAACTGGTTTTTAACACTGATGGTAGTTAAACATAGACATAACTTACCTAGGAGTGTGATTGATTCTCTACCATGTGGACCCTTTATTTTAGGACTGAGTGTCCTTCTGAAATATATGCCACAGTTCAAACAAATTTCTGAGAGGTTTCTGTGGTGATGTCCTGCTGAAAGTAAAACATAATAATCTTTTGGCTTTCTGGTAGCTTTCCAACTTAAAATTTATGTTAAAACTTTTTTAATGAGTGTAAAAATATGAACTGAGTATTAACTGCTTCTAAAAACTACCTGAGACCTTAGAAAATAAAACTTTAGATCTGAAATCGAAACAGAATATTTTTAAAGGAGTGATGATTCACATGTTCATAACTGAGGAAATGTCAGCTCTTCACTCCCTATCAAAACAAGAAAAAAATAACAAGAAATTCCTATTATAAATCTTTAAAATCTGTCTCAAGCAGTGGGGTATTAAGCTCCCATCCAAGTACAGGTTTGGGAACTCAGTGCCAGCCCTACACAAACGGGGGAAAAAATACTTTCAGCATAGCTTGCAGACAAAACTCCTGAAATCCTGCTTCTAACACCTAGATCACACCAGTTTGGAGGGTTTTATTTGTTTATTTGGTTTTCTTCCAGCCACCTGCCCTCTTGGTTATGCATTTCTTATTGCACCCCTGTATCTTTGGCAGCCAGGCCAGATGTTCATTTATGCTGGAACTGATGTGAGGGTGAAAAGCTCTTTGACAGAAATCTGTACCAGTGCTTGACATCACCAAAAAATCAATGGCAGAAACCATTATTTGTTTAATCGTAGAGTCATAGGATGGCTTGGGTTGCAAAGGATGTTAAAGATCATCTAGTTACAACCCCTATGCCATAGGCAGGGATGTTTTCAACTAAATCAGGTTGCCCAGGGATGCATCCAACCTGACCTTGAACTATCCCAGGGATGAGGCATCCACAACTTCACTGGACAACCTGTTCCAGAGTCTCATCACCATCTGAGTAAGTAATTTCTTGACATCTAATCTAATCTGAATCTTCTCTTTTTTTTTTCTAAATTCAAAACCATGCTCTCTTATTCAATCACTATCTCCCCATGTAAAAAGTTGCTCCCCTTTTTTTCTAAAAGCCTCCTTTAGGTACTGGAAGGTGCTGTAAGATCTCCTGCAGATCTTCAAGCTGAACAATCTCTACTCTCAGCCTTTTTTTCATGAGAGAAGTGTCCAGCCTGCTGATCAGCTTCGTGGTCCTCCTCTGGACTCGCTGCAACAACTCCGTGATCTTTCTACATTGGGGTGCCAGAGCTGGATGCAACACTCCAAATGGAGTCTCACAAGAGCAAAGGAGAGGGGAACAATCACCTCTCTCAGCCTGCTGGCTACATTTGTTGTGGTGCAACCCAGGATGGAGTTGGCTTTTTGGGCTACAAGTACACATTGTTGGCTCATGTCCACAAGAACCCTCAAGTCCTTCTCTGTAGGGCTGCTCTCTGTGAGTTCTTCTCCTAGTCTGTACTCATGTCTGGGATTGCCCCGACCACTGCAGCAATGTGCACTTTGACCTGTTTTCTTCTCACATTTGCACAGGTCCCCTTGGACAGCATCGCTTCCTTGTGTTGCATCAGCTGCACCACTCAGCTTCGTGTCATCTGCAAACTTGCTGAGGGTTCTGTTGATCTCTTTGTCTGTCATTGAACACCAAGACAGGGACCTGAGCAACACCAGCCATCACTGGACTCCACCTGGACACAGAGTTGTTAAAATACAATTCTCTGGCTATGATCACCCAGCCAATTCCTTATGTACAGTATACTCCATCCTTGAAATCCATGATCCTTCTTAAATCATCACACCCATCTATGCCTAATGTCTTGAAAAAAGTTACTTAGTCCCTGATTTTTTCTGGACCAATGCAAGTTAATTTTTAATTCATTTGGCAGTTTTATATCTCCCAGAGAGTTTCCTAGGGGAACCTGTGTAAATAGATTAAGGAACCTTGGGAAGTCTTCTTGCTTTGAAATTAAACCAAATAAACATTTGAATTTCTCTGAAAGACTTGGCTTCTTTGGGGTAAGAAAATGACTCAGGGGTTATATCTTTAAAACAGAATGAATGGTATTGTTAGTAGCCTTAGTTTTGAATGGAAGTGTCCTACTGTGCAAGTCAGTTGTAGATATTGAAAGAAAAATTTTGTTCATCATTGGTCCATTTTTATGGCAAATAACTTGCACTTATTCACCTTGCCATTGCTCTCTGCAACCAATAATGGAACTCCTTCCCATAAAACATAATGGAATTACTGGGTATGTAATTTAAGCTGTGCCATGTTAAACGTGGAGGGAAAAGGCAGTTACACCTGAAGATAGATTCTTCTTCAGTTTAACTTTTATGCAGTGTGGCAACATTAGGATGAATAAAGCAAAGAAGGAAAGAAAGGAAATGGAGAAGAGCTGGTAAAGAGAGGTAACAGAAGGCAAAGGTAATTTGCAATTTGTGTTTTATGGATGTAGTTAAAAGAAAATATTGTGGAAACACAAAGCATGTTTAGTATGAACTGAGCCTGTGTTTGGATGATAGCTTAGATATAAATATAATGTGGAATTTGGCACGGATATACAGACACCTGAGCAGCTTCTGGAATCACTTCTCTTTCAGTATCCATCACATACATCACAACAGAGTTGTTTTAGGGGCATAAATAAATATGACTCATAAATTTATCTTTGTTAGCCTAAAAAGTTGTACTAAACTAAATGAAATAAGGATGGAAACCTGTTAAACACAGAGTGCAGAAGTATTACACAAGAAATGAAATATGATTCATGTCCCCAGCTGGAAGAGCACTCCTGACTTATCTTCACAGGTTATTTGGAAACAAGTATGAGAGCTTAGAGTAGGCATCTGCTAAGCAGGTATAAATCAGTGCAAAACTGAGTAGTATAGCTGTATTTTTGAAACAAACAACGAAGTCACATTTCCATTATATTTTCCCTTGTCCCCCTTATCTGGTTTAGTTTCTCTATCTTTTAAATGAGGCAGAATCTAAAGCACTGACCAGGGTTGTGGGAAAGTTCAGCTGCAGGCTCAGACTGGGTCAAGCTCTACAGACTTGAGTACATTGTTTTGTTTCTCTTTTCCTCCATTGTCACTTAGCTCCTGTTGTTACACATTTTATTCTTACAAGTCATTGGATAAATTGTGCCAACTGCAACTGGAAGCAGGACCAAAACTTAGGAATCACACAGTCTTGTTGGGTGATGGGAGAACTGTAATGCATGAATAGGCTTAGTTATGTGGGTATGATCAAGTATGAGAAAAGGTCAAGTCCTCTGGTTGTGCTCCTTCTCAGAATTTACATCACAGCTTAGGGAGCAGGTTGTGAAGTGCTTTAGACCACAGAGATGATTGCAGAAGATGAAGGTCACAGGTCACTGTGGTGGTCATCCAGATGTGGTGGTTTTTGCAGAAGCTCAGACAGTGCTTGGCCAGGACTGAGGAGTGCTGGAGGAGGCAGAGTGTTTTGCTTTGCTCCCACACACCCTCCCCTGCCCATTCCCACAGGGGAAAGAGTCTGAATTCCTGAGGGTGTGGAATGGTCCAATCTCTTGCTTGCATGAGATAATTGAAAGCCTTTGCCTGATAATTCCTTGATAATTCCCTAACCTACTCTGTTGTGCTTTGCATTGAATTTGAGTTTAAGCAATATATGCTCAATCTATCAGCGTGTGCTGAATTGTGTGAGGGAAACTGCTAAGATAATTGTCAAGGGAATTTTTTAAAATTTTTTTGGGGTGGTGCATGTGTCTAGACATTAGTACTTGAACACATTTTATGTACTTAGGGTCATTGTTTCCCCTACAGAAATCTGCTCTTGGAGGCATGATTTCTTGGAAATTTCATCCCTTGATCTCTGAGGAGATTCCCTTCATTTACTGTGGCTTTACAGATGTCTTAGTCTAACTTCAGCTCAAACCAGCATTTTAAATGTGCAGAAGCTTAAAATGATTTGCACATCCAGCCATGCAACCATGAAGACTTCCATATCTTCATGGAAGAATTGCATTAAGATCTGCTTTGTGAAAGGCCAGTAACTTTTGCATCAGCCCTGTAAGTCCTCTGCGTCTGCCTCTGCCTAACTGCAAAAAAGAAAGTCTGAAAACCTCTAGTGAAAATTTGGCTTGAACAACAACTGCTGAGTTTGGCTCAGGAATAAAAAAAGGAATATTTACAATTTGCAGGGAAAAGTGTTTTTGTTTGTTTGTTTTTTAAATAACAACAAAGCATAGTTAATTTTTTATTAAACTGACATTCAGAGTATATGATTTTGTCTTTTTACCTTTAACTCTTAGTGTGATCATATTTATTATTATTGTTTTTGCCTGGTTATTATTTTGACTATTTACTATTATTTTGCCTATTCCACTCAGAATCCTTTCTAACAGCAGTGATTTCATAATGCATAAACTGATGTACCCAACTGCATATTTCAGGATATTCTGCACTATGCCTCATTTAAATTACCAACAAAAGTCTTTTGCAGGTGTTTGAGTCAAAAAGCCCTGGTCATCAGTCAAGTGAGAGTAGCAATATCACTAGTCATCTTCTGACCATCTTATCTTAGTAATTTGTGATGATAAGGGATTGAAAATGAAATTAAAATTCTTTCATAATTTTGTTATCTTGGAAGCGATTTTATAGCCTACTGAGAATTAAATGTTGAAATACAGCACAGTGTACAAAATAATTCCTCTTTTAATACATTTTTATGGCACTCGGATGGGCAGAAGCACAGCTCAGGTCAGAATTAGCCTGTGTATTACTCAGCTTTCCAGGTCTTTAATTAAAAATGAAAATTAAACAATACTCTTTTTACCAGAGTAGTTCATCCAAAGCCAGCTAAGACAATAATTTTTCATTTTGAAGGGCTCTTACTGAAACCCTTTCAAGTTGGTTTTTTAAATTGTTTAATCCCAAAATTGAAACCCCAGAATCCTCTGTAATAAAAGATGTGGAGCCCCTTTGCATTAATTGCATTGCCTGCCTATTACATCTAATATACACTAATTAAAAAGCTATGATGCTGCATTTAAAAGCATAACGCCTGAAATAAAATTCACATAAGTATCCAAACCTAATGAATTTTTCAGGAGGTTCTGCTAGACTTTCTGATATCTATAAATAAAACATTAGCATTTTAGGATTATTTTGATAATTCCACCAGTAAACCCTAATGAATTGTAGAAATTGCATGTTTTGTTAAACAAGTTTCTGACTTCTGCAGCAGATGTTAGATCACACAGGAGCGTACTTGATGCTAGGATCACTGCAGATGACAAGAAACTAGTTAGAAAGGGACAGTTCAGTTGACACATGAGAAGCAATGAGCTGCCTACCTTATTTCACAGGATTTTCTCTTGGGGTCTGTAATGAATCCAGAAAAGAAATAAGATGGGTTCTTTCCTTAGTTAATATGGGAGCTTGCCTGTGACTTCATTCCCAGCAGCTCACCTCACTGCCTCGTAGCCCCTTGCCAGCAGCACAGCAGAGAGCCCTGTGCCTGTGATGGCTTTGCCTCTGATTCCTCCAGAATCATGACCCTCCAGTGCCCTCTGGGACATTCCATTGGCTTCTCTGCCCTTGCACTACAGCCTGTGGCAGCAACAGGGCCAAGGTTTAGGAGCCAGCTTGAATATGATGCACAGGAGCAGAGACACCTAAGAAATAATTGCTGACTGATTATGCTCTGCCTTCTCAGCTTGAGGAAACCACAGAGAGAGCCATAGCTAATGTCCTGTCTCCTTAGTGTGTGCTGAATACAGCAGAAAATTTGACTTTTTTGCTGCATACTTTGTGCTTTCTGTGATTTTTCCCTCTTCTGTTTTTGTTTCCTTGTTTTGGCTATTCATCTTAATTAATTTGAAATGAATAAAGGACACCATTCTTTTGAAACAAATGAAGATCTCCCATGATCCACAACATTTGCATTCTCTGCTGAATCCTGCATTTTCAGTGTCAGCCCCAGCAGCAGTATCAGCTGCCTTTGAAGTCTTTGAAGTCTCCATAGCTCAGACTAAATGCATTCAAAAGAGAAAAAGTAGCAGGTTGGCAGAGGTAAGGGGGAGAAGAAGGTTTTTCACTTTACCTACAGCCACTCTTTACACTGTGAATGGAAGAATTAGAACACTTAAAAAAATAAAGCAACCCATTGATTTTTCCTTCAAAAGAAGCTTCAGCCTAAACCAGGATTATTTGAAAGCCTTCTTAGTGTGACCTGATGAGTTGAAACCACAAGTGTCCATTTTAGGGGGTAAAGAGGAAAGGGAAGGGATTTTCTATTGACCTTATTCTCAGTGTTTTAAAATATGGATAGGAATCAGAGTGAATCCATATTTTAGAGGAAAACCATGAGCAGTAAGCCACTGTTAAAACAGATTGAGATTTGCCCCTCATGATACTGCAATTTTGTCTTACTATTCAATTCCTCAAGAAAAAGTGGGGTGTTGTTAGCTCAAAAAGCCCCAGCTGCACAAGGAGGTAGATACTGAGCAGCCTTTCTAGGGAAATGGACTTTTTTCAGAACCATGGTTGAGGTGAGCAGTTTGATAGAGCAGGCTTGAGAAGCGCAATGAATGGAAGCTATGAGGAGCTCAGCTAATGCCACATACATTGCAACCAAAGGGCAGACACAGTGCAAGAGGAAGAGAGAAGGGCAAACTCTCATTGTCTCTGGCCATATTTTCTTTGAAATCAGAGGCAGGGTGCATATGATAGGGAACTTTTTCAGCTAATAAACCCAGCAGAGAGGATTATCTCCTTAGATGTGGCACTGTGCTAATGTGGTCATGCTGCTTCTGAACCTTTCATACTCCAGGAGATGTGTGTAACATACCAAGTTCATGAACAGTTTTCAACTTGTCAATGCTAAAGGCTTGACAGTTGCTAAAAAATATTTGGGGCAATACTCTTGAAATAAATTCTGAGAGACTGGGGAACTACTGATTTATTTAAAATATCAGCTTGACAGCTCGAGTTAGAGGAGGACTAGAAAGATTGTTAATATTGGCACTGTCTCATTTGGAACTGAAAAACTGATATTTTGAAAGAGTGAACTGAAAATCCAGTGGGGAGGAACATCAGATTGGGTCTGTCAAAATGTTTCATTTAGCTCAGTTCAAGAGCTTTTGTGTGTGCTTCTCATTTGGAAACATAATTGTCTGTTAATTCTATTATCTCCTATTTTGACCAACGAAAGACACCTTCATGATTTTGAAAATCTCTAAGTAGGATTTAGTGAAAATTTTGAAACTTTAGAAAATGGTAATGAATAATGGTAATTTCTGAGGAATTATGTCAGGAAATGTTGGGGTTAGCTTTCTGGTGCTTTCTAAGAATTCTTTTGTTTCTGGAAAAATTGCAATATGCTGTAGGCAGAGTAAAATTGAAAGCAAGCTGTCACCTAGAATGAAGGCTGGAACCTTAAGTCCTTAGGGTCCTTAAGCCAGTGAAGGAGCATGCCTTAAAATCAGAGTGTAAGCCTGCGTTACTTATCACCATGAATAATTGCATTCATCAGGTAAAAGGTAATATGAGCAAAGAAATTGACTGTTGGATAGATCCTCAGGCAGAAAGAGATTTTGATTACTAGGGGCAAAAAATAAGAACAGATTAATTGTCTTTATTATAAACGATGTCAAAAGGAGCTTAGAAGATTTGCCTAACAAGTATATGGGGGTTGGCTCAAATCTGCTCAATTGTATTTCTTTTCAGTGTTAGTGACATACAACAGGAAGCAGAGAAAACTGTATATGCATTATCTCTGGACCAATATCTTATTAATAAGAAAAGACCAAAGCATCTCAGAAAAGAATTTTTCTCTACCTTGTGTTACAGTGTGTGGTAATATATGCAGTATTGCAGGATGTGTGTTACTCCTTTGGAAGAAAATACAGCAATGAATAATAAGTTATGCTTGGTCTGTGCAACCAAACCATTTTTCACCAAGGTTGAGAGTACTGAACTTCATGCTTATAAAATGAAGTATCTCAGCTTTTAAAACTAGAAATATAATGAATATAGGGAGTGTTTCCTAACGCTGCAGTTAGGAAACCACACCCTTTTCTTTATCAAGGGAAATTAATCCTCCTATGTGTATTTGCTAGTGCTTTTCTTGCTTAATGGTTGAACTCTGGATGTAATGGACCTTTTATCTCTTCATTTGAGAACTGCTTTGCAGCTGAATAAGCCTTACTGTCATCCTACTTGGAAGCCTTTGTATACATTTATTTTCTTAATCTTACCCAATCCTTTTACATCTTTAATCCCTTAAATAACTACATAATTTATTCCACCCTATAAGATTTTTACTCCTGCCCATATGCTATATATATATATATGTATGTATGCTTTTTTTATAATCACAGCTTTTACTAACTCTAATCTGCTGTCATCTAATTCCCTAAGTATATCTTTCATGGCAAAATGATGACAATGCTGCAGATTTAATTGTTTCGAAGGCACAGTGAGTAAGTGGGGAAGAACCTCACAGACCCAACGGTGAGTGATGCCATTTTCAGTGGCACACTCAGCTTCCAATATTTATAATTTTTTCACTTGAAATTTGTTTTGGTATACATAACTTTGAACAAAATTAGTCCATTGGCTGTGAGCAACTTGCTTAATAAGTTTTAATGTGTTACCCACTGTCTGCAGCATGTGTTTTAATTTTCAACTCCTTGATTCATCCTCTAACTAATGGCTCGGCTTGAAGGACAAAAATGTCATGAATGCAAGGTAATCCATGTCTGCAGAAATGGGTAAGGAGAATTTCTTCCCTCCCCCAGGAGGGAGGTTCTTTTGTAACTTTACAGAGCCACTGTTATTGCCAGAACTGACATTCTACACTGCCTTTGTAACATGAGTTCATACTAGTTTTAACAGGGACCTTCTGTTCTTTCCACTACCTTGGCATGTTCACAAGTAATATCTACATTACTCACTCAGTACATGTGCCAGTGGCTAACAGAGGTACTAGAAACACGTTGTGGGAGGGGAGTCCAGGAATTAAAAGGTGATGATATGATTATTTTCAGTTTAAAATCACAAGTAAATAGAGGAAATTGTTTTCCTTTTAACAGTCTTGTTAAAAGTGTATATCCTGCTAGTGTAACAGAAGACAATGTTTCAGGTACTGTTTGTGGATGAAACAGTAGTTGTTTTAACACCTCACCACCATGACATTATTCTTTGTTTTCTTGCAAATTTGTTTTTTGAAGTAATGAATCATCCATTATTCTCTCAAGCAGAAACTAGCCTTTTGGCCAAATGAAACGTGCATCCTTTGTTCATCCTGTCAGTTGCAAAAGGAATTAGTGCCATGTAGAAAAACAATAATTACTTTCCTTCCTGCTCACATGATATTAAGAGGTATAAAATTTGGCAGGGCTGTTGGGAAAACTGAACATTTCTTGTTCCTCAGATCTTTATGTTTTATATTCTGCATGCTGCTGTGGTCTAAAGGAGCTGAGATTTTTGATATCCACATTATTAATATTTTCCATGCCATTTAATGGAGCTTGTGAGCACTATGAAATGAGTTCTTTTTCACAGACAGGACATGCTAGCATTGATTTGAAGGCCTGCTTGTTGAGGTTCACCTCAGTTTTGAAGTTACAACCTCTTAGTGTTGGGTTTATATCTTCTTAGTGTGCAAACTTAGCCTAACAGATGGTATAAGGACAGTCATGCCAAAGAACATTGTATGTGCATCTGTTTTGATTATTAGGATCCACATGACTGCTCAGGAGTTGCACAAGCAACAGGGGTTTTCAGGTTTTCAACACCCAAGGTGACCAAAGTGAAGCTATCTTTCTTCAAACGTCCTTTAAATTTAAAATGAACAAACAATCATTTGTTATCACATAAAATTAATGTGTGTTTCCAGTGGCGCTCCAAGTGGAAGCGAGATTTTTTTAGAATAAAACCCTTGTTCCCAGGCAGTGCCCTCTAGGAGTCAACTATTGATGTCATTCTAACTTATGAAATCCACCAACATTTTCAATCTGAGTTTTGATCTAATTGTTGTAAAAACGTCCTATACACTAAAAGCTACTGATGACCTTCAAAAGTAGCTAACAAAGGCTTGTTCTCTGCTTTAGCAGATTCAGTATTTCAACTACTTTTCAAAAAGGTACATTGGATTCTTCATATGATTGTGGTTGATGAAGCGACTCTGAGGGATAGCTCTAGTCTCATTTGTCCATTTGTTAATACAATATTTTTCTTCAATAGCTAGACAATTTTTTAAAACCCCCAACCCCTATACATTTTCAGATTCCCTAGGGGTTTCTATTGCAATTTATGACCTTTTGTCCTCTTACATTTCGGTTTTGAGTGATTTTTCTCTTATAACTATTTTTATTGTACAGGAAGAATTGATTGTTATTATCTTAAAAATACAGCAGCTCTTGCCAACTGTTCGTGAAATCGCACTTCTAAGACTTTAACTTTAATTGAAAGATTTCATATTTATTTAATTGTATAAGCTTATTCCTCCTGTCCATATTGCTGGTAATACAATTGCTTCTGTGATACACATTTGGAAAGCCGAGTCTTTGTTCTCATTCTATGGAGTTCCATTATAAATGTCACCAAGTTGTAGCTCATCCTTGTAGAAATATCTTTGAAGTTAGATAATGTTGGTCCAAGTTCTTCTGAATTAAGGTATGTTATAGTAGGCAATAATTTTGTCTGCTATATGCAGCCTAATTTGGTTTTGGGAATTTCTGTCCTACAGAAAATTTTTAACCAATGTGGCTGTTGACTGTGACTTCCTTGCCTCCAGATTTGCAGAGAACGTGAGTTATGATTAGCAAAAGATTTTGCCTTCTCTACAATACTCTTCCCTCTTCTCATAGCAGTTCAATGTGGTTGGATGGGGAACAGCACAACAAAATAAACAACAGTTCAACAAAACTGAAAAACAACGCCTTCTTTGTGCAGTGTCTTTAATCTAATACACCATATCGAGCTCCATGGTAAAGTTTAAGAATAAGATGGAAACCAGGGATGGAAAGTAGATGTACAGCAAAGACGGAAATGTGTTTTAGATCAGATCAGAAATAGATGGAGAGTCATTATTCGCTACAGGATCCATTTCAAAGCTGTACAGTAAAGAAGTTAGGACACCCTACTCATGAGTTCATGATGGATGATGAACAGCATGGTCTTTACAGGGTGGTGCTATGAAATCTGAGGCTTGGCACAGCCACAGAGGAAGTAGGAGGGCTGCAGGCATGTGTAGGAGCAAGTCTGGAGAAGCAGTAGATTGATTAAAGTTGTCAGAGTTCCCATCACAGCCCTTTCTTTAACACATGCTGAGCCTGATACAGGTTGACTGATTGACCGATAACACACCACCACTTCTTTCCACATCTTATCAGACCTGGAGTTAATGCTGGGCAGAAGGGTAGCTGGCACAGTGAATGTGTAGGCACCCTGGACACAAAATCTTCCCACTGCTTTGCAATTTTTACCTATCAGCAGTCCAGACTTGTTTTTGAAGTGAGAAATTGCAGCTGCATTTTGAGAGATGACAAGACTTTTCAGAAGAGGAAAGACAGGATTCTCACAGTGCTCTGGCTAGAAATGGAAATTCCTGCCTCCCATCTGGTGCCCTTTGTTACAGATTTGGTCTGCTGCCTGGAGAGAGACCAGAGCTTTTCACAGTGTTAGGGAGGCCAACAGAAGGGGCATCACTGGTTTCATCTGAGGAAAGTCTTACATTATCCAGTTTGGAAGATGTTTGGTCTGTCTGAAGCTCCCATCAGGAATTCTTCTTCTCCCTACAACACAGATCTCCTGCACTAGATGTCTACGGGGAGAATCGCAGCACTCCCAAGGTCCAAATTGCCGATGAAGAAGAGAAAATAGCAAGGAAAAAGGATGATGTTCAGGAAAGAAACAGAAATTTCTGGCTAGTTAATGGCAACAGTTTAAAATTTAGGTCCAAACAGTCAACGGCAGGTGCTGCTTGGGAGCAAGGACCTGTTCCCAGCAAATTCAAGCAAAGAAGCAAATACTACATTTTTAACTTGCAAAGCAATTAATATTTTAAACAGAATGTGAAGGATTATTTTTATTTTCTGGTGCCATCATCAGTTCTCCGTGTTCCTTCCAGCCAGGCACACTCCATTTGTGTAGCTCTAGAAAATACTTTTATTGCTTTTGTGCAATAGGGAACATCTGCAATCAGATGTTCCCCTTACATAGCTCAGCACAGAGATGATGAATGCAGCTCTGATGTTGATGCCAGATAAGAAGGCTTATCAAAAGGGGAGTGCCAAAGTGACAGAAGGGTAAACCTTCCATGGCTCTTTGTAGGATACACAAGGGTAAAATCTCCCTCTTTCTTTGTAAGATGTTCCCTAGTGGTGAATGAAGCTTAAATCTTGTGTAAATCAGAGTGTACTTAATCAAAGAGCTTAAATGACTTGCATAATTTGAGCATTTTCTGCTCTAAGCTCAAGTATGTATTTATATTTTAATTTTCTTGTGTAAAAATTTGTAGCACAAGTAGTCCCTCAAGTTTAATTGCACTGTTAGATAACCATATAAGAACTTTTTAATGTTAGCATTATGCATTTGATTGTTGCTATATTTATTACTTTGTGTCAATTTATTGTGTCTAAGGAGCTCAGAGATCCGTCAGCTGGTGAATTTACCTGGATACACAAGGTGGGGCTAGTTTATTGGTTCCAAGATGTGTTCTCTGTGTGCTGAAAACTTACAAAAAGAGTTGAAATGTGACCTAGAGACAGAGCAAGAGTAGGACTTCCTGGGTGCAGTTTGTTGGACTTGTACACTTGGGAATTCTTGAAGAAGGAAAATGCCTGCTATTCACTGCTTTTGTTGGGTTAGGCTTGGCTTTCTGTTCATTTTTGTAAGCAAACAAAATAGATCCCGGTGCAGGGCTGATCTGTGCTACTTATTTGTCAAACAAATGGAAACAAATTTGGAAAGCACAACCCTTGCCACGTCCACCAACCCAAGCATGTTAATTAATATGTTTTTTTTAATCTAAAACCTTAATGTTTCCCTTGGTGCTGAACATCGTGTGTACTGAGAAGAGACAGCAAAAGGGCTGAAAAAATATCTGGCCTCCAAGTCTCCCTCTCCCTGGGGAGAACTTCACATCCCCAAACATTTCAAACATCTTCATGTTCCAGTTTCAGCAGGTTACATCCAGGTTTGAGTTCAGTGTTTGAGCGAAATTAAGCTTCTGCAAAACCTCCTTGAAAGGTTAGATCTGTGTTCATCAGAGACTGAATTTCACAGCCTGTCACAGAAGTGATTGTTCTTAGCTGAGGCTTGTGTTGATTGAAAACCTTCAACCCTTTTCTCAGCAATACAACATGGTAAATTTTGCATTATTGTCATCCTATCCTTTTCCTTACCCTTATAACAACGGCCAACTAACTGAGGACTTTTTCATTTCAGACTCCTATTTATTTCTGAAAGAAATGGATGTTATTTAAAATTCCATCCCACCCACGATGTGAAACTAATAGACCTGCTTAATTATGGGAAAGCTATATGTATGGGTATTAAGGAAAAAAACCCTGAGAAAATGTTTTTTAAATGTTGATTGCTAATGAGATTTAATGATACCAAACAGAGTGTGCTGCTCTAAGAATTTCAGCATGATAAATGCTTTAAAATTCTACTGAAAGAAACACCAAAATAAGTTACAGTGCCACTTAGTAAGACACCCTTGAGTGAAAGTAATAGGCACGAGGGAGCATGACTTCAGAAAGTAGGCCCAATTACACACATTACATATATATTTCCTTCTGAGTATATTTCCTTCCTTTCTTCTTTAACAGTCTAAATTTCCAACTGGTTTCTTTGGGAGTTCTGGCTAAGTAGGAGTAAGCTTCACATTACAATTATCATCAGCTTCCTGTGGTCTAAGGAAAAGACATGTAAGATTAAAATAAAAATGTGCTACCTCCAGTTGTTGCAAACACTTGACTGATCAGAATAAAATGTTGTGGATTAGGAGGGTCAAATTTAGTGATGAACAATCTTAAGTGTCTTACAAATGCTTCAGAAAAAATTATGTGACTGACAACCTTGGAGTGCCATGACGTCCCTGGAGCCAGATGTTTAACACGGCTTCTGGAGGGATATTTCCAGGCAATGGGTAATGGCCACAGATAAAGAGGGAAGATCAATCCATATGCTTCAGCAGAGTTTCTTCAAAGATTCACAGTAGTGTAAATAAAACCTAAATATTGTTTCAAAAGGATAGCAGATGAGACCTTCTTGGAGTAACATTTTTTCCCACTATGGGAAGGGGAGGAAGGGAATAAAGCCCAGAGCTCTGGGATAGTAGACCTCATGTCTGTGCTTTTCAGAAAGCAGTAGCAGTCCTAAGTCTCCACAGTGGGGTCCTGAACAATGCTCAGAAGCCAGGGAATTCTGCTGCTGACACCTTCCCTTCCTGGAGTTCTGGTATGGTCAAAACAGGCAGTGAGTTAATTTTGTTGTCACTTAGAAACATTTGTGTCTTCAAATGGTTTTGTAATTTGGCTGCAAGAGAAGTACAAGGGGAAAGCAGAGTGATTTGTACCAAATATGTCTCATTTTATTTTAGAGAAACACTTACCTGGAATCAGTCATTGCTGCTCTGCTCTGGTGGCAGATTTCTATTTTGTGTATAGAGAAGATAAGTGTTTGTATATTCTACATTACACTGGGGATACAAAACATGAATAAATCTCTGACACTTGCATTTCTTAGCACAACTGTTATTCATGTAATATGCAGAAGCATTCTAATAGTGTGAGTCTTAACAGGGCTGGAGTTATGCTTGATGAAAACTCCAGCAGAACTTAAATTCCTTCTTATATCCAGAAAAAGTATGCCTTCTTTACTTTATTGCTATCCAGTCTTATACTTCAAGTCAGGTTTTAGAGTTAGAGAAGGCCTCAAAATCTCCAGTATGTGAAGGATTAATATAATACAAAATTTTCTAAATGAATAGGAAACAAAAGAGATTAATAGGAGACAGTGAGCACCAATATAGTGTGAACCAAAGGTTTCTGAATGTCTAGAAAAGATTCTCAGTTAACTCAACAGAATTTGAATAGAATCATGCTTTATATTGAAAAACTCTGAAGTGATTATTTCCTTTGTGTGCTTTTCTTCTTCCTTTCTTACTACAGTAGCCTCTATCTGTTAGAAATTATAGGTTTTGTGAATGCATTCCTAAATACTCCATTCTTAAAATATCAGTGGCATTTGAAAAATATATATTTATATTTTAAAAGTTAATAGAAAAATATGTTTCAATGACTTGGTGCACTGAAATCTTTCTCAAAAAAATTAACTGTCCATTTTGTTTTGGTTGGCAGCAACAGCCTCTACCTAGCTGAGCTGCCATAGTGTCTCATGGGAGTTTAAAGTTCATGCGTATCAGACACTGGTTTTTATATAAGCTGAAGCTTATGTAAGCTTTGTATAAGCTTAAGCTTCTTTAGACCATTCATTGCCTTCTAGCATATCTTTGGAGTATGAATAAATTTTTATACTTTATGCTATTTCAGGCTCGCAAAATAATTACTGAGATTTTCCATGGGATGAATCCCACTTTTGGATGGATGTGTCCTTGTGCGTGGAATCTGAGACACTTTGGGCTTTGATCTCTGATCTTGCAAAACACTGAAATGATAGTATTCTTTCAAAACAGAAGACACCAAAGAAACTGGAATGCCCTTTAAGGCAGGGAATTTGTTGGTGTTTCTCAAGTCAGTGGAAACTAAGAATAACCAATATTTTGTGAGAGTGGGTAAAAGGCAACAAGAAACTCACACAAAAACTTCCTGTGAAATAATCAGATCAATGAAATAAGGTGGATAGAAAGTACAGTGGGTAATAGAAATATAAAAATCCACACAAGCAATCCTAGAAAAAAGTACAGTATACTCCTGGGTGCTTTATAAAAAACCCACACTTTTACCCATGATACAATTAGTGTTTTGTATAAGTTTGCGTACAGTAGTTCTGAAAATCTAAGTATATTACCTAACTGCTAACAGTCAAGGCAAAACAAAAGAAAAAAAAACTGCTTTCGTCTGCTCCATTTGGCTACATTACATTTCCTGCAATGGATCATTATGGATGGATGGATGGATGGATGGATGGATGGATGGATGGATGGATGGATGGATGGATGGATAGATAGATAGATAGATAGATAGATAGATAGATAGATAGATAGATAGATAGACAGATTAGATAGATAAATAGATAGATTAGATAGATAGATAGATTAGATAGATAGATAGATTAGATAGATAGATAGCCTGTTGGTGGTCTCAGAATATCAGCTACAGTAAGTGAAGGTCCTCCTTTATTTCCTATTCCTGGCTTTGGAATACCAGCCAGGTAGGCTTACTTGTATTTCTATTTATCACTGCACAGAAATAATTCTTTCATCTGTTTTCTCTATCTAAGAGCATGAGCTTTCAGGTTTATGTAAGCTCTCAAGAAAATCTCCTGTACCCTATTGTTGCCTCTAATACATCCATATGATATTTTGTATCTTTCATATCTTCTAAGAGTATTTTGCAAAAAAGTCCAATAATATTTTTTTCTGTCAATGTTTTCTTCCTAAAAGAAAAGGCACAGTGCTAATAGTAGCTTGCAATACATCCTTCTAACTCCCTAGAGAGTTTTGCTGTGTCTTCTATGTTTTCTTTTCTGGTCCTGCTTACCTTGAAAGAAAAAGAATAATAGGCCTCCCCAATGGCTAAAGAGCATATGAAATATAGTAGGTAAAAGTTAATTCAAATCCTTTATGCAAGAGAAAAAGATGCACTTTCTGTTTTAGAGACTGAAGCATTTGGGTTTCCTGCCTGCCCTATTCAGCAGTGCTATCAATTCTGTCTTGGTGTGTCCTTTATCCTGCAGTGTTGAGTCCAAGCAGGGTCCACGTCTCACGCTGGCCTCCTGTAATAATAATGGCAACATTAACGATAAGAAAATACATCAGTGGTCTCAATATTCCTGGAACAATTTTACAGGGCTACTGAAATAGGCAGGCCTTTAGTTAGTATACTGAAGCTAGTTGTCCTTTTTTTGCACAAGGTGCTGAGCAGTAAACTTTTTTATTGAAACATAAATTGGAGACAGAAAAAAATAACTAAATAAAATAATGAAATACCTGTGTAGCTGCTGTTCTTGTAATGACTTTTCAAATACAGGATAAAAAAAGTAAAGCCATGGTACAAATTATTTGAAGTGTCCTATGACGCTAAACCAAGAGCTGTGCAAAATTGCTCATGCTGGTTAGTGGAAAGAAACAGGCATTCCTAGGGCTTGATCTATGGCATTGCTAAGTAAGTAAACATATAAATTAAGTTAAACAGATTGTGTATCATAGCTGTTCTTTCTGTTTATAAAAGGACAATATCTATATGAATAACTCACACGTAGACCTCTACATGGTATGCTAAATTTGCACACATATCACATAACCTGGCAAACCAGGAGGGGTGCACACCTAACATGTTGTGCATCACATTGTGCCCTGCTTTGAATGATGTATAACAACTTACTGCCATTGGTATAGGACAAAAAAATGAGTAACCAAACAAAACAAAAAATCCATTGAAGGCAATTAAATGGATGCAGTCCACCTGGTATTTTATTCTAAAAATATAAATTTTAATTTCATTTTAAGTGAAGAAAAATTTTGCAATATTGAAAGAACTTGAGAAATATAAATGCTGCATTTTTGCTGTCTCTATTAATAGCAGTCATAAAATAATAGAGTTGATAATATCATCCCAGGTTAAGGATTTTGATTCATCAAAATCCTTCTGTATAGAATTATTTTAATTACAGACTAAAGTTTCCCTTTAAATTTCCCAGGATTATTTCTTTGTTCCAGGGTCAAGATCAATAATATTTTTGGAGTAATATATGCACTCAGCACTCTGTGCTGGGTTAAGAGCTGGCTGGATGGCCAGGCCCAAAGGGTGGTGGTGAATGGTGCTGCATCCAGCTGGCAGCCAGGTACCAGTGGTGTCCCTCAGGGGTCTGTGCTGGGGCCTGTATTGCTCAATATTTCTTATTGACGACATAAATGAGGGTATTGAGTCTTTAATTAGTAAACTTATGCATGACACTAAGCTGGGAGCGTGTGTTGATCTTTTGGAAGGTAGGAGGGCTCTGCAGAGACACCTGGAATGATTGGATGGATGGGCGAAATCCAGTAAGATGAAGTTTAATAAGTCCAAGTGCTAAGTCCTGCATTTTGGCCACAATATCCCCCTGCAATGTTATAGGATGGGGACAGAGTGGCTGGACAGTGCCCAGGCAGAAAGGGACCTGGGGGTGCTGGTGACAGCAGCTGGACATGAGCCAGCAGAGTGTCCTGGTGGCCAAGAAGGCAAATGGCCCCTGGCCTGTGTCAGGAATGGTGTGGCCAGCAGGAGCAGAGAGGTCATTGTTCCCCTGCACCCAGCACTGGTGAGGCCACACCTTGAGTGCTGTGCCCAGTTCTGGCCCCTCAGTTTGGGAAAGACATTGAGATGCTTGAGTCCAGAGGAGGCAACGAGGCTGGTGAGGGGCTGGGAGCACAAACCCTGTGAGGAACGGCTGAGGGAGCTGGGGTTGTTTATCCTGGAGAAAAGGAGACTCAGGGGTGACCTCATCACTCTCCACAGCTTCCAGAGAGGTGGTTGGAGTCAGGTGGGGGTCAGTTTCTTTCTCCAGGCAGCAGCTGACAGAATGAGAGGTCACAGTCTCAAGCTGCACCAAGGGAGATATAGATTGGATATTAAGAAAAAGTTTTTTACAAAAAGAGTGATAAAAAACTGGAATTGTCTGCCCGGGGAGGTGGTGGAGTCACCATCCCTGGATGTGTATAAAAAAAGATTGGACGTGGCACTCAGTGCCATTATTTAGTTGAGGTGTTAGGGCATGGGTTGGACTCCATGATCTTGAGGGTCTCTTCCAACCTAGTGATTCTGTGGTTCTGTGATTCTATGACATGTGTTCAAATTTTAATACAAAAGATAAAAATTGAGCAAGCCACAAGTATTTCTACATTGTTTTGAGGTTATCTGTTATATAAATAAAGTGAGTTAGGGAAGTAAAAAAATCATGCTTAAGCTGCAATGTAAATGTAAATACACAAAGAAAATAAAATCAAATTACCACTACTGTCATATACATTAATGTACTTAATAAAGATATTTTTCCACTGGAAAATAAGATCCCAGTTTGAACTAGATTTTTCCAAAGACATATTAGAGATAGCTAGATGAAGTTTAGAGTGAAGAGTAAGCTTGCATTTTCTCAACTGTCCTTTAAAGTTTTTGACTGGATTTTATGTGTGATAGGATGAAGGAGAGAAGAAACTTAAACTTGAAAATTTGCTTATTTTTTGCTTAAGAAAAGAGATAGCATGTGCATAAATACCTTCCTGTCTTTATGTTGTGCATCTTTTTCTGTCAACAGCATAGAATTTCCACTTCTGAGCTTGATGGCCCATAATCAGTTTTCATCAGGTGACAGATTCATGTTTTCCAGCTGCATGAAGGTGTCTGACATAAATACTTGTTACTTGCATAGACATATTGTTTCAAAAAAGGGTCTGTCACAAGAAAACCTCAGGCATCAGAACTTATTTTTCCCTTCTTCTTTGCTGCTATTCTGTACCATTGCTCTGATGTCTCATTATACCTGCACAAGAAAGGCTATTATCCTTCACACGTTTAGCTGCTGATCTAAATGAAAGTACATTATCTAAATAGTTGAATCAAGAAGCATACAACTAAAACTCATTTCAGTTTGATCTGTATTTCTTGGTGCTTTAACAGGTTAACAGCTTCCTGTGAAATTACTTTATTCAAGGGTTTTCACCATAATTTGGCCATAATGTGGTCTAGACCTGATGGTAATAAGAACTTGCAGAAAATCTGCAGTTCATTTTATGTCTCAGTAGAAAAACGTGTCTTTTTTAAATAACTCAGAAATTGCATTCAGAAACAATATGCACATTAGTAAGGATGGGTCTAATAGGGAATTTTCCTAACACCACAGAGTAAGTATTTCAAGCACTTATGATAGCATGTGAATATTAAATATGACCCTATTAGCATTAAATGGTCAGTTAGTTAGGTCCCTGAATATTTACTTCAGTAATACTGGAAGTGAAACACAAATTAAATTCTTTTTTGTGTGCTGCACATTTATTTCATGCTTCCAGAGGCTCTCAGTGGTACTGTAGCAGTATTCTGTCTATGCCAGCATATGTTATTATCATTGTGGAAGTTTATATGGGAGATCATTTTGTCATTAATCCAGACTTCTGGAAAACTTCAGAGCAGGAAGGACATGTCATGGTAGAAATCAAACAAATACATCATCTTGAAGCAACAAAAGTGGATTCCAAGTATGTGTGCTCTATTTCCATTCTACACCCTGTTTTCTGGTTGTGATATTAACGTTTGTACGTGATGTAAGCTGAAAATACTTAACAGGCTTTTGAAGGAAATTAATCATATTTTACACAGTGTTAGGGTATTCTTTTTTCTCCTTCATATTTAAAAAGTCATAAATAATTAAAACCTGTTAACAGCTTCAGTGTTGCAAACAGTTTAAAACCAAAAAGTTCATTGCAATGCTTTTACATCTATCCAAGGTACCTTCTCATTTTTACCATAAGGATTCAGGAAATTTATCCAAATCCAATGCATTCAGATTTGCCAGGTGTTTTATCTTCTCAGAAGTGAATAAAGAGGTTTATTCTTTTGTTGAAACTCTCTTGTTTCTCACTTTATTTCTGGTGTTCCTAACTATTTGACTCTGTGGTGTATTAAGGAAAAATTGTTTAGGTTATTGTTAATAACCTCCTCAATAAGCAGGTACCCCCTACTTCAGCATGGCAGAGGAGATATTTTTGATCACAGACCCTTACCCTCACACAGACCTGAGCCACAGAGAAATGTGAAGCACAAGGGGGAAGAAAGACAAGCACATGAGAAACTCAACCAGCAGACCTGCCATGGCTGTGAGTTCCAGTCATATTCCATTAGCTCCCAAATGACAGCTTCCTTTGGTTCTGGCAGAACTGCAGCCAGAGGACTGGCCATCATGTGCCTAAGCCTAGAGAAAGGATCATAACTGTAGTTGGTGGTTGCAGAATCCTTTCTGTCCACAATGTAGCAGGAATGTGCTGGCCCTAGGGAACACCTGTCTGCTAGATGAATGCTTTGGAATAAAAATTGTTCAGTCAACACTTACACACGTTCCTGAATTGAAGGCTACCTTTTATGTGCCAGCAAATTCAACACCAAATTTTGTTTGAGTTATGGATGGCAACTTCTCTGGTTGTGTTACTGGCTTTGAGGAATCTGGTCTCTGTGGAAGATGTCCCTGTCTCAGGCAGGGGGATTGAACTGGATGATCTTTGCAGTCTCTTCTAATCCAAACCATTCTATGATTTTATGATTCTATTACTCTGCCTCACCAAGTGGGTGCACAGATAGTAAGAAGACAACAATGGTGCTGGGTGTTATTGTATCTTTATAGACACAGGTGAGGAATCTAAGCTGGGAAATTAACTTTTCTTACTCTCTGAAGTATGTCTTTTGTTAGAGACACCTGAACTTGCACAGAGCAAGCTGTTGTGGCTCTCCAGCATAACTCAGGCATGAGCTCAGGTCTGGGAAGCAGTGAAGCTGTGTTATCTCAGCATGCCACCCTGGGGAGAGTGTGTCTGGCTTTCTTGCTTCAAGTTTTGGAATGGGTTTGGTTGCTGTGAGCTTGGGAATCTCTGTGCCACAGATGTTTGCATGCCATGAAAAGAAAATCCAGCCTATTATACTGCATACATCAAATCTGACACACAGTTGCTGCCCTTTTTGTCATCCTAGTCAAAACTATAAAAAATTGAAATTTACTTACTTCATGTCTTTATTCTTTCTTACTTGCCAGACTCACTAGTCTCGTCTTTGAACTGTGTCATGATTCTCATGTCTGGGCTGCAGAGCTAAATTCAGGATTTTGAACTTTTTCTTCACTCAGGATATCTGCGTCTCACTGTTAAGCAGGGTGCTAGTTCATGTTGCTGTGCAGGCAAGTACTTTCAAGTGAAAAACTTAAGTTTTCTGCTTTTCCAGCTATCATTTTCAATCTTATAGGCTCAAAGTGTTCACTCATCTGGTACAAAGTTCTTTCTTTTCTTGCGACTTTCCTTTTATTCTCCCTACCTCTCCATCCAGACTTGTCTCTTTCTCATTGGTCCTTTACCTCATACTTTCATCTGTTTTCTTTCCATTGGTCTGTTCTTAATTTTATTTTACTTTCTACAGATCTTCAGTTTAAAAAACACACCTCTGACTCATTCTCCTCAAAATGTATTCAAAGAAATATCTTCATTCCTCATATTTCTTCAAGACCCCTAGAAGTGGGTTTTGTTTCTGAGATTTTGGATAGATATTTCACTTCCATGACAGTTATAGATATTTCAGGGTTCATATCACCGCATCAGAAATACAGCCAGTCCAGACTCATAAATCAGTATTACTAAGGTGTATCTGAAGAACTGAAACACTTTTATTGCAAACATCAGTGATAATATGGGCCTCAGAATTGCCCTGGAATATGGATGAGTACAAACCATTTAGGAACAAATATTCTGGCTGATAACTGACAGCCAGCCAAAAGCAGCCCCTGATAAAGATAAATAACCTGTACTCAGGGAAATTTTTTGCATCATTAAACATGGTGAGCATATTAGCTAGCAGGGGGTGGAGCTGAGTCCCTAAAGAGATAAATCTAAATTATATGCACTGCAGTGATCATAACAGTAATGCACCATCTTGGCTAACTAGCTGACATCAACAGGGAAGGGAATTTCAGATTTAAATGAACCAAACTCAGTAGCATTGCACTGTGCATACAGATTAATTGGAGCACATTCATGAACTTTTTAGCCTTTTTCTCTGGTCTGTCTTCATTGGTGCCAAAGCACAAGGAGTTAGACTATTCTTGTCATTTCTGCATCATTTTTTATTCTTACTTTCTTGTGTGGTTTGATTAATTACTCCTTAACTTGCTTTCCATTAATCACCTTATACCACAGTTGTATCAACCCTTGCCAAGAGCCTATAGATGGACAGGAGAAATTTAGTGGTATTTTTCTGTAAATAGGAAAGTACACTCAGCAATTATACACCTAATATTTCAAAATGGGACAACTCTGAAAGCAAAGAAAGCATTTAGTTACTCAGACACATATAAACAATCAAATTAAGCTTTCCTAGAACATATTTTGGATCTAATATTTCCCTTAAAATTAATATGGTTTATTTTTAGAACCATATAAAGCATTTATTCCTTATCATAGGATAAGGAATGTCTTTAAAAAAGATAATTGCATGCTTTCAAATATTTGCTATTTTCATTTTCCAAGAAAAGTTTGGGTTCCAGCTGCTAGAAGGTGCATGAAGTAAAAAGATGAATATTAATTGGTTGAAACTGATTTGGTATAACTTACAGTTTTATATTATTAATTGAGTCCATTTATTTCCTGTTGACTTGGCAAGTAAGGAAGCAAACTGGATATGACAAACACATTTTTATTCAAAACCAAATATGCATTTTCATGAATAATTGCTCTCAGGTATGTTATTGTCCTCATAGTAATCAAATCTGTTCAGGTGGCTCATAGATAAATCAATAGTTATCCTAGTTCTATCTGAAAATCCACTTGCAAATGTCTGGGTGTATTCGATAACATAGCCTGAAAGAAGCATGAGAGTACAGAAACGTGACATACAAAGGGCACTGCTTTTGCTCCATTCCTCATCTCCTCTCTGCTCCAGGTCTATGATTGCAGCAAAGAACTCCTGTGTGTGCTCCTGGGCATCAGGCCTGTGGTACCTAAACATCCATCAGATTGTCTGGGCTGCTTTTCCCCCTGGGGAAATGGTGATGAAAGGCAGGAATTGCTTACACTGATGGTAGCAAGGAATTTTTCACCTAGCTCCCTGTGAGACTTGTGTTCTAGCTAGGGGGGCTGCATCTGACTGTAGTAACTCTCTGGCCTGGGTACATGGTTTAAGTAGGCTGCAGCTAATCAAGGAATTTCAGAAGTTTTACTAGTGGCCAAAAGCATCTTGTCCCTTAGAGAAACAAATAAATAATGGCAACTGGCATTTTATGGTGCTGCTTCATCCTAGGGAATTACAACTTCTCAGAGTGCCTGCTCGGTAGCTCATGGTATTTAGCAAAATAGGAGATATATCAAGAGAGTTGATTGAGTACACTTGCTAGACAAGTTTTCCCCGTAAAGTAACAAACAGAAAAATTACAACTTGACTATGTGGTAAAATCAGCTCAGCTGATTTGCTCTACTGGGCATTCAACGACATGGACTGAGGGCAGGAAATCTCTTGACTCCATGAAAAGCTCCAGCTTCAAGTCCCAATTCTGCAGAGAACCTCAGCATATATTTTAAACCTCTCGGTACTGATTAAAGCTGAACTTGAATGTTTTGCTATCCTGGGGCTCTAATGAGGAGGTAGGCAGCAGGAACCTTTTTAGGAGCTTACCAGAACTTTTCTATGCAGGAAATTAGCTGGGAAATGATAGAGAATAACTCCTACTCTGACTACCCTCAGTTGTAAATAAAATGTAAGCCTTAGTGCGATGGCATTGCTCCAGGTCTTCCTGTCAGTGTTGCAGGTTATAATCATAAGATTCTTCATGCAAAATATCATGTTTGTGGAGCAAATCCCTGCAAACCAGGGATTTTATACCACATTTTTCTGTCAGGAACCATTTTGACTAAGTTCAATAAATCAGTTTTGATGCTGAATCACAAAGTCCCAAGGACTGTTTAGGTAGTTGTGGCGGAAAAAAAGCTCAGTAAAAATGATGTTTTCATAGAGTTCTCAGTTCTGCCACAACTCAGCTGAAAATTTGTGACCACTTATGTATTACTTATGTGAATGATCTAAGTCTAATCATTAAAAACAATGATTATTTCCACTGCTCTTGAGAAACTTTTGAATTTAGGACAAGAAATGTTGACCATGCTCCCTAAGCATTTTTTTGCCATAATCAGCCATTATTCTATTTTAAAAAGCTGCAACCTCTTAATTTAAAAATTTTATCTCCAAATGTGATGTTGCAATCAGATTTCATCAAATCTTGTGAGCTAGAAAATTTTTTTTCTCAGATCAATCCTTCTCATTATCATTAGCTCTCAGAGGACGCAGTTCAAGACACTCCATTTGGGGTATAGAAATACATTACTACAAAAAAACCCAAAGCACTGACAGAGTCAGAATACAGCTTGATACCCTGTTGGTCAGGGTGTTGGTAGCAGTGTGATTAAATGGTGGCTGCAGCCCTCCTGGAGTGACAGATGTGGTTCTGTTGAAGCAGTGATCCTGTAGAAGGGTGTAGTTTTCTCTGAAGGTCCAGTGGTGTAGATGAATCTGGTCTCTCCTCTGGGAAACCAGTAGAAAAAGACTGCTGTGTTCTCTAAATTCAGATTATATCCAGGTAGGAATGCCTGGCTCCTCCTCCTGGGTGGAGCATCTCCCAATGGGATGATGTAATTGTATCAGTCATGCAGTGAGACTCAATGGCCCATTAGCAGAAGGTATCCCCCAGAGGAAGGATGGGTCATGGAAGAGATAAAGAGCACTGCCACACTTGGTTTTAGCAGCTGGCCCATTAACAGAAGACATCTCCCAGTTATAAGGGATGGGTATAAAAGAGCTAAAGAACACTGCCCCACCTGGTTTTAACAGATGGTAACAGAATACATACTTTTGGTTAATCTGGAATTGGAACCCAAGACAGGGACTTGGATTTCTGCTCATCTAAGCAAGTCTGCTCTATAGACTTGCTTATGGGTTATATCAAATTGAAGACTTGTATTCCTTCTACTCTCGTTTTGCTGCTTTTGGTCTTTTTCTTTTCTGTGGTTTTGTTTGTTTGGGATTTTTTCTGTCTTCATATTATTTTTTTTCCTTCATGCTTTCTCTTTGACTTCTTTCTTCTACTGTTTATTTCTTTTCTTATTTTAATTTCACTTAGAAATTCATAATGGAGTAAAATGACTAAGACAGAATAGTAAAGTAGAATCAACTCTATATTTGAAAGCTGAGCAACTTCTCTCTGAATGTTAGGTTATGTGACTTGGAAATCTTCTCAGTGTACAGAGAAAATCAAAATCTCTTGAAGTGAATAAGAAATGTTTTACTTCAATGGGTTGATGTTTAGGGAGTACTCTGATATTCCTCCTCAGTTTTGGCAAGCGTTCAGTAATTTTAACAATGTCATTTAACTTCTCAAGGAAAAAAAAATCCCAAACCAAACCCCAAACCAGGACAGTGCAAAATATTGTATTTGTTGTGTTCTTTATTTCCATAATTTTCTAATAGTCATGATCATGTAAGATCCAGGGAAGAAAGTTTAGTCCTGCCACCCATTTACTGAAGGCAAAAAATGCTTTGATATATTTTTCTCAAGCTGTGACTTATAAAGCTTTGTGAAAATAGAGTAGAAAAATCCCCAAACACCCTTGTGATAAAACTGTGAGTAAGCAGTTCCATGCAGACTGTAATTTTCTTTCCTAATTGCAAACGCCTTCTAACACCTTTCCATCACTTTATTCAGCATTTTTAATAACCAACAACCAAGTAAATGTGAGTAAATCACATTGACCTTTAAGGTCCATATATAGATCAAAATAAACATACCGAGATTAAACACGTTGTTGCTTTTACTGCAGTGATATGCAAACAATTATAGATGGGGTCAATCTAGGGCACCATTGATATTGCTTGCCAACCAATTTATTTGTGAAACCTCTAACCTCCTTTAATGTGTTGCTTCAAAGAGGAAGACCTAAGAGGCTCTTAGGTATGACTGATGGAAAATTGACTTATTTTTTTTAACTAGTAAGAAATTCTGCATAATTTTTATGATTTATTTCTTAATGAAAGATAAATGTATAGTAATTTCAAATCTGCTTGGTGGTGATTTTCTGAGATATTTTAAAATAGAAGTATTTTATGTATTTAAATATCTTAGGAAAAACATTCAGACAAAATACTAAAATAACAAAGTACAAAGTGCAATAGAGCTTCATAATTTTTATCCACTTTTCAATTAGTCACAGAAGAATATGTCTGTCTATTCTTTCACGATATACTTTAGGATAATGTTTTTCTTGAAAATGTTGCAATATTGTAATTTTAACCAGAAGATTGTTCAGGCATGTGATAAAGTGATTATTTTAAAAAAAAGACATTAATGTGGTGATTAGCTTATATTGCTTTCATTATTATAACAGTTAGAACCTTACATTTGAATTATCAATACATGATTTAGAGAGGGGAAAACAACTTTAGAGCTGAATACAAAACAGACAATGCAAATCATTACAAAACCTTAATCTACCCGGGTTTAAAGCCAATTATTTTTTTAATGCTCTCTATCCTCAGTACATCCTCAAGAGAAATACACACAATTCTAAATTAAAAAATGTACTCATTAGGATTGAAAAAATGAATTTTAATCTTTTAATGTCAAGTATTTCTAATGATTTCTAAATTTAATTAGAGAGCAGTATGCTTGCTATCAATATATTTTTGTGTATGATTGCATTTTCAAGGAATGATAAAAACTAAGGCCAGCTAAGGTGAATATATTGCTTGACATCCTGGAGAAGGCAAAAAGACAAAGACATCTTTTCCTGGTACCCAACCATTTTCAGTTTTAGTTCGTGACCTTTGAACATTATTCATATGAAAGCAGAATCACAAACAAAACCCTGTTTTCATTTGTCTGCTCTCCTCTAATATCTTATTATGTAATTGACTCAAATTTTACAACATCTTGAACAGGATGCTTTTACTGAGATAAGCATGATTGTCCTGTTGGGGTGGTCATTTTATATGTGTGTTTTGTTTTGTTTTATTTTAACGTGCATTTTCCTTTAGGAGTCCATTTATCATGGCAGATCATGATGGAATTGTGGTAGGCAGGTGCTGATCCCTTTTAAATGCTGGCAATGAGCGCCAAAGCTCAGAACAATCCACAGAAGCAGGCTGGAGGGTGTGAGATGATAAAGGGGTAGGGAAAAGCACTTGCAGTCAGGAAAAAGGAACCATGATCCTGCACTGCCAACAACACATTAATAACTGGCAACTACTAATAAATTCAGCAGGCTCTGAAGGCTTCACAGAAGTTGAATGACACAATATAAAAGAGACTGCATTTATTCTGGCTGGGAGATGAGTTAATTTGTCCAAGCAGCTCTTTGTAGCCTGTCTGAATGGCACCAGCACCCTAGTTTTGCATATATTAAACTAGAATGGCTGTTTATCACTAAGGTGCTTTTTTCTAGTCATGCACAAGTTTCTGAGTTGTACAGACTAAGAAAATAGGAAAGGGAGCATGTTGCCCTGAAGGAATTTTTGACCATGGAGCTCATGGCAGCTTCTTTTGTCCACAGCAGTTTGTGGATGGTGTCAGTGTTAACTAGAGCTGCCTACTTGGCATGCCCTGAGGGCTTGGGCATTTTTGCTGCAGCTGTTTGCAAACAGAGAGTGTCACATGCACACACACATATGTGTTCCTTTAGCCCTGAGGTTTGCTCCAGGTATATCAGACTGCAACTCAGGAAAGACAGTGATGTTACTGGCCTGGGAAGGGTGAAGTATTTCCACTGTTGTGGAATGGACTTCTGAGGGTCTCTTCACTGAATCTGAAACTCTGATGGGGTGACTGATGTCACATGATGTTTGATTCAGGCTGTCCAGCTTTTTCTATCTATTACCTAAGACATGAAAAACCGATGGTGAGGTAGGAGCTGGAAACATTTTCTGCAGTATAGGCAGGTTCCATGTCACTTTACTGATCTTAGAAGCTCAGCATCTAGTCAAAGTTCATTTTTGCCAGCTCTTCTTGGTAGTCCAGGTTGAGTAAGAAAGCAGTTCCTTCCATTTGTTTTAAACTTTACACTCATGTGAGATGAATGATTGTTTGATCTCTTACTTCTTTTTCGTTGACTACAGAGGCAGTGGAAAAGACTGCCTTAAAAGACATATCTTTCTTTCAGATGGATAAAATTATGTCACAGGAAACCTCAAGGACTAAATGGGTTATTTCATCTTTCCTTGAAATTAACAGATTTGTTTATATGAAGTAGATACTCATTGTAGCAGCCACTATTTACATTGCTTTTGTTGAACATCTACCACACAGGTCATGGATGTTCTCCCCAGACCTCTCTCCATAGTTCATACCATAACTATTCTCTGCAGCTCTAGCCTTCTGCCTACATGTCAGATTAAATTGGGGTGAAGATGCAATTAGTGCCAGGAGATCTGAGTTCAGAATTTCATGCCATAGTAAGCTCAACTGTGGATTCAATTGTGGAAAACAGGCTAAGTGTTTTGAGTGGCATTATTACCTAATTACATTTACCTAATTACATTTTAATTAGGATGAGTAGCGAAGGGTTCAGTATTCCCAGTAAGAAGAGGTTTCTGTCCGAAGGCTTTGACAGTTCTTTGGAAGATGCACAGGAAAATTATCAATTTCAGTCTGTTTTGGTTTTAAAAGCCCATTACTGTCATTTTATATATAGACGGACTAAAGAATTAGTCAATTTTAAGTGAATTGTAAATTCTGTAAGTATGGATTGCATTTTTTCTTTTCTTTTTGTACAGAATAATTTTGCTATGGGAATATATTCATGAACTGACATTTCACAGAATTTTTACAATGATTAGCACAGAAATGAAACATGGACTGCTCTGCCTCTGCATATATTCCAGAAAGGATTCAGCAAAGTCTACGACTTTGACCTATTCAATGTTTTCAATTTGGTGTGTTAGCTGTTTTCAATCTCCTCCATTTCTAATTTTGGTACTTTGTGAGGAGGATGTGAAATAGTCAGTCCATCAATATATGTAATAGTGAGAAGGTAAAAAATGCTGATGTTAGTGAACAGGAAAGTAGCCTTGTTTGAAATTTGGTCACCTGCAAGTGTGTTTGCAGTCTAAACAATGGTATTGCAAATTTTTATACTTATTGCCTTCCTATTTATTTATCTTCAGATTTATTCAGTTTATTTTGATAAGTTGTATTTTTTTCTAATTGCAGTGTGTTTCGCATGTTAGACTGTTGTTTTAACTGTTCTGCATTCCAAAGCTCTTACTTTATCTACTTCAAGAGAGACCAGTAACCTCTTTTATGATATTTGAATGTTTCCCTAGTCACTGCTTAATGTGTACTTACACAATGATTTCTCTGGGACTTTTTATATGCTTAGGATGTAGTATGTGTATGTACTGAATATTTCAGAGTTGTCTCCTAGTTAAAAAATATTTTAATCATATGCAAGTCAGGATTAACTTATTTCTAACTTTGTATATATACCTCAGATTGCGCTGTTTCATGGGAATAAAATATAATAAATCATACTCTTTAGATAAGCAGATAAAATGGCTCAAAAGACACAAAGTTTATACATCTGTTGGATAAAGCACTTCCATGTTTATACAATAACTTTCCAAAGAGGAAATGTGCTTTAATCACTCATGTTTTTTATTTCTCTGCCTGATGTTCCCAAAAGCAAGTTCTTCTGGGCATCGCATTAAAGCATTCAGAGATCCTAGTCAGTACTGCTGCAGCATTCTTCCCAGCCATACTTTGCTCTCTTTTGCACAGAGAACAAATCAAACTGTGATGTCTGAATTCTCATGAGAAAGAGTGTAGTGAGAGACAAATGTGAGTCCTATAAGAGACCAAATAAAAGTTACAAATATAAACATAATCTGGTTACCACCCCACAACTGTGACTTTGCAGACTTTCCTAGATACTCTGTTTTGAATCATTCTTTCAATATACAGATGTGCTTAAAATGAAACAAACAAACAAACCAACCAAAATGTTCATGGGATTCTATTACAGAGGTATTGGTAAAGTATAATGACAAAGTACAGTACAAAGTGTGATTCAGTCAGTTCTGCTGGATTGGTTACATAAACCTAAATGCTACAGAAAAGATTTTAAAAGTTTCTATTTGTTATAAAGGGACAGGAAATGTTGTTAATGTTTTTCTCCAGAAAACTGCATTGAAGGATCTTTAACATTCTTAATATCAATGATAGAAACCCTTTGCACGTTTGCTCATTCTAGTTTGTTTCATCTTGTTCAGCTGCTTTCTCACTGTTACGCATTAAACACATTTTTTGAAAGGATTTGTGCCAGAACATGTTTGTGATGATGTAAAGGCCATAACCTTTTCAGTACTTCTCAATAGGATAGTTTCCTTTAATTATTTCCATCCTCAGTATCTAAAACATGTTTCAGTTTTAAGAGGAGTAATTTCTGTAAATGCACTCTGATATTTTCCTTTGCATCTTGGTCCTCTTGTAACAGAATTTTGGCACCTCTGTTTTACAACCTGGCTTTGTAGCAGAACCTCAATGGATTACCTAGGACAAGAAAGCTTAAAATAATAATAGGAAAGGTAAGGTTGTGCACTTTAATATTGACTTCCACTCAGTAATATTCCAAATGATCTTATGCAAGTTCTTATGCAGAAACTTATGTACCAGAAAACCACAATATTTTCTTGTATAATTTCTTGGTCTTCATACTTTTAAAATTCAATTTCTACAAATATATATATATTTTTTTTCTTATGGCTATTGTTTTTGCATCTTTATGTTCACTCTTCAAAGGATCCATTTTAACTTTGGCACATACATTCACTTCTGTGATTCAATTAAACTATATATGTAAGAAATCTGCCTTCTGTACATATAGATTTTTTTTCTCCAGAATTCCAGGCTGTCTTGACTAGCTGCCTCATTTCCTGAGAGTCCTCCTAGCCCAATATTGCTGAACTTTTCATATTGTTCAATAGATCTCTTCTCACAGATGTATTTAATTATATCACAAGAGCTTTAACTATTTTTTTGGCTGAATTGTTGTTCCTTCCAGATGCAAGTCAAACCAGATGTTCTACTTGAAGCCCCTATCTCAAATTATAGTTCTTTTCTATTCTGCTAAAAACTGGTGTAAGGCAAGAGCTGAGTGCAGAAATCTGGGGTCTTGATTAGAGGTGATGCCCTCTGCACAGTCTCTGGCATGAGCTAGGAAGCAGGAGCTGTAGAAGAGCAGTTGCTGCAATAGGGGGAAGGATTAAATAAATCACAGAAAGGAAACACAGAATATTCTGAGCTGGAAGGAACCCACGAGGATCATTGAGTCCAACTCTTAAATGAATGGACCATAAGGGGATCAAACCCCCAAACCTTGACTTATTAGCACCATGCTCCAACCAATTGAGCTAATCTCACTACTGTGCTTACTGGTCACTTATTTCTTCAAAGAGAAAGTTTTCAATGGAATGAATGCTGGCTAATTGCCAGCTAGGACTCATGCCCATAAAAATAAGCTGGTCTTAAATTAGAAAAAGTGTTTAAAAGAACAGGCATAAAAATTCTAGTCTTCTATGTGCCAACCATATTCCTGATGCTTTCTCCAAATTCCTTTTCTAGCATTTGATTCTCATGGAAAGTTTTATGGAGTGTGCTATAAGGGATACTTCTAAATCCCCACAAAGAGGACTTGTTAAATGGAGGTGTGGAAAAGAGGAATAGGTTGTGGGGAACCTGCAGAGTACTGAAAATCACAGGATTTATTACAATCTAAGACATTTCTGGGAAAAAATCCATGGATTCTAGCCTTGATAATTTTTATTATGTGAATATTTTAACAAGGAAAAATAATTTTTCTTCAATTAAAAAGAATTTGTTGATAGCTAGGCACACAGTACTCTGACATTTAACCTGTGAATTAAAAAAAAACGTAATAAAAATGAGGGGGCAATTGTTTATTACAAATGTACCAAATTCAGCTTGCAACATGGTGGAAAACCTTGGGAGTGGTAGAAGGGTGACCTAAGTGTGATTCCCAGTTTAAGGGAACTAGTTTAAGTGGTCTGGCAGTCAAGCTGAAGTTAAGTCATCAGACAGCCTTTCTGTTCAGTACATGAATTGACAACCTTAGGTTCAGTGAATTAAAAGGAGTGCAATACTCACCCACTGTTTCCACAAAGGAAGAAAATTTGGTAGCTTTCTTTGCTTCTGAATTTGGATCAGTACTTTTTACTACGGCAGAGTGGATTTTAGACAATGATGGTCAAATTACAAATAAACAGTTGCCAAAACCTTAGGGTTTATCAGGTTGTAGTCTTGATTGCTTGCACATTTATGAGAGTTTCCTGGGCTCAGAAACTGATAATGGTGCTTTGGCAGTTTTCAAAGCCACACTCTAACTCGGCACGTTTTACCTTGTTACTGCTTCCGTTTCCAAGGTACCCATTCTCACCTATAACACCCTCCTTGACAAGACTGGGCATTTTAAGCTACAGACTGATCACTACCTGCCACATTGGTATTCTAAAGGAATAAATGATTTTCCACAGAAGGAGGTGCAAAGGAGTAATGGTTTCCTTGGAAATATTTTGCATAAACAGGTCTGAATTTTCATCTGAGTATTTCCCATGCCTTTCTTGAACCATTGAAGAAATGAAAAAGAATTAGTTGTACCTAGGCATAGGAACAACTGTGAAACAGAGGGCATGGAAACCAACATATCACCTCTAGTTAAAAATGGGGTTAACTAGACCACAGGGAGTACCTCAGTGTCTTAGAAGCATATTCAGTATCCTGAGATGTGTCTGGCAGAGAGGTGTTACAAAGCCATGAAACATTAACTTTAAGAGGAGTAATTCTAAGATTTTATGCAGATTCATGCAAAAACTAAGTGTTGGCACTACCCTGTGAAACAAGAGACCACTTGTGTCTTCTGCATGGGCTTGTACTGCTTCTGGTTGCAAGGTTGTCTTGTCTTCTTTCTAACTGTCTTCTGCTCTGGGATATTTCCAACAGATATGTCAAGAGTCATAAAAAACTATGGAGTAATGTCTTATATTTAGCATTGTGAAAATGTGAAGACAGTGCTGGTGTAATTTCCATTTGTGACCTAAGACAAGACTTACATGTATCCGATTTGAACAAAGAGCAGCCTGTGCAGAAACCAACAGGAAGATATGTTTTAGAGGCAACTTATTTGCAAAAGGTTAATCTAGGATTTTAAGAAATGAATGGCTGACTGAGAACATTGTTATCTTAGAAATTCTTAAGAAGCAGACGCTGTGTAATTTGATTTTTCAGATGGAAAAACTTTTAGATAACAAGAGAAAAGAACTAAAGTAAATGAGAACTATATAATGGAAAAAAGCAAAAAAGCAAGACTGATAAAAGCTTTGAGAAATATACTGATGAATGGAGAAAGTGAAAAGACTGAGATATTGTCTGTTAAACATCATTTTGTAGAAGGAACAATATCATAGCAAAAGAAAAGGTTGTTTGAAATCCCTGCTTTAACTTCAGGTGATATTCATGGTCTATTTAAAATTCTTTAAGACCATGTTAATTAGACACAACAGAACTGTATTGCAATACAGCAACTTGTTGAAAATCAGTGGGAAAATCTTTGTTGTATTTACTAACTGGATCAAAAATAGAACTTAAATCTGAGCTTTCTGATCATGAGCTTTTTCTTAAGAGTTTACTATTAAAGAACTGGTCTTAATTAAATAATAAATATTAAAAATGACATCACACAGAGATGTGCCAATATACTGATGGAGAATGATTTTTAGCCTGTGCAGAAATAACTGCTTTTAAAACAACAAATGTTTTTGATGAGAAGTAGTTTGTCTTTGACTTGCTGGGTTGTGCCAAATGATGTATAAGTTTTTTTCCCAGTGTAGTCTATGAGATTTAATTACCAGAGAAGACAGGCAAATCTCTGCTATTTATATATTTTGTCAGTGCGACTGTTGTACTCTTAAGTTCACATAACGTCATCACAGGCAAGGAACTTATGAAACATGTGGCTTTCTCCAGAAACTGCATCATGGTGCAAATTTTTATTGTTGGTTTGTTAGGATGCATACATCCAAAGAACTTTTGACCTTCTTCAGAACTATATATAGAAGTTTCCACTAACCAAAGCTTAAATGTATTAGTAAAACATGATCAGATAGTGCTGAAAAAATAACTTAAAAGTGCAACTCTCTTTTTTTAATGTAAAATATATGTTCTTTTCATTTTATTTTTTGAAGAAGACATGTCTTTGTTAAAAGGTCCAAGAATTATAACACTGGAAAAGTTAAATACATAAAAATTTGGGGCATTAATCACAGTAAGAGAAAAGAGGCAGACCTCTTTTCAATACAGGAATAATGTATTTCCCTCTTTAATACAAGAATAATGTACTTCTCTCATGACAATATATTCTTCAATTATAATTTTGATTATCACAGGACTGACTTCACTTATAACTGGCAGTAACTCCAATGCTTGCAGTTCATGCTGAAATAAATATTGCATTCATCCTCTCTGAGCTGAACCTAACCCAAAGTCAACACAGTTATGCTTCTGTATTTACAGAATTGAGGGTCAGTTTATATTTCCATTATACCCTTTATTTTTAAAGGTCTTAACTTGGATTTTGATTTTTGTTGTGTTTATTTTAGGCTTTCTAAACTTAAAATATTAACTGCATGAAAACCACATGTGTATGCAAAATAAAATATGCATGCCAAAGAAAAATTGTGATTCAGCTTTGAAATATATGGGTTTTCAGTGCCTGGAAGGTAAAAAAGAAAACAAGCACAAACCTCCCATGAGGAATAGTCCAAAATGGATTTGGTCCAGAGGTAACAGTCTATAGTCCCAGAGCTGATTCCTGGGAAGCAGCTAATTTTGACAGGACTTCAGAAAAGTAATAGTGATTGGAGGCTTAAAATTAAAATTCAAGAGTGTTCTTGTATGCAGTCCTGCACAAAGATACACAAAATCAGCTCCACACATGATATCATACCGAGTTACAAGTATGCCAAACCAGAGCACCCAAAGTCAATTTTTTTATGCACAGAACTGAAAGCACTGGAGTTATCCAAGTAATAATCTCCACTCATATGCTATTTCTGCCATACTAACTCATTCCTTAAGTCATGCCCTGGTGTATCAGCACAAAGACAGAAATTGCTGTTGAAGCTGGTGCATAACTAGCAATCCAAATATAAGGCAAGATCATATTGCAAAGTTTTGAAGTATATTGCACTGGATATCATTTGAATGTAAGAATTGCCTTGCCATTCTTGCTGCAGAACAAACACAGAACTGCTAAATACCAGGAGTGCCTGAGAAGACTTAGACAAATCAAAAGAGTCCTGGTACATCCTGGTAAAATATCTCTAAATTTGTACTGGATACAGTTCTATACCATGACCATCAAACTGGATCATTTCTAAGGTAATGATATAACTTATATTTTGAATTCAGTTAATCCAACAGATATGATTAGAGAGAATATTTCCATATTATGTTAGAAGACAGATGGTGTATGCAATCAGGCTGAGCTCTAAAAACATTACCTGTGAGATAATAATTGCAAAAGAGGTGTTTATTTGGTTACATCAACGTTCCAGCCTTCTGAATCCATACTTATATTGTCTAAGGACAAAATTTTAAATTATTTTAGAAAGATGGAAAATGGAAAGGTGGAAATCTTTTCTTTTTCTTTTTATCTGTCCCTTAACAATTTTTTTTCAATTTTCCTTAGTAATTTTTCTCAAAAGCATGCCTACGAATGCTGCTCTATCACTCTCCTCCTCAGCTGAACATGGAGAGAAAATACAATGAAAGGCTTGTGAGTCAAGATAAGGACAGGAAGAGATCACTCAACATTTACTCTCATGGGTAAAACAGATGTGACTTGGAGAAAATTAATTTATTACCAATCAAATCAAAGTAGGAAAATGAGAAATAAAAACAAATCTCACAAACATTTTCCCTTACACCTCCCCTTTCCCAGGCTCAGCTTCACTCCTGATTACTCTGGCTCTTCCCTGCCAGCAGAATGGGGAGATGAGGAATGAGAGCCAGTCAGTTCATCACACCTTGTCTCTGACACTCCCTCTGCCTCAGGGGGAGGTCTCCTCTGCTCTTCCCCTGCTCCAGTGTGTCTCCCACAGGGCACAGTCCTTCTCCAACTTCTCCAGTGTGAGTCTTTCCCACAGAGTGCAGTTCTGAGGGAACAGGCTGCTCCAGCCTGGGATCCCTACTAGTGGGGTCACAAGTCCTGCCAGCAAACCTGCTCCAGTGCAGGCTCCTCTTCCCGAGTGTCTGCACGTCCTGGCAGGAGCCTGATCTAGCACAGGCTTCCCATGGGGTCACGGCCTCCTGTGACCATCAGCTCTGGTGTGGGGTCCTCTATGGGCTGCACGTGGAAATCCACTTCCCTGTGGATCTGCATGGGCACAGCTGCTTCACCATGGTCTGCTCCAGAAGCTGCAGGGGAACCTCAGCTCCAATACCTGGGACGCCTCCTCCCACTCCTTCTGCACTGACCTTGGTATATGCAGAGTTTTTCCTCTCACATATTATCACTCCCTTCCCTGGCTGCAATTTGCTCCTTTGCAATAGCTTTCTCCATTCCTAAATCTATTATCCCAGAAGCACAGTGACCACTGCTGATTGGCCCAGCCTTGATGAGTGCACGTCTGCCTTGGAGCTGCCTGGCTTTGGCTCTGTTGGACATGGAGACTGCTCTTCTGGCAGCTTCTCACAGAGCCACCCCTGCAGCCCCCCTGCCACCAAAGCCTTGGCACACGAACCCCATGCAGTGGTGTGGAGGTCTCTGTGCTGAAATGCCTGAGAGCAGATGTTGGCCAATCTTGGTGTTGACAGCACGAGGCTAGAGACCCATAATGATGATTAAGAGCACCTACTGGATCAATGTCACTTTGATTGCCATGCTGCTGGTGCTTGCATATGCAGGGATACACCATGGGTTATTTTTCAATCTAAAGTCTGAATTATTGCCTTGGTCAGAACAACACAAATATTTTCTAATCCCTTAATTTGTTGCTGAAAGGGAACTAAGGTCTGTGTTGCCTCTTGTGGGTCATCTTTTCTTTGTACAGATGATGGAAATGAAGCAAAGCCAATTCCAGTGATGCTCCAAGATTTTCAATGAACAGTACTGGAGGTCCATCAAGCTAAATGGGAATATATCAGCTGAAAAAAACCCCCATAAAATAAAAGAATAATGTTTAGAAGGGTAGAGACAGGAAATTACTTGTGAGAAATGTATAACACTGAGTGATTTCTTTTTTAAAATCTATGATGCCAATTTAGTGTTTAAAGCTGCTCAATGGCTGGAATACAAACTTCTTGTGAAATATATTAGGTGTTTAGAGTCACTCAGCGGTTAGTAAAAAAACCCTCCTAATGAAACAATGTATTAATTGCTTAGGGCCACTCAAAGCAAACACACATAAAATATTTAGATGTCTGGAGATGCACAGGAGCTTGATAACCAAGTTTTAATAAAGTCTATTCAGTGTTTAGAGTTGATCAGCAGCTAGGAAAACAACCTGTGCTCAGCAGTACAAATGCAGGGCTAATAAAATACAGAGCTGCTCAGAGGCTGCAGCAAGGTTTTTAAAGCTACGCTGAAATTAGGGAGACTAAATTAAGCAATAACAGTAGAGGCACTGGTAGTTCCATAAGATTAATGGCTGTCTGGGATGAGTTGATGGCCTGTGGCTGCCTTTCAGGTCATTAATCCCAGCTGGTCATTAGTCCCCAGGAAATGCCAAGCACTGAGGTCATTATTACTATTATAGCCAGCTTAAAAAAAAATAAAAATCAAACCTAAAAAGCTAACAAACCCAAGAATCAATCAGAAGCCTTATATGTATTATGGCATATGAATGTAGCGCCTACAGATATCTTTAGAAGAGATGTCCATACTCATTAACACAGATTTTCTCTGGAACAGTTCTAACACCTTAGAGTCAGTAAGGTTATTGGGAAAACTATTTACATTTCCACTTGGTACACTAATCAAAATCAAAGTTTTGGTGCCCTGCACCTCTTAGTTGATGCTGTGTGGCATCCTTAAAGAAAAAAAGGAGAGTCTCTCTTGGGATACTTAGTGTGGCCTCATTTGGATTAAGCAGAAGCTGCATTTGGGAACATTCCCAATGTCCTGTGCTTTTCACATACTAACCTACTTTCTTTTTCCTTTTTATGAATAGCAGTGATAGCATTGCATACTGTTATACTTTGCCTTTTTATAGAAGCATGTACCCAGAAGGATACTAACAGCTTCTCAGAGACCCTGTAAAGATTGCTGAGCTTGCTGCTGAAATACAGTTTCCTTTGAAAGAATAGTAACTCCTTCTGGGACAGCAATATTACACAATAGTATTTTAACAGGAGGAAGTGAAGATACAATTTAATTGAAAGTACAGGGGAAATTCAGGCAGGTAGTACATAAATACCTGCTGGAGTTTGGCCATGATTAACTTCCACAAGTAATTGTTCAACTTATTCTGTCTGTCCAGTTATGAACATATCTACCTTGACATGAATTTAGCATTCACCTTAATTTTCTCAGTTCAGTAATTTAAGAAGTAGTAGGTAGCAGCCATGCTCCACATTCCAGAGCTAAAAAACATACTTGCAGCCTGCTTCTGATATATAGAGAATAATTTTACATCTCAGGACTGGAATATAACTTTGCAAATCACCAGGAAACACCATGATATTTTAAATGCTATGACAAATGCTATGATTTATGCTATGGATTATACTCTGGAAGCATTTACCCTTTTCTATTAACCTAAGTTAGGTACCTAAAGCAGAAATGATAGGAGTACCTCCATAAACAGCTTACAACTCTAGTAAGGCAAGATAGAAAGGAAAACAGCAGATATCCCTTTCACAGGAGGAGGAAATCTGTTCTGGATTGGCTTTGCTGTGATTGGTTACATCTGTTCTAAATTGTCCAAGATGATCTGCAGACCAAGAAATGGAGGGGTATCTCCCAGCTCTCACAATCAGATATCCAAAAGGCATCTGATCATACCTATGAGAAGTTACTTCTTGTGTTTCCAGTTGATCAGCAGATTAAGCCTTTTTTTTAACCTATCAAGGTGATCAAAGTGGATTCACATCTCCCAGCCTTGTCTAGACTGTTACAACCGCCTTTAACTCCTCTGGTTAAAATATCAAAATAAGAAGTCTGAGAAACTGATATGAATTTATGTGCTGCTCTCAGCCCTTAAGTTTGATTTTTAGTTTTCTTGTTTACTTCACAAGGATCTTTGCAGATAAATTTATTTATCTGCCATTTATATACAACAGAGGCCTGAGAGCATCAGCACAGTTAAACAGGTAATCACATTACTGTGTGAATAGGAAAAAGGGCTCTCATATTACTGACATCAGAGAAAAACCCATTCTGTGAGATTACAAAATCTTGCTCACATCCCATAAGAATTGTAACTTTCTTTAAAATGCTGTCCTGGGGTTGAACTGGCAAAGAAACCTGGTTTGACTATGTGTGAGTGGGTTGTGTGGGGAGCCAAGCAGGGACCCCTTGGGTACTGGAGCCACCTGCTGTGAAAGGACTTTGTGAATGATCATGGGAAGTGTCCTTAGCAGCTTCAAGGCTTGAACCACAGCACTCACTAACATAAAATGCAAAATTTATTTACTGAGTAGGATGGGCATAGCAGGTGGCTAGTGGTTTCTATTACAAGGTTTCTATTTTATCATGCACACACACTGCAGTCGCATTCACACCAACAAAAGCCCTGCTGCTTTGGTCTAGACTCAGCCTGCACCACAGATTGAGGATGCTGGACACTTGCTACAGCTGGTGACTGTGTCCAAGCCTTTACAGGTGGCCTGGCTCCCAGAAATAATGTTGCTAACTTAGGCTTAGATTTCTGCACAGCACTAGGCATTTGAGGATATGTTCCCTTCATGGCACTACTGTCTCAAATATTTATTGCTTTAGGGTATGTGCTCGGCATAAGCTGCGAATAGCTTTGTTGATCATGCAGCTGCAAGCCAAATGCTTTTGACTTTCTCTCTGTTTAAGACTAAATTAGCTGTCATTACCTTGGTAGCTATGACTTTCTAGCTTCTCCCCCAAATGTGTTACAAGGATGTAGATTTAACAGTTCAGCTTTGATCCTCTTTTTTACACTGCCATAGAATTGTCTAATGAGTTAGATCTATTCAGATACAGTCTGGATATTTTTCCAGGTGCTTTCAGGCAATCCTCCTGTGATGACAGCCAGGGTGTGTATATCAGAGTACAAGCCACTAACATCTTGAATCCTGTTTTGGGACAACTGTGGTACTGATATCAGTGGCTTCTACTTCCTCTCTCGTATATTTATTTGTTTATTTATTTAGATTAACTAGAAGCCATTTACAACATGTTGTTGTATCTTACTTTTTCTTGGTCTGCAGCTGGGCATTGTATCAGAATTTATAACCCATTCCGTGGGTGTTAAATTCTTAGTCTTTGATGCACCTAAACCTCATTTTGTCCAACTCCATATCTGCATTTCTTTAACAGCGCCATGGTGAGCTATTTACTTCCTTAGGGTATCCAGTGTTGGCCAATTTCTCATCTCTTACCATCCCCTACCTGCTCCTCTACATCACAGCCTGTATCTCTACTTCTTAAGCCACCTGCTCTTGTACCAGGTTTCTTCTCCTCTTCGTTATATTGCTGTATTAGAGTAAGAAACACCTAATTCTTCACAGCACAGCTACTTGATAGCTCTTGTTAGCACTGGTCATTAGACACATGGCTTATGGCTAACATGTGCCTTGTTAGAACAGAGTTGACAGCAGTTAAAGAAAGGTTCACACAAATGAATCCTGACAAACCTTGAGACCTTGAAAACTCAGTGAAAACCTTTGGCTGGCTACTAGAAAAGGCAACATCAGGACAGTGTTCCTGACCTACGAGGCTATTGCAGAGGTCTTCCTCTCACCTCCCACAGAGAGGAAGAGGAATCCATTTTTTTGCCTCCCTTTTCTGTTTACAGAAAACCCTGTGTAAACAGTACCTTATGAGAAAAGCTTTGCAAACCCTTGAGCATCTGACCTTCTGCATCTTGCAGCTGCAAAGCTGAATAATTCTGTCCTAAACTGCACATGAGATTGCAATGACACAAAACATTAACATTAACTGCTGATGAATGTATTTCATTACTTTTAATAACATTATATCTGTGTTGTCTGCTCAATGCAGTGATAACTTAGTGATGGAGAATTAATTTCACATATTATCCACATAAGCAATAATGAGGGAAATCAGTTTCCTCTAGAGTTAAGAAGTTTAATTAAATTTGGGTATGAGCCAATTGATTTCAGGTTGGTCACTTGCTTTTTTGGCTGACAGTGGGACCTTGGGGTTCAACAATAGGTGCAAAATCATGTAAATCTGTGAGTGAAAATGCCCATGCCTGAAGCAAAGTCTTCAGGATATTATAATAAGGGTGAAAATGGAGTAATTTGAAATTAACTGCACAGAAGACTTTTTTGTAAGGTTATTTTTATTAACTGGATGCTTTGGAAGGGATTTGAGTAGCTATGAACACACATGTACCTAGCAAAACATGGGGTAGTGTTACTGGTCAAGTGGTAAAAACACTCCATAATGCAGTCTGTAAAATCTCTGTGATACTCTGGTGTTTTGCATAACAAGAGAAGCAACGCATAGGCAGGCACATGGTAAAGCAAACCTCTGACTCTTCAGTAAAGATTTTTCTTGTGTGTACTCAGACAGGAATGACTAACAGCTTTGAGTTCATATTGCAAATGAAGTCTCTTTCACCACACCCGCTGTGTTTGTGGGGAGCAGGTTCAGTGGGCACTGACTGGGTAGTGGGACTAAGGCATACTGTGATCGTGTCATGGGGTTGCCCCTCATGGAGCAAAATCTATTTGAACACCAAATAATTTAAACACAGGTACTGCTAGTGCCCTAATTAATCAACCTGTATAATTGGATTATTTGATAAATAGCTTAAAAATATTTTTGAATCACTGAGTTCTGAAAAAGCAAATGAAGTGGCTATTATATTAGTTAAATATTGAATTGACAGGAGGGGATAACTGGAGAAAAAAACAGATTCTGATACTTTCAATTTAAAATGCATGACAATCAAAATGATCTCTAAAATCAAACTGATCTCCAATTGAACAATTCACTTAAAGATCCAAGCCCCAGCTAAAAACTTCTTCATATTACTTGCTCTACCAAATTAGAAGAATTTTGGACAAAGGTCTTGAGGTTGCTTCTATGTTAAGAAACAGAAAAGGCACACAGCATTATACCTTCAACTGCATAGCAAAGCTTTGGGCTCAACCCTTCGTCCTCTTAAAGGAACAAGGGTTAGGCACTGACTTAAGTGGCTGGAGGATCAAGCTGCAAATCATCCATGTGACCTTTACTTTATCATGACTCACCTCCCAGTTCAGGGTAAACCCAGAATCTGCCTGGGAATATTTTTATTCCTCAAAAACAAAGGACAATTGGCAGTCTAAATGCTGAATATTGCCAAGGGGCTGCTGTAGGCTCCAGGAACCTGGCAAAGGCGGGAGTGAAGGAATGAACTCATGGAGGAATGAGCAGATTTGTTAAAACTGTACTAAGCTGTTACAGTTTATTAAATTCAATTTGTCAAAGGTATAGTATAAATTCCTCTATCAGTTGCTTCTAAATCATTCTGTATGGGAAAGGATAAAGAAAGGATGAAGCAATGTATTTGACTTCCAAATATGCAACTGAAATATGTCATCCCAGAGATCTGGGACTGACACATTCACCAATGCAGAAATGCATGTGCTGTGCCTCCTGTGACTTTCCCCCTCCTCATGTTTCTGGGGCAGGTATGAACTCCAGAAGTGCCTATGAATCCTTGGCAACTTATATTGGCAATAAAGGGCCAAAATTGCTATACTGAGTCATCATATCCAAGTACCAGCAGTAACATTGTCAACGGTAAATTGTTATGTAGCAAGACAGCAGGTAGCAGAGGCAGCTCCTAGCAGGGAGAGATGGATCCAACATACAGTCGATTACACCCCACCAGAGGGGATCAGGAATGAAGCCCCAAAGGAACATCAGCAATCTGATAAAATTAGAACAGAGATATTAGTATCATGGAAAGAGGCTTTTCCAGCGAAATCCTGCACTCCAATGCAGAGCACATCAGGTCAGACTCTATATTGTGCCTCTAGGAGATGCAGCACAGACCTTAAAGCCAAAAGTCAGGAGGGAAAATAATGACTTTACATTACCTTTGTATCCTCATAATTCTAGGCTGCTCCTGCAGAGCTGGCCTGAATTTCTGCAGCCATACACCCAGCACATCCATTGTATTCCAGTCTGGATCTATCCCTTCCTAGCCCCAGACTGAGCAAGAGCTTGGAAAAAAAATTATACAAATGTTTTACCTACAAGCAAACCCATCTTGACACAGATAAATTTTGTGAAAAATATTAGCCTAAATGCTTAGAGCTGAGCAAAACAATAAACAAATAAAGTCACAAAGGAGTCACAAATGTCTTAATGAGGATTTCAGTTTGCATAGTGGGTTTTTGTTGTGGATTTTTTTTTGTTTTGTTTTATTTTGTGTGTGTTTTTTGGGGTTTTTTTTTTGTTTTTTTTGTGTTTTGGTTGTGGATTTTTGTTTCATTTTTGACACGACTGGTTTCTGAAGTCTTAAAGTATTTTTCTATATGCAAAAGCATCTCCCAGTCTTTAGGTAATTAGTATATCCATTTGTTTGACAGGTTACCCTCATATAAATACTGGTAGGTAGCAAAACTCTAGACCACTGAATTTTATCTATGAAGGCTTCAAACCTGTACTGTAAATTGTCTTGTGGCTGTCTCAGATACGTGTATGGTTATAATCTTTGCAAATTGGCAATGGAACGATACCTCTCTGTGCATAGGTTTGGATTTTTTTTTAAATAAAAATTACCAATCTAGGAAACAGTTTTCTGCCGTACAATCTTATTAAAAAATTAGCATTTCAAGTGTACCCATCATCTTTCATACTTTCCAAGTGGCTCGACTCCCATCCCTGTAACATTTTTTCTGATTAGCCTGCTGTCCTGTTTAATCAATAGAGCTACAAAGCCAGCTATCTCTCACTCTATGGTTATCTTTCATTGTACAGTGCATAATGCTGCTAGTCCTGCTGATAACAAAGAGCACACAGAGGGAATGTGGCACTGCATGTTTGTTATCTTCCGCTCAACTAAACACACCTCTTTTTCTTTCTTGACTCTTATCCATGCAAAAAATGCTGAAAACAAATTATTCCTAGTGTTAACACTGCACATGCCAGTTGGGATCGAGATTTTTTGCCTATCTTATGTCAGTGGTTTGCCAGCAGAACAAAAGCCTGCCAGTTAGATACATCAGCTCATCAACCTTTAAGAAGGCAGTGCAAAGTACTACCACTAGCAGCCTGCCTTACATAGATGGAGGGAAAACTCTGGGTGCACAGAGGCTGTAATGCAGGGAGATTGACCCAAAAGCTGTTTGTGGTTGACCCCAGACCTGAAAAATAAAAAAAAAATAATAAAAAAGAAAGTAATCCAGTTCTATACTTTTTCATTTCCAACAAAACATGAAAGCTGATATACTTAAGTTTGTCTCCTGGCAATAAGAAAATGGCTAAATTGAACCTTTACTTCCGTTAAAGAACAATCTAGCTGCTTCCCTTCTCAAAGGTCTGCCACCCACAAAGGGTGAAAGTGGCTTGCTTAGAAAAGGACCTTAACATTTTTTATGTCTTTTGTTACAAAAAACACCCTGACAGATGTGGATCTTTCCACTCTGATCTCGAGAATTTTAACCAAGATACATTTTGATGGTGTCTCCAACATAGGTGGGAGAATCTGATGTTCTGCAGTAAAACAGGATGTTAACCATGTATTCAGATAATATTTGAGAGAAACTAGCACTTTTTCCCTTTGCTCTCAATTGTTATGCACTGGTTGAGCCTTAAAAAAGTCTTAAAATAATTATTATTGTTTCCCATTATATTTTCCTGTTTTCTTTATTTCAAAAGAAAATACTATAATAGCCCATAAAAAAAATCCAAAAATGGAAGCTCCTTAAAAATAAAACAAATAAATGTTTTCCTGTTTCCTTAGGGCAGAAGTGTTTTGGTTTAAATGTGTGTGGTATTTGTATGGGACTGAATCATTGTTAACCGAGAATGTTTTGAAGAAAAACATCCCATCCATGTGTGTAACTACATAGCATACCCATCACTAGAAGTATACTTGGAAGATCATTTTATGCGTTTTGCAACATGAATTTTATTAGAAGAAGGAAAACTTTATAAACATGGGAAAAAATGCAGAAAAATAATTTTGCTTCAGCATTGTATTTGACTACATTCAATCCCCAAAACATGGTGATGCTTGCGTGGGAATCACTTAAAAATTTATAATTTCCAGCTCTGTTCTGAACATTTAGATAAGAGATGATCCTACAGTTGTGTCTTGCTTTATGTCTTGCTTGGTATCATGACCTTTGATAATGTGTCTCAGCACCAGAATTTCAAAGCTTTGCATAGTATTTATGATGTGTTCATAACCCTATTTCTTTCAGCTCTAGGCAAACATTACATATCTTTATTCAGATTTTGAAATAAATTTACTTCAAGCATGTTGATATAATGGCTGAGTTTGCTTTCTGCAAATATTCATCAAATGAGAAGTGCTAGTGTGAAAAACTCCAGATAAGCATATATACTGTCTAATAATCAAATATCTTTCTGAAGCTGGTGTTGGATTTTGTTCTGGATTCTACATCTTCAAGTTCCTTTATGTAGTCTGCTGATTAACTAAAAAAAAATAACATGCAGTCCAAAAGACACATAATATTACTTGATATGCTTAACCAGCCAGCACAAATATCTGAGCACTTTTAGTGAACTGAGCACTATGTGAAGGAAAATATTTCTCAGAAATAGTTTTTTTCACGATTATTTTTTCATAAACTGTCCATTGGATAATTTAAATTTGATTTTTGATTAATTTAAGACTAATTATTTTTTACTGCAATTTGAATCCTAATCTGCAGTACTAGGTAATTTTGCTCTCAAAAAAATTTGTACTATAATACAGGCAGATCAAGTGTCAGTGACTTATAATTGATATTTTCCCAGTTGGAAAACTCTGTATATAGCTGGTTGTAATAGTGCCAAAATCAAGTCATTATGTTTAAAATGTTCTACACTGGATGCCTGTATTTGGGTGCTGTGAAGAAGTGTGTGTGTGTCTCTCCATGTTTGCAAATAAATCAGCAAATATGTGCACAATTGTAAATGGCCATGAAATTAGAAATTCCTAATCAAATTAATTTAATAAACAATGAAAACTCTGCTAGACTCTGATTTTGCTAAGAAATAAATCCAGGTGGCAGTCCATTCATCAAAGTCCCTTTTGGAAGTGTGCACTTAGATAGATGGTATAAAGTCTGAATACTTTCATTAACATGTGTGTGTCCCTTTTATCTCTTTCTGAATCATATATATATATATAAATATTTTTAGAAAATAAAGGAAAGAAAAGCAAAATTAAAAAAATGAAGACGTTTAAATTTTTTAGAGGTAGATTCTTAGCTGATGAAAGTATTTGTAGATCCCCATTCTCTAAATAAAATCAAGTTATTTTTAGCCAAGTGGTATGAGTCTGGACTCAGGTACAGTATGTATGAGTTGTGGCGTATCCCAGTGTTTATCACAGAGATCATCCCAAATAAGTGCCAATAAAAATTTTATAACACGTATGCAGTTAAGCTATGTTACAAATTTAACCTAAAAATTATTTCAGAAATGGTTCAGGTTTTATGATTTTTAAAATTGATACTGTTATTGCACTTCCTTCTATATTAAAGTGAAATTAACTTGCTATTATGAGGCAACTACATAGGCCTCAGAATGATTACTGATACACTTCTGAACCTCCAAATGATCTTAAGCAGCTTGTCTATAAATCCTGTGTTCCACTCTTGAGGTCTAGCATACAGCAGCATATCTAAGCTAGAAACATTTGCTTGTTCAGATGGAAAAAGCTTTTAACCAGCTATTTTCCCTTGAAAAGAACATTATTCCTCTGCATTCTTGGGAATAAGGAGAACCTCAAACATCTCCTTGCTTTGGAACTGTGTATTGCCCGTCTTCCTCCTTAACACAATGTAATTTGAGAGGAATTTGTGCATTTTTTGGTGAACAAAAACACTTTTTATTTTTGGTGATAGAACCTTAAAAAACAGCAGACACTTGAGAACTGCTCAGAGGTTAAGAGTGCTAGAATGAATCTTGACAGAGATAGATTAGTAGGCAGAACACAGGTGAGTCAGTCAAAGGTGCATGATAAATGTAATTTATCACATGGATCTGCAGTTTACTACATGAATATCAACTCCACCTTTGCGTGAGTCTCTTGTCTAGTGTGGTAAACTTGTTCCCTGTATTTTCATAACAAATGTGACTAGTTAATACCAGGTCTCATGACCAAGTAATTGCACTATTTTTCCCTTAATCATTAAGCAGAGAAAAACAACATCAATTTAAGGATTCTTAAATTAGGAAGAGATTAATTTGAGTGAAAGAAAAAATTGATCTAGAGTCTGTGTCTTCCATGTAAGTGCTCTAAACAAGAGGAGTGGATCCATAAACAGACTTATTATGTATTGTGGTGCGAGGCACTGCAATATGTGTAAGCTATGAGGCCTCTTAAGGGAAAGAATCTAGATAATGCTGATAAAACAGGTGAGTTTGTGCATCTTTGTGCTTATGTGTGTGCATATAAGTCAGAGGAGGCTTTTTGCTGCATTCTTTCATGAAAATCTAGGATACTGAATGGCATGTGCTGTCTCTGTGGTTCACCTGAAAATTACCAGACTGCCTGTGATACCTTTTAGGAAAGTCAGTGCCAGTACTGGTATCACCACTTCAAACTGTATTTAAAAACCAGTATCTTGAAAGAAATATAACAAGAATGTATAGGCATACCCTTAGACATATGTTACCTAACAGTAATAATAAAATATATATCAAATACCACTGTTAACTACGTGCTACATGCTAGATGGGCAAAAGGTTCCTTGCTGCAATCTGGACCTAAATATCTTAAGATAGCAAATATTAAGTGTCAATTTAAAATCTCAACATTCTGCTGGCCATGAATACTGTGGCACATAGAGCTCAACCAGTACACAGACTAGTTGACTCTTGCTGCAAGTGCCTCATTTAGAATCACAGAACCATAAAACTGTTTGGGTTGAAGGAGGCTTTTAAAGGTCATCCAGTCCAACCCCTCAACTTTCTCAATGAACTGCCTAAATAACAGCCTACCTTCCTATTCAAGGAAGCAGGAACTTGGAAATTAGGCACTGAAAATCTGTTCTGGATCATCTGAACAGCCCATGGAAGAAATGAGAGAAAAATCATCACCAGTGGGGAGTAGGGAAGGTCAGGGGCAGAAGGACAGCAGCTGTCCCACTGCATGGGTCATGCCTGAATCAGTAGATCAAAAGAATATCTTTAAGCATCTTCACCTCCAAATCATCCCAGCTTTCAATGATGTGGCAGTGGGATATTTGTGGTATTTTAGAGACAGTGTTTTTAAGTTTCCTCAATTGTTTGAGTAGAAACTGAAGAGCCAAATCTTCCATGTCTGAAAGAAACATCATGGAAGAATAAAAAACCAAAGAAAATGCAAGGCACTATTACAAGGAGTAATGGAGGAATAACAAAAGCCTGTGGTGACAAAGCACAAAAGAGAAGAAGAGTGATCAGGTAAGGAATTATTAAAAAAAAAGTAAAAGAAAGATACTAATCAAAACAGAACAGAAAGACACATTAGAATAATAATGCAAACATAGTTTGGCTCTGGGGGTTGACATTTGTAAAATTTCTCCTTTGGGGAAAGTGTGTTTTCAAATGTAATTATTTTGCAACCTCAAGAACTATTTATGCTTTTGCTGCCGGCAATAAATACTTTTGCTTCATGACAATACAGTTCATACTTTTGTTTATATTTATGTGCAAAGAGTGTTTATTTTATAATAGTACTTAATACTAAGATTGCCATCTCAGTTCAAGCTTATTGTCTAATTTTCCTCCAATTATACCTTTTATACTAAAAATATGTTCATTCACTTCACTTTGGACTGTGGCATATTAATAATATGTCATTCTACCATAGCAATACCTAGCTATGGATTTCAAAGGATCTTGCAGCACGAAAAGAAGATGCATTTCTCAATCTCTCATAAATCATAAGCCATGGAACAGAAGAAAGGAGATCCCTTTCGAGGATTTACTTGTATCAAGAAGCAGATTAGTAAAAGAATAAGCTAGGCTTGTACTCAAGCATTATCTTTTCGTGCTGCTGTTGATATTGTTTCATGCAAATCTTATAGTGGAAATATTTTCTATTTTGAAGCCATGCTTACAGAATTGAAGAAACAATCCAAACACCTAGACAAACCTCAATCATGCTTTTCCCAGTGTGCTTCTCCTATTTCAGAACTAGGGAGAGGAAAAAATACTATATGAAAGGAATATAAGAGACACACACAGGGAGGACTGACTTCTTTACCTGTAGATGGTTGTAAACAAACTTTAGCCTACATAGATACCACTGCTTCCAAAGGACATTCTTGAAATCATTAAATAAATAAATAGCAGAAAACTGGGCATCAATAGCCATTGAAGTGCTTTGTACGAAGCTGAAAACTTCAAAGTAGGGGAAATTTTTTCCAAAATATCTTTTTGCCTGGTACCTGGGTCACTGCAGTGGGAATGTTATACATTAATGCAAATCCGTTCAGTGTGAGAAGGGACAAAGAACTGAAATCTGCCACCTCTCCTCAAGAGCATCCTGCCAGGCTTTTGGGTGAAAAGAAATGACCATCTCTGATTGACTGCAAAATTCATTTCATTTGAATGAAATACTTCAGTGTCTGCTTCTGAGAGAGGGTCCATAGGGTACAGGCCCAAAGAAAGGCACAGCTGCATTCTGACAGAAGCATTTCCAATATTTTTGGAAAAAAGCTCTTGCCTTCAGATACAGTCCCCTGAGAAACAAGTTCAGGCTGAATCAGAGGTCCTGTCCAGATGAGTATTTTCCCTTTGAAGGCTGATCTAGAAGAAGCTATGATTTCCAAAGGTGCTGTGAGACCATCTCCAAACTCACTGTTTACAAGAGGTTTCACAGGAAGATGCCTTTTTTCTTCATTTTTTTAGGTGCTTAGTCGCAAGTCTCCAGACAACCACGAGTATCAAAACCAGGCACACTTGGCAATACACAACACACAAATCCAGAACTAATTCAGGTAATTTAAGGTAAAAAATGTAGTTAGGAATAGATTCTAGGTATATCCAGATTTAGGTTGCGGCTGGGAAAGGCTTGTTAAGGATGACAATTTGAAGCATAAAGTTTTAAATTTCTTCTTTTTCCTGTAAATCTGATTCCTGAAAGGTTGTCTCCTGTGCCATGAATTGTATAGAATTTCCCAGCCTTATGGCTGAGGCTTCTGATGGCAAAGTACCAACGGCTGTTATAGTGCACCAATTCTCTTATGCACCTAGCTCTAGATGTCTAATCTTGAGCAGTAATATTTAACAATTTTGGCAAGATCTTTTAGCAAGATCTGATGGATATACAGGCCCCTTCTGACACACAGGTGATGTGAGTCTAAATTTCCATATTACCAGCAAAGCTTTATTATAGGTTTCTCCTTGCTGTTTAGCCACTTATTCTGGGCCACTCAATGTTCAATTTTATTGGTGCTGAGGACTGATGAGGAAGATGAAAAGGAGTGTGTTCTTTGGGCTGGCTAGTAAGAGGTTTATCTGTTAGTAAGACTAACAGAAAAGTTTAAAAGAAATTTCTGCTTGAAAGGTCTTAGGATCAGACTGAGAGGCTTATATATATGTTTTCAATTTATATATGTGAATATATAAAGCAATAGGCTTGTGCATGCTTTACTTTGACATGTTATTGCTTTCCTGATATTTTTCATTAAGCCTGATGCCAAAAGCTCCTGAGTTGCAGATTACTGGAGGCTGGGAGAGTAACCTAGGTGAGCATCTTACTATGCTTGCCCTCCTCTTAAGCATTTTACAAAGCACTTAGGGAATTGGGTACTCTTGGAGACAGAATGCTAAATTAGACTGACCTTGTCTCTGACCAGGTACAGCTGTTCTTATGTTTCGTAAAAATGCTGACATTTTAGCGTTTGAAAGTCATTTATATAAGGCAGTATTACACTATTTCCTTGTATAAAACGTTAGATCAATATTAAAGTCATTCCATGCATGATGTAATGGAAACTTCTTGGAAACTGCTGCAGAATTTTTCATAGAAGAGCCTGCAACCTGCAATGCTGGAAACCCAGGGGGAACCACCTACATTTTCACATGGACAGCTCATGAGTCCATAACATTTAAGAGAGATTGGTGTGTTGGGAATAAATCTTCAGGTAATTTGTGTGGAACACCACAAAACCAGAAGCAGGGTCAGTGTGAGGAGATGGAGAGAAGGTGGCTTGGGGGGTTGGAGGCACAGAGGCTGAGTGAGCTCAGTCCTCTTGCACTTCCACATGTTACTGACCTTGTTCTTATCCATATGAAGACCACTGGTAATTGGATAAAAATAAGCAAACCCCCCCTAATATTTTAAGGTTCGCACTGATTTATAAAGAAATAGTTAAAAAAATTCAGTTATTTATGTAAGTAACAATGGCCTTAAGAATCAGAAGTACCTAGTAACAACATTTGATGAACTATGTCTGTGTGAAATAGCTTTACTCCTTGCAATATGGAGTGCCATATATTAAGAGAATGTCTATTTTAGGAATTGACAGAAATACCTTTTTTAACTTCACCTATTCAAACAAAATTTCAGTATTTCTTGTGCCGTGAAAAAAGTTACATAATTATAGCAGTTTTTCATTAACTCACCTGGTTCCTGCCTGTACTTGCACAAGCCATTCATCAGGTGGTGTAGCCTATTTAATATACCTCAGCTGTAAGATCTGTATGCACAGGTTCAGTAATAATGTTCTGCATTTACCTTTATAGTTGTTGAGAATTTATTTTATTAGGAGATTCAAACCAGCACACAGAACAAAACCACCCACAGGCTGTTCCATAGGTCTGACAGACATTTATGCAGGTGTGGAACTTTATGTATTTGAAATAGCTGATGACATTTTTTCACCTATTCTTTTAATGAGAAATTTAAAAAAAAATTAGCACAGAAAGTCTGCAATATTTTCAAAACATAAACACAATACCTGAAAGAGAATATTATTATATTTACTTGTCTTGTGTTCACTTGGCAAGGTTTTGGTAGTGGGGTGGCTATGAGGATAGCTTCTGTGAGAAACTGCCAGAAGCTCCCTCTATGTCCAGCAGAGCCAGTGCCAGCTGGCTCCAAGATGAACCTGCTGGTGGCCAAGACCAAGGTGATCAGTGATGGTAGCAGTGTTTCTGGAATAACAGAGTTAAAAAGGGGGAGGGCAGATAACCTGCCCAACAACCTGTAACACGAGAGAGAAGTGAGAACTCAGAAACAGCTCTGCATACACCAAGGTCAGTGAAGAAGGAGGAGGTGCTCCATGTGCCAGGGCTGAGATTCCACAGCAGCCCCTGATGAAGACCATGGGGATCCTCAGTGAGGCAGATTTCAACCAAACAGAGAATTCCACAGCTAAATAGGTGGATGGCCAGAGGAGGCTGTGACTCTGTGGAAAGCTGGTCCTGAATTTTGGCAGAATCCATGACCCATTAGAAAGAGAAGTCCACACTGGAGCAGTTTTGTTGGCAGGACTTGTGACTCCACAGGGGACCCACGCTGGAGCAGCCTGTTCCTGAAGCACTGCACCCCTTGGGAGGGACCAGCACTGGAGCAGTTTGTGAACTGCAGCCCCTGTGAAAGACTCATGTTGGTCAAGTTTATAGAGGACTGTCTCCTGTGGGAGGGTCCCCACACTGGAGAAAGGGAAGAATGAAAGGAGTCCTTGCCCTGAGGAGGAAGGAGTGACAGAGACAACTTGTGATGAACTCATGAAACAAACTCATTATCTGCCTTCAGGATAGAGAAATCTCATCTCTTGTGGGCAGCTTCTCTTTCTTCTTTCTTCAAATTCTATAAGCTAGAATAGAAGGAAAGATTGATTTTCCAATTCCTGGGCAAGCTGTCCCTCACAAGACGGACCAGCTCTCTGAGCAAAGCTTTCATTTGATGGGTACAATTCTACCTTATACTGCTTTCTTTCTCTCCCATGCAAAATTCATCTTTCTCCTCTCGTTTACCCTGCAGAGGTGCAACTGACATTGGAAATTTTATTTTTTCATACCCTAAAATGGGCTCTGATCCTGCTCCTCTTAGGCGGGAGATGAATGTGATGGAATACAATAGCAGACTAGAGAGAAAATGAAGCCTTAAAGGTCTCAAAATCCTTAGACTAGCAGCTCAAGCTTTTTTTTTGTTTAAGCATGGAAGGGATGAAAGACAGGCTACTTAAGGCAGCAGGTTTCATAAAAGCAAGAAGCTCCCTATTACTTACCAAAAACAGGCACAGCATGCAAGTAGTCAAGCAACAGCAAACACAGTAAGTAGTGTGAGCAAAACTGAATGCCACTAACAAAACAACACAGAAAGCATAACTCAAATCTTGCAAAAACAAGGAAAGAAAATAACAAACCTCTTGGAGTGCTTTGTGAAACTGTTATCAGCACACAGTGTCACTGCTGATGGTTCATACATGCCTGCATGCTGGCAACTGGGTTGCCTGGTCCTGTGTACCCCTTCTGCACGGTCAGAGCATCTCTCCTATGCTGAGTCCAAGCAGGCAAAAAGCTGTTTGTGTCCAAGCATCTATAGCACAGCCTTGTATCCAAGCCCAAACATCTCCTAGAGCTGCCTGCCTTTTTAGACCCCATTCTGCTGGATTTTTACATAAAACTTTATTCAGCTGAAATCTGAGGGAATTTATTTCTGGTTGCAAGAAACCCAGAGTGAGGCCCAAATGAACTTGCACACAAAGGTGATGTGACCAGTGCAGGGGAGATAGCAGAGAAGCTATTGACATACTCAGCTGAACTGTTAGATCTCTGCAACTGTTAGACATGATCTTTAATTTTTTTCAGGTATAAAACCTGCTTTTAAAAATTTTCACTGTGTAACTTAAATTTTTAATATGGAGTCTAACTTAACCATCTATGGAAAACAGATCTGCAGCACTCAGATTGTGATTTCTTATTCCTGTTTACTGTTTACTGTTACTAGAAAGATACAATATCTGTGATGGCACTCCTTGCAATGCTGTCAGTTGTTTGAAGAGATACAATGGAAGTTAAAGAATATCCATATTATTTTCACTGCAAAAAAGGCTTGCTCTGGGGTCTGCAGGGCATCCTTCAGGTGTTAGGTGCATGTGTGTGAAGCCTTGGCTCTTCTTTCTATCTATTTCAGTCCAATAAAAGATGTTAGATCTCCCCCAAAGAGAATCTTTGACTCTCTTCTATCCTTAGATCATAATTACAAAAAATTACTTTCTACAGAGGCGAAAACGAAAGACTTTCAAATTCCTTAAAAAGAAAAATGAATTCAGGAAGGGCTATTTTTAACATGCTAGGCACAGATTTTTTCCACTAGAGCTAATTAATCTGAAACTTTGCTCACAAAATAAATGTCCAGAATTAACCCACTCCCACCAAAAATAAGAAGCCTGTAACAGATGGGAAAAGTCATGAGACTAAATGATTAGTACTTCAGATTATATGTCTTTTTCATAAAACAGCAAGCAGCATATCTACTTCATGACAGTCGTTACTATATCAAAGTACTCAAAGCAGAATACAATTTTATTGAAAAAAAAGAAATTTACTTTTTCTCCTTATGAAAAGAAGGTTGTCAAAAGAAGGAAAAAAAAGAATCTCCCGTGAAGACAGATCCTGATGAGATGTATGATCTTTTTTGTTCTGGAGAGAGGAGGGGAGACAGATAATAGAAGAGAGGAAACAGAAAAAGAAGCCCCAGGATAACAAGCTTTGTGTGAAGCAGAAAATCATACCCTTTGAGGGACATTTTCTTTGAGTTGCTGCCTCAGGGAGAAAGGAGATATAGATTAAACATTGGAGGAAAAGTCCACATTTGCTTATGAAGCATCACTCTGCCCTGAAATGCTTTCGAAGTAGAGAGTAATTTTTGGTCCTTTGGGGGATGTGAAGATCCAGTAAACTGTATGAACCAAATTGTGCCCTTTACCTCCAGCGATATGTTGAGGGACTGGCTCATCAGCTGGGATGCAGGAAAAGCACAGGATACTGAGCATCACCGAGATGCTGAGCGCAGGGGCTATGCCATCGGGTCTGCCCGGGAGGAACACAGGGGTTTGTCCTTCCAGCGATCCTTTCTGGGGCTGACTGCCAGCCCAGCGGTCTGTGGGAGCGCAGCTTCCCACCCAGGAGCGGTTTTTACAAGGGAAGGGAGGCTTTTCCCACTAGGTGGAGCCTGAACCCTTCGGTCCCGCACTGGCGCTCCTTCTCTCGCTCCTGCACAGAGGCGTTTTCGCCCGCCTCAGTCCAAGCAGGAGGCAGCTAGATAGAAACCTGAAGGCATTTGCAGGGGGTAGGAAGGTCATTAGATGTTTTTCTGGGGATTTTTTAGTTTTTTTTTTAATTCTGCAGTAATGTCTGTTGTACATTAGGCTAGACAATGAAACCATCACATCCATCTGTATGCTCCCTGATGCCGATGATACCAGATGTGCTTTAAATAAGGTTACACTTAAATTAATTCTAGTTCTTTTAAAAAGCAAAAAAAGGAGAAAAAATTGCTGAGGCAATGGCATTGCTTGAACTGTTGAGCCACTGGGCATGAGGGACACTTCAAAGTATGCATACAGGAACTGAAATAAAAAAAGTTGCAGAACTTCCCCTGGATCAAACTGCCCAAATTTGTGTAAGTGGAATTGTATATCCTTGATGTGGGATTGGGAAAAAAAAATAGAAAAATGTAGATGGAAGGCAACTGCATGGGCCTGCAAATGCCGGTTTAAATAATCATGGTTTGAATAATCAGACTGCAGCTCATACTTATGCCAAAGTTGGTAGGTCAGACCAAGCACTTTGGCTGACTCTGAATGGATTAGCTGGCAGTTGCTGAAAACCCTGCCCAACAGTTTCATTTCCATGGCCTTTTTGGAAGAGGCACTTTACTTTGCACAGGAGTTCTCCCCAGTGTGTTTTGAGTCAGGAGTAGCAGGACCGGCTGGACAATGGTGATTGTGTAGCATAGTAGCCTTTTAGGTTTCAACCTTTTCTTCTTCATAGGGTCAAAGATAAACCTCTTAGATGCTTTGAAAAGCATGACCTCTGTCTCTGGAAATAACTGAGGTGTCCAGCTCTCATCAAAGAAACCTTTCCTTCAAAAACATTGTCAAAACTGGGATTTTTTTAAAAAGCTTTCGCCTCTGATGAAAGCTGAATGATGAAATCGGTATGTATTTGATGGGAAGTGTTCCAGCCAGCTCTAATAAGGAGCACTACTCAGTATTTTAATGACAACCTTCAATAGCAAAACTCTATTTTGGCTCCTTTATGTTCCAACCACTGTACTACCAGGGCAATCTCTCAGTCTTTAATGTATTTTTTCCTCACAGTATACCTGGAAAATGCTATTGTCCTGACTTTACAGATGAGAAATGGAAGCACAGGAAGGTGAGGCAACTTACTGAAGATCGTACAGTCAAGTTTGCAATGGAGAAAAAAAATCATTTCTCTTGTCCTAAATCATAAGCTAGTGCTGCAAGTTAGTGTTGTTTTTCTCTTATATGACCCTGATCAACTCTGTCTAGAATTTGAGAATATGCATAACATGACAGATCATTCTCCCCCTACATAAGAAATGTAAGACAGAGATCCTTTGCAAATGAGTTTATGGGGTCCTCTGTCAGTTGTTCAGGTGCCCTGATAGAGTTGCTATATATTTAAAGAAAACAAAAAAACCCCCACTCCTTTTATCCTGTCTTCCTGCTCCCTATTTTCATGCTGTATTTTTGGGGCTTACATGGGGCTTACATACTGCAGATGCTATCTATAAACTTCCCCTTCAATTTTATGTGAGGTTTTTATCAGGTGGGAAAGTCCCTCCAAAAAGGATAAAAATGACAGACACAACCAGACAATATTTGGTTCATTAGAGGTAAGAGGTTTCTTACAAGGAGTAGAGGAAGCAGTAGAAACTATACTTAACTTGAAAACAAAAGCATAATTGTTTATGTTGTTTGAAATCCATGAGTGCCTTATTTGGTGCTCTCACCTGAGATGGAAGACCATCAGTCTTTTCTGAGTGTGCTGATATTTTCCAGTAGTTCTCAGTTTTAAAGCAGTGACAGGATTTCAAACGGAGAAAGATAAATACAATTTTCTGTTGAAAAATACAGTCCATAATTCAGAAGACATTGAGGATGCAGGAAAAGAGTGACAACAGGCCAAGTATAAATTGTCAGGTACGATTTTGTTCTTCAAAGAAAATGTAAAAATGATGGTGTGGTGTTGTGCATGTTCCCATGTTCTTTGTTTGTGTGAACCCCTCTTCAATATTGCAAGCTGAATTAATGACATTTTCCAGCTTCTTATTTATTCTTCTGTCAGCAAATGACACAGGATGATTGGTGTACAGTTTTGTGGTTTCATTTTGCTTTCACTTTCTTTGTCCTGTGTTTTGCTTGAGTATACCTGGCTGGATATGATTACTTGCATAAAGAATTCTGTGAGGGGTAGTGCCTTAGAATACAATAGTCCTTCTAATCTAGGTGAAGAACTGGCACCTAACTCTGCTACATCCCTTCATTTATAAATAGTCTCAGCACTGCAGTACAAAACTGACTTTATACAAAACCCTAGGCATGGAGAAGAAGGAAGGTTCTGGGGTAGCTGTCTTCTGCCTTAAATAAAGAGAATGCCAGATGACCTGTGGGGAGTTTTGAAGAAAGCAGAGTGTTGTTTTTGGCACTCACTGAAATCCTCAGATGTATCTGACCTGTTCAGGTGTCCACAAAGTCATGGGTCACCATGGTCAGACTGATAGGGTCAGAGTCTGATAGGATGGGGTACAATCTACCAGGCAATTTCTTAGGGACAGTAGTACATAAAACTCTCAAAACAGTCTCAGCTGTGAGCTGGTTTATGATCTGTTGAGATCAGTGATCCAGCTTTGACGTGGGTTAGAGATCCCCTGCAGTCCCTTCCAGACAGAATTTTTCCATTACCCTGTGATGATCCAGTGATCCTACAGTCATAAAGGAAGAAAATTCCTTTTGGACTTCCATTCTTTGTCTTCTCCATGGCCCAAACAGCTGGCTTTGTGCAGTCACGAGCTGTGGGAGATCGTGTGTTACTGATTTAAAGGAGATATTCCTTGAAGTCATCTGTATATTGTATATTTGATTCAAATATTTTCAAAAGATTTTTGAAATGGAGCTGCAACTTTTGGAAAGATCTTGAGACTCAGAATAGAGGTTTTCTTCAGCTGTCTAGAGAGTGTATTTTTTACATCTTAGTGCTATGGTGGTGCTTAGACACATTGCTTCGAGGTGGACTTGGCAGTGCCAGGTTAATGGCAGACTCAATGATTTCAAAGACCTTTTGTAGCCTTAATGATTCTATGATTCCATGGGTTTGCACAAGTGGATGCTAGTTGAGGTATATGAAATCATATGATAAACAAGAGTTAAAAACAAATGTGATTCCTATATCTAGTTTAATTGCAGAAAATCTTTGCCTCTTCCTTTTTCTTAAACCTTGGAAGCATTTTATTTTAATTTCAGTATCTGATAGTAGTGAGAAAACCAAAACTAATTCATGGCCTAAGAACACCTTTCATCACTTCTTGCTTCTTGTCAGAAAAGCAATTCCCTGCCATAGGAAGATTGTGCCAAGAATTTCCCTGCAGGCCTAAGTTTCCACCACCTTGGAACTTCAAAATGTTGAAGTTGCAGTCTGGAGAGACCATTTTCTTTCCAGAGAGTATGAAAGTCATCTTGAAGTGGTTTTGCAGTTTTGTTGTTGTCTTTGTAGTTATTTTTTTTCTTTATGGTTTGTTTGTTTGTTTGTTTGGGTTTTTTTCTTTATGTATATAATGCACAACTTTCTCCTCACTCCTCCTTCCTGCTGTAATTGCCTCTAAAATGGTTTTGATGCACTTCCTTGGTGTGTGCAGGAAGTGTCAGCTCAGGAGGTGTGCAAGGCTCAGCTGGGGGTAATTGTCAACAAATAATGTTTGTAAATATTCTTGTTGATAGAGCTTTTAGCCCTCTGGCATCTTATTTGTGTGCCTGAACAATTTTGGGGTGTGAGATTTTAATTATGAGTATATATGAAAACAGGACTATCAGGAAAACGAAGTAACTTGTTACAGAAATATTTGTACAAAAATGTCCTCTTGGGATAATCTTTTAAAAGCCTTTTCTATTTTGGTGCTGTAATGTTCATTCAACATAGTTTGGGATTTTGCAAGTCACAGTAGGAAAATGGGATTCTTATTTTTTTTACAGGGTGCTGGTCACCCAGTTCTGGAACAGAAACTGTCCTGTGTGACTCACAGGGACAGTCATAAATAATGAGCTCTTGTTCACCAGTTTGTGAATAAACCCCTGGCTATAAAGGGGTCATAATTAATAAAATACAGTCATTAAACACTGTGAAAATATCACAACATATCTACAGATAATTTTCTGCTAAAGTTTTTAGATAATTAATTTGTAAAAATAAATTTGATCTAGCTTTCATCTGGATGTTAACTACCTATCATTAAAATATCAGTGTTTTATTTTGTTATGGATTATTTTTAATATTGTGAAAACCATTATCCAGAATCCATTGCTTAGCGAGGTCAGTTATCTGCTGTCCACTAATCCAGTGCTTTGCCAGATGAATTTCGTTCTCTGAAGCACAGATTACTTAGCTACAAGTTTCTCTTGAAAAAATCTGATAAATGTAAAGTCAGGGTATAATACTTTAATATAAGTTGTGACAGATTTTCTACCTGGAGAATGTCTTTTTACTGAATTCTAGAAAGTATTCCTTATTAGAAGTCCTTGTAACTGTACATAAGTAGAAGTATGGCAACTCTTTTCAAATGGCAGTTAAAATTCCAGAGGGGAATCTAAGCTCTGGAATGGTCAGAACCAATTTTTTCCTTGAAATTCTTTTTCTATTAAATTGTAAATGTTCTATAATGACAAATGTCTGTACCTGATGAAAGCAAAATGTATTCATGAAATACAAGGTATCCCAAATCACAGTATCAAATCTATAAATTAAAATAATTTTTGTTGAAAATATTATTTCCAGATTCCTTAACAAAATATTGCAAGTACAGAAAAAACCAAACTAGAGCAAAGCAAAGCAAAGCAAAGCAAAGCAAACCAAATCAACAAAACCCTCTTTAAAAGCTGTTTTTCCTAGGACAGAAAAAGAATTTTTTTCTATTAAGCTTCTTGAAGGACTATAGACTTCATTTTGCAGACAATCTTGCTACATTTTTAGATATACCCTCTACAACTGGGAAACACTGTGTTTTTTTTAGGAAGCTTTTGAAAATTTCTCAGAGAAGATTTCCTGGTAGCTTTGCTATTTGTCACAAAGTAATTCAGAACTGTAGTTGTGAAACAAACAAACAAGTTACATTTCAGTGTTTACCTGGAGTCTTGGGAAACGTGTAAATGCATGGTAGTGTAAGATTATCTTCATGCTTTCAAAAACCCACCACCTTTTTGCAGCTCCATAGTTCAAGTTTAATGTTGCAGTAATGGCAAGACAGCTACAAATGGCACTTTCCTGTCTGTGGCACTTGCTCCTGTGCAGGGGAGGTCGGGAAGAATTCCTAACTCAAAAAGCCATTTCTTGTTATATTTTCTGTCAGTCATCAAAGGCATGTCTTTCATGGAGCCCAACGGTGTAATTCATAGGGTTCAAGTGCCACTGTGCCTGTGGTTGCTGTGGGCAGGTTTTCAGAGGGGATGAAGGGGAGGGTTTTCATCATGAGGATGCAGGCAAGGAGAAGGCCTCCCTACTGCTGTCAATGTCACAGCCTTGGTCTAATGGCACACTTTGCCTTCCCACAAAAGGGCCAGGCAGCCCCATTAGTGAGAGAGACCTTGGAACCAGCACTTCCAATGTTTTAAGTCCCCTGTATCTTTATCTGCTGCTGAAGCTCTACCCTTTCCTCCTTCCCAGCCAAAGTGTGAGAAGACTCTCAGGTCCTCTTGAGAGGGAAGGAGAGGGCCAGGAGGAACATGGAGAAATGATGGGTCCCAGTTCTTGTCTCTGCTCTGGCTCCCAGGCAGGAGGGGAGCAGAGCACACTCTTACACACATCACTCTGGCAGAGCGGAAAGTGAGGGACTGTTGACAGGACAGTCCCTTCCTACCAGCCAAGAGGGTCATGAACTCAACTCTCATACAAGCAGTATTATTAAAAAACAAGCTGGGGTTGTTCCCCCAGCTTCCTAGCATTTGGCCTGCAAAACAGAAAATAGCGTTTTTGCTGGAGCAGGAGCAAGTATGAAATGCTGAAAAGCATTCATAAACATGACATTTTTATTCAGTGCTTTAGTTTCCAGTTAAGCTTTCATGACCCAGGTCTTTACTATCATACAATTGTGTAAACGTTGTTGAAGCCAGGAGTGTCATTTCAGCAGAATAAATTAAGCAGAAAAATACCAACTGATGAATATTCAGCTGCATTTGATGCATTGGGAAATATACTTTTCAGATTTTCGGGACATCTTACTTGAGGCCAGAGATCCCTGTGCTGCCCAGAGATCCCTGTGCTGCATAGTATGTCTTCTGGCACAAATTTTCTGCAAATTCCAGGATCATTTTGATGCCTATTGATTTTTGACNACCCTCTGACCCCTCCTTGATCGCCCCAAAACTTGCCCAAGATGCTTCAACCACAAATTCCAGTATTCATAAAAAACTTCAGGAAAGTAATGTTAGGTGAAATCCCTGGGGGATTAGGGGGTTGCAGGGTAGGATTTGGGGGTCTGGGTGGGGTCTGGGGCTGGGCACCCCATTTCTGTCCTCTTTGACCTTGAGGACCTCCCAAAAACTCACCTAACACCCAAATTCTGAAGGAAAAAGGAAGTGGGGTGACATGGGGGGATCTGGGGAGTCCCTGGGAATTTATGGTGTGATTTTGGGGTTCTAGGGGAATGAGAACTCCTCTTTTGTCCCCCTTGACCTTGAGGAACTCAGCTATGCTGGAGAAATACTTCAGGTTGGCCTCAGCCACTTCTCAGGTGCCTGAGAATTTCACAATTTTGAATCCCTGCAGGTGGCTGAAGGCCATGCTTGAGGCTGTGCCCAAGCTGTGCTCCAGAATCATGGATTTGCCCTTGCAGATGACACTGCTTCAAGCAAGGTTTTGTTGGTCTGGGCCTTGGTTGCCTCATTGACCTGAGCTGGCGAATGCGACCACTGATGGCTTTGCCCAGGTGGCCCAGGCTGAACCCGAAGTCCTCATGGTAAGCATCCTCCTCGATCTCCCCAGAGCTCATCCTGCTGTCCTGTTTGTGGATCTCCGTCAGCCTTGTCATTCCTTCATAGTTCTCTGCGCGTCCAGTGGCGCTGGTAGCAGCTCCACCTGCTCAGCTGGCAGGGGGCTCCTGCCACTTGTACAGTTTGTGCTCAATCTCCTCCTTCAGCTCATATCCCACCTTCCCATCCTGACTCTCATGGAAGCTGTCCACCCTGGCCTCCAGTGTGCAGGGACCAGACATGTCGCTGCGGTAGATGAAGCCAGTGTGGGGCAGGATGGAGGTGAAGGAGAAGGTGGACAGCGTCCAGCACTGGGCCTCCAGCAGGAATGTTGCAGGCTGGCAGCTTGGACAGTGGTGCAAATGATGGAGACAGGGCTCAAACCTTTTTTCTAGTCTGTACGAGACCTAAATTAAAAATATTTTCCTTCAACTTTGAGTATTTTTTTTATTTGGAAGGTATCCTTTCTAAAAAAAAGGTAAATCAGGCAGAGGTGAGGTTGGGAAGCCATTCAGATCTAACATCAATGAAGTCAAGTGTGTAGTAATCTACATTCAGTGAGTTAGGTAAAATATTGGTGATTTTGGGATTCCCACGCTCACAGAAACAAAGGCTGGGTGTTCTCACAGTAACAAAGGGCAATTCCTAGAGAAGGAAAGAAAAATGAAATAAACTTCTGCAATGATGATTTAGATTATGCGTGCTTTTCCACTGTCGTCTATTGCACTGACTCCTGTGGAATGGCTAGCTGCCAGGTCCAGTTCAAGAGTGTCTGTCTTTCATTTAGTCTCTTTGTTATAATGTCAAGATGTCTCTTGTGTAGATAGGCTGAAAGGGAGAGATTACTAGCACGGGCACAGCATGGCACTGGGTAACGCTATTTTCATCCCCAGCTGGGATCTCTGCATGGGAAAGAGCCAGGCTGCACCAGCTGAATGCCATGAGCACAGCTTCAGTGGTGTGTGTCTGCATCGTGCTGTTCCATGATGGATATGAGGTCAACAAGTGCTGCTGAAATTTCTTAAATCATGCTGATTCTTGTAAAGACAGTTATAAAACTCGCGTTGACTTCAAGAGAAATGCATTCAGACCACAGGTCAGGGTCACAAAAGGGCCTGTGACAGAGCTGGAACAGAAAGTCTCAGAATTCTGTTATTCACTTAATAAAAAAAATCCATCTTTCCTTTATGAATTGAAGATCCTATATTTACAACTTTTTAAAATTTTCCTGATGTATTCAGGTCAGTTTATTTATTGTCCAAACTTACCTGAGTAGTTTGCATACTCATCCACAGGAAGGAAAATTTTCTACCATCAAGTGATCAGCCTTAGAAACTGCAGGTGTAACAAGGGCCTTCTAGGCAGCAGGGGAAAGCAGGAGTGGATGATGTTGTTCATTCCTGTAGAACAACTGAGTGAAATTGTATTTTTTATTATGCTTCATTTTCAGCTGTTACCTTTCTATGGCCTCTGCTTCCTCACTTCTATAAACTGGGCCGTTATTGCCCTAAACCCTTAAAGCGACCTTTTAACCAGAACTGCTTTATAACCAGCCTGCACAGCAGTTTGTAAACATTCTTGAGGCACTCAGAGGACAAATGACTATGTGTTTGGAAATACATTATAAAATATTTTATTTTCTATAGCTTAATGGAAATTTAGGATGGTGTCCTAAGAAGAATTTATTTGACAGTCTGTGAAGTCTTTTCACCGCAGAGGTAATACGTTGAGCATCAGCCTGGAGCGTACTTTGTGTTTCAGGAGGCTTTATTTGTTAAGCAGTGAGGAATATAAGAGAAAGTTGGGGCAGATGTGAAACAAATGCATTCTTCACATGAGTGTATTGGACGTGTCCACTGGTGTGAAACTGTGGTTTGATGTGATTGTGCTTTTACAGGGCAGGTCTGATAGTGTGCTGACTAATGACAGGCTAAAAGCAAGCACTGGTGTCAGCCAGGGCTGAAGCTGTTTAGCTCAGAAAGCATGAGGCTCTCATTTCAGAAGAGTGATTCTGGAACGTGCAGGAAACATTCTGCCTCATGAGAGGCTGAGGCAGAGAACAAAATCATGAGACTGCAAAGACAATAACCTCTTGTTTTCTCCAGTGAGCCACCATCCTTTGTGTGTGCTGTAGATTTTTTTACAGATAGCAATAAACTTACATTCTGGCACACCTTTTAAACCATTCTAACTGCTTCACTGTTGTTTAGGTATTATACTTGGACCACATCAGGAATTTTATTAAATGGCTTGTCACTAGAAAAATGCTGATTCCTTGATACTAAGTGTTTTGTGAAAGAATGTCAATGCTATGAGCCACTGCCAAGACACAGAAAGCCTTTAATAGAAATTCACCTGCTGGGCAGATTCCTTGTTACTTCATGTGCTGCACTGCTAAGAGAAGAAGATCCATAAAGAAAACTATTATCTTGAATGCTTAGTCTTGCTGCTTTGAGACACTCTTGCTAGAAGACAAAATTAGCTCTAAAGGGCATATATACAGAAACAAGCATATTTTTTAACTGAACATTTTAACATTTTGCAACAGTTAACAGTTTAATATGCATGAGCATTAGCAGTTCTCAGTGACATATAAAACACAGCAGTGAAAAATGGCATTTGTAAGGTATTACCTAAAAGTACTGGTAAATTAAATATTTGCCTACATGCATATAAATGATAGGCATCAATAACATTTTTGTCCAACTCCTTGGCTCTGCATGTTTCTGAACACTTTGTTGCTATGTCTGTCCAAGGTTATTGCTTTTCTGCTTTTCTCCATATGAAGATTTCCTTGCTTGATGACAATATTGGGATACCTGAGTTGTGACAGTTTTCTCCAGTAAGGATGTTTGTGTTCCTCATTCTTCATAGTGAGAACCTGAGCTACTTTATTTACTTTTAAAAAACTCTAAATATTCTGAACCTGAACATTTTGGATGTCGTTTACAGCTGAAATTACTATATGGTCATGCATGCATTGTTTAACCTCTAGGGCTGTGCCGTGATTTATATCTATTGGACTGCATTAAGCAAGTGCTTTTAATCTTGGAATTTCACAGTAATTAGTTTACCATATCTTGAAAAACCTTTTGTTCCCCTGTTTTCAAGACTCTCTGTGTCTTTGTGTTTCTCTGTGAAACACATGCCTATCCTTTGTTAAGATTATGTGCTTGAGCTGTCACATGAAGTCAAACTTGCAGGGCCCCGGCTGCTTTGGAAAAAACAACAGTAATTCAGCCAGGGACAGAGCATCCCTTGAAACATGAGAGCTCAGGTGTCTCCTGCTGTCAGCTTATCAAGACCAGAGAAATCTATTGTCCTCACTAATTTATCCAGGTTTGTATTGCAGTAAGTGTACTTGCAGTGACAAAGTCAATCCCTTCTGAAGGTTTCCTTGTTCACTTTTAATGTACCCATATAGAAAGAAGCATCAGTTTTTTTTTCTTTTCCATGGTTTTCTTTAATGAAGGTTTTAAAATGGACACTTAAAACAGCTTGCTATGCTACAGTTCCTTTTATTTTGGAAACATTTACATTGTGTTGAGGCTTTCATTTACTTAAAAAAACCAGTCTGCAGTCTTGGCAGGTATACTTTCATTACTTTAGTGCCCATGAGGTAGCTGAGGAAGAGGAAGAGCAGACACAAGGGCAGGAACATGTGGCAGAAGGAGATATGAAGTGGGAAAGATTTATTTACAGAGGTTTGAGACAATTTGCCCGTCTCATGGACCACTTGCCTGTGGTCCAGTAAACACTGCATTTCTAACACTCTCTGTACTAGAAATATCCAGCCTTCTGCAACTGCTTAGTATCATGAATATGCAACATAAACCTTTTTTTATCTCTAAGTCTATTTATGCCACTAAGATTAATACAACTGATCTTGGGAGGCTGCTTAAATATAACTGCAGGAAAGTATGACTATTTTATAGATGAATTTTATTTTTTTAAAAAAACCACCAAAGAACAACAACAACCCAAATTTATAATAGTTTTTCGTGTCCTTACAATTTTTGTGCATTTTTTTGGGCAGAGTTGTTTGAAAAAAGGACACACTGTTTTTTGATGTTTTTGCAAAGAAATTTCCTTTGGGTATTTCTGGTAGAAAATTAGTGGACTTGAATTTTCTCCAGCTCTAATGTATACTTGTTACTACAATTTTGATCTAGAATTCAATATATATTACTTCATGCTATTCTCTATTGCTTTGCTACAAAATTCCTTTGGAGGAAAAAGCATTGTTTTTAATTGGTTAATTTATCAGTGCTAGCAGAGGTAAATTTAGTAAATAATCTGGTGGACTCACATCTCAATATTAGGTACTTTCCTTCCCTTTGGTTCTGCAATATCAATTGAGAAAGGCTACATGGTATGAAGTATACAAGTTCTATAATGTGTACAGCCAAAAGAGGACAAAGAGGCTGTTCTTGCTCTGCAGGAATGCAGCCCAGACTCCCTCACTTGTTCTTTGAGTAAGCTAATACATTTTGCTATGTGAGATATTGTTTTTTTCATTTTTATTGGTATAACTTATAAAGTATTGCAGAGTGGCTAAAATCATTAGAGTGACTTAAAGGTGCTCATGGCCAAGTCCTACATCGCATTGTGCAGTCAGTTCTAGCAGCAAGCATACATTAGAGCTGGGGTAATAAATCAAGTCTACTAATTTTCTACCAGAAGCACCCGAAGGAAATTTCTTTGCTAAAATATCCAAAACCAGTTTCCTTTTTTTCAATCAACTCTCCCCAGAAAATATACAAAATGTGGAAGGACATGCAAAAATACTATAGAGTTAAAAAAAATTAAAATTTACCTATAAAATAATAATGCTTTTCAGTACTTATATTTAAGCAGTCTCCCAAGACCTTATCTAATGCTTGTATGACATCAGAACCTGATGCTCAAAAAAATTCTTCCTGAAAGTCTGAGGGCTGGAATGGAAGACCCTATCCCTTTCCCTATCCTTCATTTGATGCTGATTGTGTAAATGGATCTTAACGTCCTGCTTCTTTGGATCCTTTTCTGCCTCCCCAATATCTAACAGGGCTTTTTTTCTCCATAGCTGTGGCCAAAAATGTGGACTTAAACTTTGACACACACTCTTGTGTGTCTGTGGACTATGTAGGCACCTTCTTTTTCTCTCTCCTTTCTGGGCTGCCATAGATTTAGCCAATGTGTAGTCCCTGCCATAAGGCTCACAATGAAAGGCTGATGAGAGATTTCTGGAAAGAATAGGGATGTGCAAACACTCGCTTCTGCTTCTGGATGTGGAAGAGTAGCAGCTGCTGCTTTGTGGAGGGTGATGAGGAAGGGGATTGCACACAGATATTTGGGTAAGGAATCAACCAGTTCAGTTCTTGTTTCAGGATTTCAGTTTAGCTTGATCATATAGGATGAGGCAAAACCACTTGGGTTAAAATTTATTTTTGCCTTTTGTATTGGTAAAGGCACAGATACCCTGTTTTAGATAAAGGTGTTGTAACTGTGTACTAGAAACTGACTTCAAGAAAAATACAACTTGATATTTTCAAGAACATTTAATGCCACTAATTTTATTTACTTAAACATTTCAAGAAAACCTTATGGCTCCACTATAAGTCCCTTTTACATAAAACAAAGAATGGATTGTATGATATACAGGCAGTTTGACCCTCCCTCTGCCCCATTTGGGGACTCACCATGTAAGGATTTATTCTCTGATTGTTTCACTTTCCACTTCTGTGGAACATAGATATCAGGTCTAGCATGCATTAGCAGATAATATTTTTTTCTGCTAGGAATTGTTCAGTCCTTCTACTTTTTTTTTTTATTGACATGCATTATTTTCTAGTATCTGCAGCTTTATTTTTTTGGAAATGGGCCTCAAATAAATATGGATAGTGTGTCTTTTTTGATATTTGCCAGCCTTTCTAATAACAGAATTCAGTTGCTGCCATCCTACTGGCCATTAACAGACCTGTTAAGTAAGATTAGACTTAATGTGAATTATGAAAACTTTCTATTCATAAAATATGTCACCCTCTCTTCTACAAGTTTTTGTTTTTTTTAGTTAAAGATGGCTGATTAAAGAACAGAATCAGAAAAGAATACTTCAGGTAAAAAAAGGCCGGATCACATTTTATAGCTGTGCATTTCTCTAGTTCCTGGTATTTAAGGATCAGAAGATACTATTTTCCTGTTTGAGTTGCCACAATAATAGAAATGACACAGAAGAAAATAAACAACCATGGGTAATAAGACTGCTTCTCTATTGCAGAATTTTGGGATACTGAGTTTGTAATGTCGCAGAAAGCAATGGATGGTTAAGACAACGTGGTTAAAAGTGGTCAAGTATTTGAATTTAACTTTATTTTTTATAATTTATAGATATAAATAAGAAAAGTGTCTCTCTCTGCTAATACAGATTTCTTGCAGAGGCAGTGCTATGATATAAAAAATATCCTTCCATGTAATATATAAGGAGATGATTAAGACTAGCATCTCTCTGTGAATGGTGAATTTGATCATGTTTATCCTATAATTTAAATTTTTGCACGTTTTAAAAAGGTAAAACAAGACTTTTAAAATGGCATTGCCCCAAAATCACTGAAACTGATTATATCAATCTAATAAACTCAAAACTAGGCTAATGGTGACTGCTTTTGATATTTCATAACTTTTCTGTGTGTAACAGATATATTCATTAAATGTATGGATAATTCCTCTCCATCTCCCACATCCTTTCAAAAAGATTAGAGAAAATCAGAAAATAAAATGTAACCTATAAACTAATTTATGTGCAATAAATTAAATTAAGGCCAACAGCTAAGAAGAAAGGGAAACCAGGAATGACAATGTTCCCAAACATCAGCAGGACAAATTCTCTCAGTATTTTTTGCGTGGTGGTTGTGGTGTGAGATTTTCTTCCTTCCACAGAAACCCAGTGAATGTTCATGGATTATTTCACGAGGAATGGGGAGCGTTTGCACATAGAAGTTACGTCTAGCATGAACTCAGTCACAAAATCTGTCTGTGAAACATCCTGTTAGATCACTGAATCTATGTTCCTGCAGAGGCAGGGCTCCTCTTTGGCCAGGTCTGCCCTGTAGCATCTCAGACCATGATCCCTGTGTACATAATTCCTTGGCTTTTATGAGAGAGAAAAACACAGCTGACAGGTTATAGGAAAGCAGTAGTGATTGTAGACACTTTCTTTTAGTTTAGTTTAGTTTAGGTTTTTTTAATTTACTTTTAGTAAAATAATCTAAAATTCTGCCTGATTTCAGTAAGAATAGAAGCTGTCCTGCTGAAAAACAGATTCTTCATTTTATTTCCTTTATTTTTCCACCTGATAGCCTTTATTTGTGTATGATTTCAGGTGACAGAAATGGTTCTAAGGAGAAAGAATGAGCATATAGCAAGGAGAAAGAAGACTCATAGGCAGTCTCCCTTTTTAAAAAGTAAAAATCTGGACTTGTATAAATTCTGTGATTTTGTTCATTTATGATGTGAAGCATGTAACCTTTTCTCTTTGGGAGGACAAGTCGTGAGAAACTTCATCTAAGTGAAGTGTGATTTCCCAAAAAAGGTATATATTTCAGAAGTGGACTGCCCTCAAAAAAAGCTCCTTGAGGACTCTGGACAGGACACATCCATACCTTGTGCTTCTGAAAGCTTTCATTGATCCCAGGTAAGTCAGTTTTTGCTCAGCCTCTTGGTAAAATTATAGCCTACCATTCTCCTCTCTTGTGTAGTCCCCAGCAATGCTTTAATCTGTAAAATTTCTGAATAGTGTATGTTAACTATTCTTATCGACTACTCTTCCAGCAGCATAGGTGTCAATAGCTTGTAACATTTACTTTCAGTGGGACTTCTTTATTTTTTCTTTTATATATTTTTTGTTGTTGTTGTGTGGTGTTTTTTTTTTTTGTTTTTGTTTTTAACTGAGCTAATTCCTTGTGACTGATTAGCACTTTATAGCAGTAGAATAATGTGACCAATATCCACAGATTTTTTTCTTCATCATCATTGTTGTCTTTGCTCCCTTTTTAATCTAGAGCAGTTTTAATTCATCTGAATTTAGTTTTCCCCTTTTGTTACTGATAGACTGCTTTCATTGTGCTGACTGCAAAAAAAATCCTCCTGGAAAACTGCCTGGTTTCTCTCTAGAGCCTGATGTAGAATCTTCAAAGTAAGATTAAGAGCTTTTTGTTAATTTATTTATTTACAAACAGTGTCTTGAAGAAAAGGGGATTTGGGTCTTTTTTTCCATAGACCCTGAATTTCAAGTCCAAATCTTCTACAGATGCAAACTCATTGCATCAGTTCAATACAAACAGATTATTCCAATTAGTTCTAGAGGTATAATCTGCTAGAGAGTGCATGAATCAGCAAAGCTGTAGTCAATGTTTATCATTGCTGGTCATATCGAGAGATTACTGATTTTGTATTTCATGAAGAGGTGCACAATAATCTGGAAAGGTGACGATGGTCTGTGGATTATGTCATTCCAAGGGTTGGAAGTGCTGTGGAAAAATAGTCTGGAGCAAGTCAAGGAGACACTCTTGAGTGAGTCTTGCTGTGTACCACTCACCTACAGTCAAACTCAACACATATATCTTCTGAAAGTATTCAAATTTTTGAACTGAAACTCATTATAACTAATAAAAGCTTTTCTGATATCTAAAAAAAGACTGATATTTGAAGTTATGTTAGTTTGAGGTAGAATGAAGTAGTTTTTTTTGTTCAGATCTCCAAAATATAGCTGATGAGGGTTTGCAAGGCCATCCACAGTTACCATTTTGGTGTTTAGATTTTTCATTTAGAAGTCCTAACATTGTCTGTCAATGTGAAGAAGTAATGCCCTGATATATCTGAGGCAAGGAAAAAATATTTCCCAGGGACAGTGTCTCATGGATGCTGTTGTGTCTGATTATTAAAGAAATGCCTGTGCCCAAACAAAGGTTCAAATGAGACCAAAGTTAATAGTACAGATTTTATTTAACAGTAATGTGAGGTAGAGAGATAGAAATAGGACAGAAGAGAGAGAGAGAGAGAGAGAGAAAGATATTAAACAAAGATATCCATGTGGATTCCTGCAGCGCTGTGCTGGTCCTTCTTCACCCTGGTCTGCTTCATTGTGGATTCCCCTGAGTGTCCTGGAGATATCACTTTTATTGAATCCAAATACTTTTATTGATCCAAGTGAATCCACAAGGTCTATATACTGTTCCTGCAGCTTGGGATGGCATATGCATAACTGGCTGCTCCCTTTATCACATTTTGCCATGGTAGGAATTTTTGCACAGATAGGCTGCCTAGATCTGCCCAGCATCTCCCTGTTGTTGCTGTCTGCACCCACAGTCTATGCAGTGGAATTTTGTCCAGTGTGCTAATTCCAAACTTTTAACTCCATTTAGGTTTGGTTTTGTTTGCCATCTGTGCTTAAGTTCCTGTTGTGGTGGCTGACCTTGTGTTTGAGACAGCTAATTGTGCTTCTCTAAGTCCTCACAGATGCCACTCATATTTTGGAGCATGACTCGTCAGGATTCAATTTGTTCTGCTGATATTTCAGCAATTGCATTAGGGCATCTGAACATGATCACAGAAACATAAATAAAATATTGATCCTTTCACTGCTAGTTATATTCTGATTAAAAGACCAAGACTTGAGTGATGTTTATTATCTTCTTCCCTTTTTTTTCCTTTTTTTTTTGTAGACTCCAAAGTACATGATATTAAAAATACAGTCTGGTTTAAAAGATTAAAACAAACAATTTTAGTTTTAAGTTATTGATATTTTCTTCATTTGCATCTCCACTACAACAAAAGGACTGTATGGTATGGGAATAGATTGCCATAATGAAGAGGTTTACATCTTTTAAAGCAGCCCTGCAAATATTCTAGAATTGCTGGCAAAAAAGAAATACACAGATAATATATGGGCCTAATCCAGTGGCTGCAGAAATCAGCAGTCATGTTGGAAACACACTTTTGACCAGACAAGCAAGTTGTGCCCAAGGAAACTATAAAACCAAATAAGCAAAAGGCTTAGACATGCTTCTGAGAATTGCAAGAAAGAAACACAAAATGCAGCATATTAAAAGGGTATCTAGAAGCAGTGTAAGTTTACTGTTTTTATTTGTAAAGTAAGGTAGAAAATAAACAGCAATCTGTCAAGGATGGATAGTGAAGTTCTGAGCCTCAAGTTAGGCTTGTTTGTGAACTGGTTTTTGGATTTATTTTTTTTAGGACATGATTTTTTGAAAATAAAAAAACTCCAAAAAAACCCTAACTGTCGAATTGAAATAGTGTATAAACAGAAAACCATTTAAAATTTCATAAGATCAGATCGCATTTCCTTTAGGCTTTTTTGGAAGGT
>VWYI01030343.1:38623-94559 GCA_013399455.1 Anthoscopus minutus | reverse complement strand
AAGGTTTTAGAATATAATAATATATATGTTACAAGATGGAGGTTTTAGGGTGTTGGCTTATCTTATTCTTTCATCTTCTTCTTCCTGGGTTTTGGGTAATATTGTGTGATTGGATGAAAAAATCTGCAGTGTGGAACATGCATGTTTGGTTATTGGGTTATAAGCCAAAATAAATTAGTTGGCATTTTATAATTGGATAGTTGACACTTAAAAGGCCTTGGAGATACCTGAGGCTCCATTTTTTAGACTCAGCTTAATGTGCAGATGAACTCACTGTCTGTAAGAATGTAATATAGATAAGAAAAAGTAAACTTCAAAGTCCAAACATGAAAACCGTCTCCCTGCTTGTTAAGTCCCAATCCTGAGGAAAAGAACAGGACACTTTTACACACTGGTGCCCCATGTGAGGGTTCAAGGTCAGGACCTCCCTAAAGAAACAGAGAAAAAAGCAAGCAGCTAAAAACTGGAAAAAACCCCGGGGTAAAGAATAAAGAACAAAACTCTGACATCCCTGGATGCTGGTGAAATGGAGGAACCAGAAACCCGTGTGCTACGGGATGGTCACAGAACAGGGGAACTGAGAGGAATCATCTGACTTCAAAAGTCAGGTAGGCACTTCAGGATTAATCATAATTTAATGATGGGAAATGTCATGTCTAGATCACAGAGAGAAGCCTTTGATCTCTCAGAATCCATGATAAGGGAGCATCCCATGTCTGTCCCAAAAAGCACAGAGCTGCAGTTGCCCAGTAGGGCTTGCACACATCAATGTACACTTAGCCTTTGATGAAGCGGCTAAACTCTCCTATGGAAGTCAATCATTGTCCAAAATTAACCTTGCTGACTGCAAGTGAGCTGTAAGGCAACATTAAGAATACTCCCAGTCTGTTACACTGCCTTGTTTGTGTCTGTAAGGTTGGAAACAAGGAGCAAAGGCACTTTTCTAAATCTGTTCTTGCTGTCTGTTCCTAAATGGCAATGATACCTAAGGCTTACAGACTTTAACCACAGACCTATCTGTGCATAAACAGTTTGCTGACCAAGTCTATGAAACCACTCAGTTCATTCCAGTGTTGTCCTTTCTATCTGTTTCCTAAAACTCTGCATATAAACTTGGGTTTTGTATCTTGTACTCCAGTGTTGATAACCTTTATTCACACCATGCCTGGCACTGTGTATGGTTGGTAAATCTGTATTCAACTCTACTTGAAGCTTCTGTTCAACTCTCCAAAACAGCACTCTGGCGCATGCCAATGTGACAGGATTTGTGGCAAATGGCAAGATGACAAGACTTGCAAGTATGTGAGATGCTGCCCTTAATAAAAACCAACAGAAGTCTGTGGCTGAGCAGAACAACGTGCTGGTGTTTTGACAGCTTACTGCTTTCATTTCCTCTTTGGTGCCTGAGTACTGTTGACACCACTGTGCTTTAAAGAAAAATGCCCACAGAATTATGAGATTAGTATTTACATGCTCAATTATCTATCAGATCTCTTTTCCCACCTGCTGGAACTGATTTAGGACCCAGTGCTCTCCACCCTTTTATCTCTGTGGGGCTGCATGCCTGCACATTGTTGGGGAAGGCAGGGGCCACCCACAGAGAACAAGCAACCCAGAGGGAAAATGTGCCCCTGACAGTACCCAGCCCAGCAGAGGGACCTAGATGCTGTATTGCAGCATCTCACTGCTTAGCTCTCCTGTGTTCTCCTCATAAATGGATTAATAGCATGATCAGAGCACAGGGATAGTTTTTCCATGTACATGTCTGCAGTTCTTATTCACTTGCCAAGAGATTTAGGGCAATCTGTAAGTCTGCTCAATAATTCCAACCAAAATATGAAGCAGTAATCAGAATTTCAATATGTGTGTTACTGTTTAATTGGTCTGGTCTGTGTCTCTCAAGATGGTAGGAATTATTGCTTAATTCTCAGTACTAGAAGAAGGGAAGCAGAGTCAATGGGGATTAAATGCGGTAGCCAATAAAAGTCATACCCTATGAAAATATTACAATTAGAAATGAAAGTTAGCCTTTCCAGATAGCTTTCCTTGAGCTCTTACAAATGTTTAGACAGCCTAATCTAACCACATATTTAGAACAGCTATTTTCAGAGAGACCCTTGTGAACTGTGCTGTTAGTTAGCATTCTTGGCCCAGGTTAGTAATGGAAAATATTTCTTATCTGATTTGGCCGTATTTACAAGTAAAAGACATGTAAGATGTATTTTTCTTTTTGAAACATTTTTGATTTACAAAAAATAACAGTGTTCGTAATGTATCAAAAGAATTGCCTGTGAACATTTCTGTAATTGTCTCTGATGCTACTCTGCAAACCTTTTATAAGTGATGTATATATAAATAGCAACATATTTTACATATGTAATCTATCTTTATATAGATAGCTTTCTCCATTTTAATAAATTGACTTCAGTGTCTGGGACTATAGACAAAACTCTGTCATTTAACCATGAAGAAAGCAACTGACAGTCCAGCAACAGGCCACAGAAACTACATTTATGTGTAATCTGAAGTGATCTCGCATATCACAACATTGCTGTTTCCAGCCATCCTTTGGAAAAGTGAAAAAAGGAAAAATGATCTCATGTAAAGTCAAAAGTTCAATACATTGGCAAAGATGTACTAATGATGTGCACCTTAGAATTCTCAGAAAGGACAGGAAAAAAAATTTTCCAAAGAGTATATATGCCTCCATGAAAAGGATACTCTTGATATATTCAAACTTTACATTACTACATAAAAAGTCCTGTATGTGGCTTTGAAAAGTGGTATTTAATGCTTACATGGAGATGAAGTGACCATGAAAACCGATAGTCCATGCAACAACAAAAGATTTTGGGCCATCCTTTTATCCGGTGCTTGAAAAAAGACTGGTTGCACATATCTGTCTTAAAAGTAGAGAGAAAATTGCCTTCTTCCAGTCAACAGTAAGAAAGAGTGAATTGGAATGTATTCAAGGAAAAAAACCTTCTTGTCAGGATTTTAAATGGATTGTAAGAGTAACATAAATATTTCCGAGCAAAAAAAAAGTGATTCTGAAGTGTTTAGAAAGAACATACAACCTGGTTCCTGTATTTATTTTCTTATTTAAATATCTGCTTTATTCACAGATCCTGATGATACTAAACAAAAACTTACTCTTCACCATAGTATATTGACTAACAATGACTTCTCATTTTGAGGACGAGGTATTTCTGCCCTAATGATTACAGTCTGAAGGACATTTCTACCAAAGATTTAAGATGAGAATTACTGACATTGTTGCCATAAGCCATAACTGTCGGTTCATCACCTTCCTGACACCTCCTTGAAGCCTTTGAAGTACAAATTTACAAATCTATTCTCAGTATTTTAGATCAGGAAGCTCCTAAATATTTCATAATGGTTGTGTCTTTCATTGATTGGTCAAATTTTTCTTAATTTTTATGATACATGTCAATCCTTCAGCCTCTGCATTAATTTTGAAGTTGGAATTGTAAAGGGGACCTTTTCTCAGATGTCATCAGGATTAATTTCACATGGACTGATAATTTCTTTCAAATATCTTTTGCCATTATAAAAATGGAACTATCCCAGAACAAGACCCCTTTGCCCATAAGTAGGACAAAAGGACAAAAATAACAGGTCTGTAGTTACACTTAGCATGCTAACTATTCTCTAGATGAGTTTCTTTTGTGTCTGTCCTACTTTTCCAGCCTTGGGGATCTTCTGTGACACTGTAACAGAGAAAGAGTGTCTCTTTGGGGAAGCATGGTAGACAGCCACAGTCAGTCATTATGATTCTTCCTTAATCTACATCTGAACTACCTCTCACCCTCTTTCTCATCTGATCTTTTGCTGTACTCTGCTTCCTTTTATGCTGAGTGCTTTTTATTGTAGGCAGAAAACTGGTGGGTAGGGTGTTACAAATGCCAGAGAAATATTCTGACTGTGAAGTCCAGCTTGGCAGAAAGATTCCTAAACAATTATCTACTGAAACATGTTTTGCTTTTGTCCCTCAATGGCAGAAGAGAGTTAAAATCAGGGAAATATCATCAAGTAGCATTGCTTGTATCAAAGGTCAGTGAAGATTCAGATCTGCCCAGAGCATTCCTAATAGTGCATATTTTATAAGCCTCAGGTAGTTCCTCGGACTATTTGTGTGATTTTGGATAAAAGAAGGACAGACTCTTTCCCTGAGGACCAGACACTTGTGTCCAGAGTGCTTCGGGCCACACCACCAGGACTGAGAGCAGCTTGTCTGAATCTGGGCTATGGAGAATTTGGCCAGACATCTCTTTTAAGCTACATGTGATGGTCCTGTGGCTTTACGTAATAATTATCCCTTTTAAAAGACTTTTAAACATTATTATCCTTAATAACTTAATTATTAGATCATAATTATGCATATACCATGCCTTGGGGCATGGCAGTAAGACACTTTTGCATGTTTGAAGAAGCAAAGCCTGCTTGTAAAGCTCTGTTGAGGGGAATCAGGGAATCCCCTTGCTTCAGCCACGGAAAGAGATCTCTGGAATGATCTATTGCCAGAACTATACTTGGATGTTGCCTTGGAGGGAGCTAACTAGATTGGGTCCAAAACAGGACCATGGAGCAAGAAAACCGTGACTTATGGCAGAGGAGCAGAGATCCATTACTCAAAACTCTGTCACTGCCTCTTTTATATTTAACAGTCTAGAGATATTCTTAGTTCCCAGTCAATACTGAAAATATAAACTGATTAAAACCTGCTTATTGGATAAAAATCTGCTTTTAAGTATCTTTTATGGAGCCTGAAAAGACTTTGCAACATCTTCAGCTCTTTAAAATCTTGTCTGCTTGAAGATTGTTACTGAAGATTTTCTGTCAAACTGAAGGGATCAGAACAGCTAGAATTGAGGACTTAAGTACATTTAGGTAGAGCACATTTTGGGGCTTTTTTCAGTGTTTTAAAACTTGTTGAAAATTTGATATTAAGTTAACTATTACTGGGGTTTTTTTTACATTTTACAGCAGTGATTTATTCCCGAAGAGCTTCTGAGTAATTAAAGGTTTCATTTCATTTGGACTCATGTCTGCCTGGTTTATTTTTGCTTTTTTATTAGTTATTTAGTTATTTATATATATATATATTAGATTTACAGAATTAACTCCTGTTTCAGTATCTAAATAGTGCTCACCTTTTTTTTTATTGTAGATTTTTCCATAAAATTTCTCCACTGTGTTTAAAGAATAATACAGCGGTTGATATGGACTTAAGAATAAATATCTCATTATTTCACTTGGTTCTTGTGTTTCCCTTTTTCTTTTAAGCAGCATAGGTTTGCTTTCTGTTCCCTGGCTACCCTCCTGAACTTGGAGGATTTTGTTATGAATATCTGGGCCAAAAGGCAGTGATGGAGGCTTAAGTTCATGGTGTATTCATCAAATACCAACAAGAGTATAATTCCCAGATGGATAAGGATGTCTCTCAGAGCTCTTGTGACATTATAAAACACTCTGGTTAAAACCTTACAGTTCATATGGCCAAGTGAACTCTTCTCTACACCACTGCTACTGGTGGGGGATCCATCCAGATTTTTGTGCTCCCTGAACAGAAGTGCAGACTCCTGCACATGTGAGCAGATGTGGGGGCAGCAGTCTCATCCATAGAAAAATAATTTGCATTTGGTGTGAGACCAGCAGGATCCAAGAGGAATGAATGTCAGGTCACTCTCTGAGCTGCTTCAGGATACCTCCTGTCCTTTGTAAGGCCTTGATGGCACCTGGTCTTCTGAACCCTGACGTCTGCCATGGATGGGCATTAGAGATAAGTAGCTTCACACAGGTGACTGGCCAAATGATGATGGATCTGAAATGTTCATTGGATCTTGTATGCAGAGCTGGAGCAGCACTAACAACGTGGGGATGAAAACTCTGTAGCAGAGTCAGTCAGGCCATCTTTTATTTTGTCTTCAGTTGGAAACATATAGGGTGAGACTGACAAACTGTTTATGCTTGCACATTATTGATAGCAATAGAATGCAATAAAAATAGGAAATGTTTGGTTTCTTGTAAAAACACAGAACTTCTTTTGTGTTTGAAGTGTCAAAAAATCATCCTGTTCAAGCTAGAGATGAACTTTGTGATATACATACTTTGAAGCATACATTTTCTTATCTAAACATTCAACAGAGACCTCATCTATTCTCCCCTGCTTATGTCAGGGAGCTGATTTTTCCTTTTATTGGCCTACTATCTGTGAGTGTCAAGGCAGCAAAACAAAATATAAATAATACCCATCTCATCCTCAAACTCTAAGTTGCACCAGAAGGCACTTTTCATATTACTGAGCTGTTGTTACTCTAAAGTATTCTCAGATAGCTATTAGTCCTGAAATTAACCTTCAGTGCTTTGTTATAGCTGTGTGCACACTTTTGGGGTATTTCCTGCAAGGAGAATTATGCTAAACCCTGTACTGGTTATTTGACCATCTCCTGTGTATGTACATATTGCTCCAAGGATGCCACTTCAGGGTGCTACAGAAGTAAGTAGGGAAATCACCTGTAGAAAACAAAGGTATAAATCCCTTTATCACCTTCTTTCTGTCCTGCTTCCCACAATGTCATTTCAGTTATCCTAGGACTTGTAACAAAATTTTCTGTCTCTGAATGTTTTAACTTCTACTTCTTTGATCACTTTATTTGTGAAAACATCTCTGTGAGGAGAAGTCTCTGTTTAGGAGAAATTCTGGGTGAAAGCAGTTGTTCCAAAGACTATTTAATGCTGAAAGGCATTTTAATGCAAAAAGCTGCTTTGTGTTCAATGAAGACAGAAAGAGACAAGGAGGGTGACTACAGGTATCATTATCATAATATCTGTCTTGTGTGGGACTTAGCCTTGGAGCTCCTTGAGGCTAGCCTTGAGGGGCAGGATGTTTTCACTGGCTGTACCCACTGGGTCAAGGGTCTGGGACTCTGGCACAGAAACTTTTCCCAGGGGGCTGTTTCTTCTTATTTCAAGGTTCCATCTCCCTGACAGGACATCAGAACTAGGAAGTGAGAAAAATCTGAGCCCTGGAACTTGAACTTGAAGTATTCTGTGCTGCATTTAACCAAGAACATTTTTAAGCAGACTGGATATGATTATAAAGTCCAGGAAAAGGCCAAAAGCTACCTGTAAGTAGGTGTGACTGTGAGACTATTTATATTGTTCTGTTCTGATAAAGTTATGCCTACAGTTCCACCAGCTGCTTATGGGAGCCCGTGGCAAGTTTTATCCTGGTGTCTGAAGTGCAAAGATGAAACTAATCTTACATTTTCCACTCCTGTCACAAAGTCTGCCTTACCTCATAGAAGTGTTGTGATGAGATGGACGAAGATCTCCAGGAGCACTTCAAGGTGATTGTGTGGTAACGACTGCTTCAGAAAAATGTTCTTGCACAAATTTGCTTTATCTCTCCACTCCCATAGCATAGAGTTGCTTCTTGACCTCTGAGAATGCAACAGTCACTAGAATCAAAGAGGATTTTCTCATGTAAAAGCTGTTTGCTTGATGTCTTGTAGCTGCTCTTCTGACACCATCCACTCCACAGTCACTTAAATTATATTGCTGTGAGACTTCTGGTTGAGAGAAAGTAACTTTAAGTACAAGCTGTAATGTTGCTCTGCCATGTGGACTTGCTCAAGACATTGCCAGAGACTGCAAGGTTAAGGATGTTAATACCACCTGCAGTCAGACCTTTCTCTTAAGAAATTCTGGGCTTGATGTGCACAGTGCAACAAAAGTCTGTTGAACTACACAAGTTGGTGCAAGCTGTGCATACCTTAATTCCCAGGGAAATTTAGCAACAGTGCCACATGTGTTGGAGAATATGAGAATGGATTATTCTTTTCTTCCTTAGGAGAACTCATGAGTTCATCTGCTTTCCTTGAACACCTTCAGGATTCAGTAGTCTGGATACTCACTGTGCTTTGCAGTTACACTTCCCTTTCTTACTGTACAGTAGCTGAGGATGAAGCCTCAGACTGAATGGAGCCATTGAACTCTGGGTGTTGAATCCGCTCTCTCTTCCTGCCTGGGCTTTGTGAACTGTTTCAGACCTGAGTAGAACAGGTAGTGATCCTCAGATGTACACCAGCCAGTGCTTCACAGTCAGTCTGGAGTCAAGGGCCTGGCTACAGTCAATGGTAGGTGTGAAGGATGTCATCTGGTCAGAGTTCCTCCTCTCCTTCCTCCTCTCTCTTCTGTTTCACTTTTTCTCTACCTCCCTACCTTTTCCTTTCCCTTTTTTCTCCTTAACTGCAAGACCTGTTTTATCTTCATGTTCAGCTTCTCCCACTTCTCTGTAGAAAGAAATGAGAACTTGTAAAATAGCAAGTGAAATAAAGAATTCTGAAAGCTATTACATACCTTTGTAATTAAAGTTTGATTATTGTTTCAGTTGCGCCCTCATTAACAGGTATGTAAACACAGATGGATGTGAAGACAAGCAGACACAGAGCTCCCATTACTGAAGATAAATATAAACAACAAGAATCCAGAAAGAGCTCTTGCTCTTTGGATCAGGTACCTCTGTGTAGGTTAGACTTCTAAGAGGCTGGAGTTACACAGACACAAAGGAAGTACTGAAACAAAAGAAGCACAAATTTCTTTGCACTTGATATAAAGCTGTTGCTCAGCACAGCAGCCATCCCCCAGAGTTTTTCTGTCTTTCCATGCATTAGACATTACAAATGTGAACTAGTGAAACGTAACAAGGCAGCTGTGCTCTTCATGAGGTTAAGGCAAAGCCTATTCAAAAACAGAGCAGCTACACGATGTTTACACATCTCAAAAGTTCAATAAACAATGTTTGTTTGTGATTCGTATCTGCCTTTTGCTGACAGCGCTCCTCCATTAACAAGGGTGTCCCTCCCCGGAGCAGGGGAGGACTGAGCCATGGGATGCTGTGGAGAGCTGGGGATATTCCTGCCCTTCAGCCAAGGGTGTGTTTGTAGCCCGTGTAGACATTCCCTGGTGAACTTCCAGCCAGCTGGATGAAGGCATGGACAGCAGTTTAGCCACTGCAGCCTGGAGCACAGTGGAGGCATCCAGGGGGATTTCCCCTCTTCCCTGGCCAGTTTTGTGTCCTGCTGCGTGCTCCAGGTTTGCTGCAGCAAGAAGACAATTAAATAATCTAATTTAAGGGTAACTAAAGAATAACCTGAGGAGATGAAGCAGTGTTGTGCCTGGTGAGAGGAATGGCTCTGGATCTGGCTCTGTGGTGCTGTCCCCATCACTCCACCAGCCCAGCTTTGTCAGTCTTCTCATGCTCTGAATCTGAGATTCTGTGCAAGGGATTTTGCTTTTTTTTTTCTTAAATTTTATCAATCCAGCTTAGAAGTAGTGTGATTTTTCAAGCATTCTGCTACTTCACAAATATTTCTGATGCAAGTAGCCATTTTAATGTTTCTTTATTTAAAAAAAATTAATTTAATAATTACTTAATATTTAGTTTAGTAATGTGTGCTAAGTGACTGAATTGCCATATAACTGCTATGTCATGAGTGCTTTATTAAATCTAAGTTAGATCCGTGTTTGAAATATTTTATAAACTGTCCCAATTTTTCTTTTTCTATGTAGTTTTCAAGAAAGCAAGTTACTCTGTGTATGGATTAGTTAGAGGGAATGTACAGATCTGCTTATAGAATCATCTTGAAAATGCTTAATGACCTTTATTGGGAATGATGTTATTCTGAACATTGTGCCATACTGAAACTTTTGATGGTGTGGAGTTTTCAAGTCTGAAGTAGCTGGTGAAACAATATTTGAAGTAAAGGCTATGAATTGTGTTTATTTGTCTCCAATTTCAACTTTTCAAACTGATCAATTTAATTGGAGATTTTTAGGGCATATCTTCACAAACCTTCCCTGATCTGAGTAGTCATATTGATTTATGGCTTACTCTTGTGTTAAAAGCCTGAAATATCTTCCTTTGATGTTTCGTTATATTTTTCCAAATGAAGACTTTTTTTTGTTGTTTGTTTGAGGTGTTCCCTTTTAGTTTTTTTACTGGCTAATAGTGACACTAGTACAGGCCTATCTGTAAGTCTAAGTTCTTTTCAGATTACTGAAGGAATTTACTGTCTCACCTGAAAGGACTTCAGCTTGAAAAACACAAGTTGTTCAGCATTGTCAGGAAATTCTTCTGTTCTTTGGGTGTGCAGTCATGTAAAAAATGCATGAGTTAAATATGGTGCTGTTTTTTTTGGTTTTAGGCATCTGTACTGGCCTTTTTTCTCTTTATGTGCTGTTAAGTCCAAATATAGAACCCTCAATGCATCATGGTGAGGAGTTCTAGTAAATAAACTCTACTTGGTCTGCATATACTGTCATAAAAGTAACAAGAAACGATGATTAATCCATTCATTTACCAAATTCTGGGTAATTTATATGTACTTTTCCCTCACAAAAACAGAGAATAGGAATCAATGATTCAGGGTTTCTGTGCAATGTATGTGAGACTATTACTTTGGAAGAAAGACTCATACTTCAAATATTATTGAAAAAATCATACACAATGCTTGTAGATAAATAGATTTAAAATTTTGTTCTGTATTGTTCATCCATTTCAGACATCAGTGTTAATTAATATAAGAAACAGATTTGAGAAATCTCTTGCAAAAAGCTGACTCATTGCCACAATGTATTAGCTGCTTACCCAAAGGTGGCATAAATGTTTGACATTTAAGTTCATTATGCAGTATTTAGCATTGCTGATGTCTGTGGAGCTGATTATTCAGTTACAAAAGTAATTTAAATAGTCATATGAATTTTATTTAAGGCCCTTTTTAGACAGATTTTAAAAGAAGTACAAACCCCAAACCCTGCACAGAACTGAGCAGGTGGTTGTACAACAGCTAATTGAGAGAAAAGAAGAAACTAGAGTGTGTGTATTGTTAACTTATGTTCATAAATTAAACAAAACCAGAAGTGTCTGGCCAGACAGCAAGTCTGTTCACTGCTGTTGCAGGCAGCCTGCAATATAATCTCACCATACTTCTGAGATCTGAGCTCCAACAAAAAAGTATTTAAATCGTTCCCAAACACTAGGCAGGAAAAATCATAAGAAAGCTGTGTAAGGATCAGAGCTGAGGTGGTGCTGAAGGGAGAACTGATTCTTATCCAGAACTGAGGAAAGAGACGGGAACTATAGGGAATGGGATGAGCACAGTGATAGAGATGGTGAAAACTCTTTCCTAGAAATTAATTTTCTGAGTTGCTCTGCTGGTTTCTCTTTGTCTTTGCTTTCACTAACAGCTTTGAGCCACCTTTAGAATCCTCTGCAGCTAGCAAGAGGATTTTTTTCTTTATTTGCTAGTCATTGAGTCTCAGTCCTAAGGGAGAGACTGGATACTTTTTGACTTCTGCCTGCAGCATCTAACTCGCTCTTGTATAAACGAGTTTGATTCAGTGCCTGAGGGTCAGTTCAGTCTTCCTGCCAAAAAGCCCCCTGAAGCCAGAGGTGGGCGACCTTTTCTGATGAATGGTTTGCTTTTAGAAAGATACAGGTCTTGTCTTCCCAAATCTATTTGTAATTCAGAGCTGAATTTGGTAAGTAACAGCGATGAACTACAATCCACAGAAAATACTACTGAGGTGTTTCACTCCAACATTTCCAAACCAAACAGCTTTAATTTTCTAATGCTAGACTGCTTAGAATCCCTTAAAGGCGGTCTGTGGGCATTTGCACCGGCCTCACCGAGGAACAGAGCAGCTCCCCCCTGCACTGTGCTGCAGACAGGCTGTGTAAGGATCACACTCACCAGGCTTTAAGGTGTGATGCTCCTTTAAGGTGTGATGGTTTTTGATGCTCCCGTGGTTCTGGGTCTATGGTCCAAATGATCCCATAAATGAGAGGTGAATATGGCCACAAACTCCCTCCAGTTAACTGCAGGTTGATATAAAGTTATTTTCATGTAGTCCTGAGCCTACAGAGGTTGTTTTTGGTTTGCTCCCTTACTCGGAAGCTGTGCATCCAAGGCTGAGGCATATCCATTTATTTTAGCAGACTTTCAGCTCCTGCAAGGAGATGGATATTAGTATCAGAAGCAGACCAGAAACAGTAAATGAGGTCAAGGTGAGCGTACATAAGCGCTAGATAACACGATAATTTAAAATTATGAATGAAATAGTGTAAAGGATTTTAATTATAACCTACAGTACAGACATAGGATGGCCCTTGTAGCGTGGGGTGTGAAAAACTGTGAATATCTCCGGCAACTGGATGCAGGAGAGATTTGAGGGGGAGCAGCAGATACACTGACAAAGCAGCTTTTCCACTCTCATTTAAAAGAGGTGAAATCCCTGCTGTCTTTGTATAAACTAGTGTGGGGTGGGTGGGGGACAAAGCAAAAATGAGAAATAGATTGCTTTCACAAAACAAGTGGGAAAAGACAAAGCTAAAAAATATTAGAGTTGCAAATATATTTTTAAAACCTAATGACAGTTAACAAACAACAACTGGAAAGACTGGATTAAAATAATTTTCCTTGTTAAGATCCATTTGTGGTCAATACTGAAGAAGAAATTATTCAACTTAATGGTAAGTAGAGAAGTGTAACTTGTATTAAAGACAGCACTTGTTTGGACATCAGAGGTAGGAAACCAGGAGTCTGAAGTATTATGTACTTGACTGTTTTATGTTAACAACTGTGGAGTCTGATTTTGCAAACACTAAAACATGTGAGAGTGAAACTGTTCTCATGAACATAATATGTATGAGTAGAGTAACAGAGATTTAACATGCATAATATTGGAGTCTTTGTCCCTGCTACAATTTTAAATGAATGATCTCTGGTTTTAAATCTCTATTTTAAACTGCAGAAATATACAGAGAAAATATATACTTACCATGGAGCAGAAATGCTGGTTGTTTTTTATTGCAATAAAAAGTCACTTTGTCCTTTTATATCTGTAGCTTAATGAGCTTTCTTTAAAAAGAAATCAAAATCTTCTCTGTTGTCAGAGATAGCTCTTTGCTTTTAAAAATTTATTCAGAAATCCTTATGCCACATAAGATAGAACACATGAAAGAAAGTCAGTCTTTTTTCTTTTCCCTCTCTCTTTTTTTTTTTTCCAGAGAATAACATAAAATATGTGTGTGGTGTAAGAACGTGTGCTGAAGTTTCATGTTTCAGGTAATCTTCTTTAAAATAATGGGAGTCTAGATTGCATCAGTTAGTTTAAAAACTGCTATGCTATTGGTAGGAAGAAAATGGGACTTGAGCCAAAATTTGCCTGTGTTACTGCCAAAGTCTGTATCAGATTTAAGACACATGCTTCTGCAAGCTTCCATGAAGGTTGTGAAAAAAGTTTTCATACAGAGTTGGATTACAGCTCTCGGCTCACAACACTGGCCATTACACTACCATCTTAAAAGCCTGCTGCAACACAGAGCACAGAACCGAGCAGATTTCTAACATTTTCTGGACCACAGATGGATTTTGAATGTCTCTTTGTGTCTTGATGGAAGATATATTAACTTCATTAACTGGAGTCCATACCTGATTGCTTGTGAGTGTGTATGTGTATACATACAGATATATATCTATTTAAAACCTTATCATGATTTTATTTCAAGTGTATCTAAGATCTGCTCTAAGAAATTCCATTCTCTAGAGGAACTTACAGTTGTTTTGAGCAGCAAAGAGACAGATATTTACTCTCAGATGTTGGAATCCTTTGTGAGTTTATGAGAGGAATTCTGGAAGCTTTTCTGTGTTGGTGGTAGAGAAATGCCTTTTGAAACAGACACTTCCAGCTGTACAACGACTGCGCAGTAACCTGTGGATTTTAAATATCAGAATGTACAAACCGTGGGCAACGGTGAATATTTTCATAGTTTCTTTTCTACATCTGCTGCAAGGCTCTGACTATGAGAATGGATCTGTGAAGGTAAGTGAACTTTATTTACTGTGATTCTTAATAACACAAATTTCCAGAATTAGCTACATTTAGTGTGCAAGGTAGTGGTTTTCTTGCTGTTTTGGTAATGGGTTGTTGTTTTTTCCCTTTGGTGATTGTTTAGTGGCAGAGATGAATCTACAAGGAATTTAAATCCATATTCTCTGTTCAGCATTTTCAATACTCTCTTTTTCAATATTTTATTACTTTTTTTACTAGTTATTAAGTGCTTGCATACTTTGTTCTTGTGTTAAAATTTTAGTTTCAATCATGCAAATCTGAAAAAGAAGCACAAATTAGATTATTTAGAATATTTGGTAAATACACTTTTTTATTTCAGGTATTTATAATTGCAGGAATTGGTATGCTGACATTGAAATTTTTCCTGTAAAAACACGTGGTCATCAGTTGTTCACTTGTTTGCCAGATATCAGAGAAACATTTTTCTTTTTCTTCATTAGAAAAATTTATATAGGATTTTAGAATAAGCAGCAACTAGTAATAATAGAGCACATTGCCTGGAAATTAACTTTTCTTCTGAATAAAGCACACGTAACAAAATTTAAGCCGAAGCCTCACCATGAGAGTAGGACTCTTCAGATCTGACTTTGAGACAATGTGAGAACATCCAGGACAACCATTTAGAAATATCAGAACAAAAACTGGAACAAGTTTCTACATGTGCAGTCTGCCCAAAAATTATTAATTCAGTGTGTGGTCCAGAACAAATTATTTGTTTTTCACTAGCAGAGAAAAACAAGCTAATATTTTTGTTTTCACTTCAGAAAACCTCCTGCTTGCATGTGATGACCACACACTAGTCTGTGAGCCTGCTGCATGCCGACCTGTGCTTTAGAAAAGAAATACTAAGTTGTGTGCCTAATTGCAGACTGCTGTTGCCAGTCCAGTAAGTCAGCAGTGGGGAGCAATGTGTGCCTCATGATGACTGATGCCTGCTGACTGTTCACAAGCTTTTAATTTACAACCTCAGAAATCAATTCTTTGAAGGCATTAGGACCAGAGTAATAAGCTTTGTTTAATACATGAACTTTGTGCACTGCATGACAAATCACCGATTTTGTGCTTGTAGGAATCACTTTATTTAAACCAGAACGTGCTTTCTAACGCAGAATAAAAACCACTTTATAATTGGCAGGGGTGAAAATTCTAGCCACATGTGGGACACTAGTTTATTCAGCACAATAGTAAAACCACTAGAAAGCCCTTTAATTATAAACTTTGAATCCATATCCACTTTGCCTAGAGTAAATGCAAGAGCTCTTCTTGCTAGTTTATACTGGCTTACAGTTCATTCACTGTGACAGGATTGTCCATCCAACACAAGAACAATTGTGATTATTTCCACTGAAATTTGGTTACCGCTGTCAAACGGCCAGCTTAGCCACAGGCTACTGCTCTTGAAACAACTCACTGAGAGTTTCCAAGACTATCCTAAAGGAATCTCATAGGTCACACTCAAAAAGGTATCACACTCAAATGCTTTATTTCACTTGCATTGGCTGCTGATTGCCAAAAGGAAAAGACTGGCTCTCTGCGTGTTCTGGCTCTTTTGGTATAGACAGAGGTTTTTGGCTAAACTGTTTTTCTTTTAATATTTTACATAGAGTGTTAGCTTTCTGGGCTGTTTTCTTCTATATGACCTGTGGGCTTCTGTGTGTGTACATATGTGGAAATGCACACACATCTCCTCCTTCATCTTACAGTACTGGATGGCACACAGGGTTACGACTATATTTATCATTTGCACCTCAAACTGAATTTGCAGTACACAGAAATGATGGTTTGCATTCACCTACCCTACCTTATTTTCTTAACATTCTTAAAGATCAACAATAGCATTGCCTGGATAAAACCCATGAGGCCAGGATGCAGGTAATCCACAACTAATAAGACCTAAGAAGGGTTAAGCACCAGCAACTTGCTCTGCCCAGTTATATGAATCCAAGTTAGGTGAGCTCTGCCCAGGACACCCGAAATTTCAAAATTGTTTATGCTTGAAACCATCAGGTGGTGTCAGTGTGGTATCATACAATAGAGTTTCAGGGGTCTAAGGGTTTAAATACTCTCTTTTTCCCCTTGATGTACCCTGATTCAAGGTATGAATGTTAAAAAGCTTACACACAATGCTTTTCACAGCTGGATGCCTTGATCCAGCATCTCCTTGGCAGTTGGCTTTTCCAAACCCTTCAAAAACTCCATCCTCTTCTGAGCACATGAATCCCTTTTCCATGTATATGTATTCCTTGTCTGTCAGAGCTCTCCCTTGCTCTCTTCATTCCTGACCTGTTCTATTCCCAGCACCTGACCTGTGTTCCCTCGCCTCCAGGACTCAGGGTCTCAGTTTTCTGACTGGTCTCTTGATTGTGCTATCCAAGTATCACCCTCCTTCCCACTTGCTTCCTCCTGGATGGGGAGGGACATCCTTCTTCCCTCTCAGACCCTCAGGAGTTTTGTCCAAGTTCCTCAGAGACATCCCTAAAGGGCGTTTCTTTTTCCAGTCATATCTGACCATGGTTACCCCTTCCCTTCCCCATCCATAGCTTCCTTTGTCCCTGTGGTTTTAACTGCCCCAACTTTCCTTTTCCTGACACATTTCTTGTACTGATCTCCAAAGATGATCTCAGCTTCATTGGCCAGGCCTTGCCCCGCTCCATAAGTATTCATGTCCTTCCCCTCTCACAGGCAAATCCAGCAGCTTCCTGTCCTGTGGCCTGAGGAGGAAGAAGGGCAGGTCCTGTGCTCTCAGCCCTGTAGGCTGGACCTGCACCCATGTCCTGCTTTGCTCCCGAATGCACTGGAACCAGCACAGGACCTGACTTCTGCAAAGCAGTCCTCCTGCTGGGAGGGCTATGCTGCTGCTCTTGGAGGCTTTCACATCTGGGTGGATTTTTTTCAAAGATAGCAGTGGACACATCTGAGCCAAAAAAAAGGTTCCCCATGTGTCAAAAACTCGCATCTGTGATTCACAGGAAAGAAAAAGAAAAATTTTTTGCATAGAGAAAGGAGGAGCTTCATCCTCCCCTGCAGTCAAACCATTTTGGTGGAGAAAGCAAAAAAATTATTAAAATAATTTTGAGGCACACATCTGGTATGGAAAGTTTCAGCCTAAACATTGAATGTCTGGCTGTCAGAAGCACAACTGGAGCCCAGGCTCATGGTGAGAAGCAGTGGGCAGCCTCAGACAGGGGCAGCACAGCCACACAGGTGTCCAACAAAACTTGGCTCCAGTGCTGAACTGATGTCAAGGCTGGCCTTTGCCCTACAGTGGCTTGGTTCAGGATGCCAGCCTAATGTATGAAGTCCTCATGGAACAATTAGATTTCCACGCAGGTTTTCTGAAGACTGAGAATTATTATTTTTTATCTTTTTTTTAATCAGAAAATGCTTTAAAAATTCCTTATTGAAGTTCTTTTCTCGACAGTCTCTTACGTTTTAGAACCTCTCAGCTAGAGAATGGCAAATTTCACTGTCTCTCCCCCTCAAATTTTTCTTCTCCTAGAGCAGCAACAGGCATACACTACTTCTTCCAGAATTTTAAAATTAGATGTGAAGAGCTATGTACTGTAGTCATCAGAGCTGAGGCAAATTTTTTGCCAAGGAAAGCCAATGATCCATCAGAGCTGCTTCTGCCTTCCAACACTAAAACTGCCTCTCTAATGAGGCTGCAAGTTTTGATTTCAGAGAATGAAAATCTCATTGTTTTCCTCTTCAATTCTGCTGCTTCACATTATTAATAAAGCATTGGGGGACAGGCAAAAGAAAGAAACAGCTGGTCACTTCCAAGTTAAACAGACTCAGAGTCTTTTCTGTTTGCAGAGGTGTTCTCCCCATGTTGAACCTTCCTTTGGTTTTGTTAGAAAGAAACCCACAGGGAGAGGCCTGAGGAGTGTCCCTGAACTATAAAGCTGCTTCTTGATCAAAAAAACCGAGGGGCTAGGTGGGCTTAGCTGGGAGGTGAACACGGCTGCTCTCTGTTACATGCACTCCTTTTCCACAGCTAAATCTGTTTTGCTTCTGCACTAAACACTGTTAAAGCCTCGAGTGGTCGTTCTTGCTCAAACAGATCTTCTTCATCTCCTGCTGTCACTGAGAACTGCACAGAGCCACTTACCAAACACAACTGATACATGGTCCTTGTCTGCTGGTGAGAGTGAAGCAGCACTCTCCTCCTCCTGAGGCCCTGGACCACCTAAGTGAAGAACACCTTGCCCTTGGGAAGGCACGGAAATAATGGAGAGCCATCACCCATGGGAGGAAGAAATCAGGAAGCTCTTTACATGTCCTTTCCGAGAGCCAGCTGCAGTCTGTCTGTCTGTCTGTACAACTGAAAAAGAGCTCTCTGAGGAAACCTGAGCAGCAGAGCTCGCTGTAAGCCTTTGTCTCTGTAATTATAACTGACACTGTTTTTCAGATAGATCTGCACACCTCTCTAAAACCTGCTTGGAAATGTTGCTCGGTTTCTAGAAAAGTTAGATTCCAAGAAATCTTCCATGTCATGGGATTTCTTCCTCAAAGGCAACTCCAGCAAAGTGCTCAACTGCTAGAAAAAGCAACTTGAAATGTCACTGGGAACCATTTCTCTGTTCAAACTAGGTTTTCATCCTCAAATCCAGCTTCCTTTCAAAGTTAGGAAATTCTTCTAAATAAATATTATGAGATTGTGGTTTTCAGAAGTATTTCATTCTCCCAGTTTTGTCTTCTGCTTTTGATTCTTTGTGATTAACATCTCTGATAGGCACGATGAGCCAAAAATGTGTGAAAATATACTTAGAGCATTCCTGCAGAAATGATTGTGTTTTTTCTTCAGAAGTGAGAAGCTATCAGGGAAGTTGAGAGGAAAGCCAGTTTGTTCTGACTTATCTGCTACTGTCTTGACAAGGTGCACTGAAGGCAAACAGAACAATCCTGTATTGTTATCATGCCACACAGCATCCATCCTTGGCTCTTATCAATTTGGAAAGGCAATTACTAACACACTGCTACTTTATCAAGAACAATTCTCACTCATGAGAAATAGGAAAAACATCCCTCCCAGCTGCTGATCCAATCCAGTCCATCTCAGCTAGGATTTTACTGTCTGAGGATACAGCAGAGCTTGGAAAAGCACACCAGGCTGTGTAGATTAATCAGATGCAGCATTTGAGAAATTCAATTATCCATTGCTTGAAATTAAGCACTAATTAAACTTTGCCATTGGTTGTAGCTCACATCTGAAAGTCTGTGAAACCAAGGGGAGGCAAGCAGGCAGGTTCAGAGGACAGTGGGCCATCTTTTTGTTAATTAGTGTTCTGAAAGCAACCAAAACAAGCCATGAGCTCAGGCTTAACAAGTGTTCCTTGTTTCTGTTTTCTGCAGCCTACTGGTGCTTTCTCCCCATAGGCATTTGTGCTGTTTTATCTCAATGATATGGTGGTATCAGTGTGGTGGTATCATGCTCCCACAGGAGGCAAACAGAGGAAAGATCTGCCTGAAAACAGGAAAAATACCTGGTGCAAACTGTGGTTTGTGAGACCTCTGCCATGGTGTCTGCAGGTTTTGTTCTGATCAACACAGCTGGTGTTCCAGACAAGGTTTACTCGTGTCTTATCTCCTGTGGACACCATACTGGCATTTGGGAAAAATAAATAAGGTACAGTTGTTGTAGGTGATAACTCATTTATTCTTATTCACACAAAAAATAAAGCTTTTACAATACTTTTTATAGTTATCATACAGTGGGATCTGTGATTTTTTTCGGCCTTTCTCATGGGCAAGTTGCAAAACTGGCTTTTGCCCTTTCTTGGACTTGGCTTTGAGACCATATTGCTGAGGGGAAAAATGACCTGAGCTATACTGCTACAGGGGAGTAAATCTGATATAGTTACTTTCTTACAGAAACATTTATTCCTGAGAAATTTCTTATTCCTCTCACTATGTGCCATTCCCTTATCTACTTCTCCACCTGCTTCCTACCTCCCCAACATGCTTTGCAAATCTTCATACATCTTGCTGGGATTTGAGGAATGGAAACAAAATGCTGAGTGTTCCCACTACAGCTGCACAGACTCCCTTCATCCATGGGAAGACCAAGAATATAGATGTATATTTTAACATCCTGGTGATGGTCTTCTGTACCAAAGAACAGGAGAACAATTGAACAGGCTATTTTAGCTTTCTTGCATTAAGAAAAATTCAGCTTCCTTCCTTTGGAAAGGACAGCTGCATATTTTTTTATAGTTTTCACCCAAAAGTGATTTAAGGCGTGCGAGCGCTCAGCCGGTGGTAGGACGCCATCTAGGGTCCTTCTGCATCCGCGGGGTTGTACCGAGACAAACAGCGTGGAGCTGCACTCGTGGGGCTTGGCAATCCAATGTGGGCACCACATGAATGGTTTGGGAAAGCGGTGACCGCCCTCGTCACTGTGGGGATGCCAGGAAGGGTTTGGCTGAGCCGCGCTGCCACGGGAAGCAGGCGCTGCCGGGATGGACAAGCCCCGGTCACTGACTGCAGTGTGGTCACTGAGCGCAGCGGGGAGGGAATTCTGTTCGAGTCACATTGAGTTGCAAAAATGTTGCATCATGTTACTATATCATATGTCAGTTTGCACACAGAGAATGTGCCACAAAGACAGACAAAACTTTTCACTTTAATTAGCAGCGTGACTCAGAAACCACGTTAGGATACTTTTCTGAATTGCTAGGGAAATATTACTCAAGAAAAACTACAATTCCAGGAATATGTGTCCATGTGATTGGGGTAACATAAGTTCATTCAGTTTTGGCAATGGCTTTGCTTTGTGAGTGACATTTTGAAACCCAGCTGTCCAATTGGCTAGTCATACTTCCAAAACATTTATTACAGTGTCTTGGGGAAAACCCAAAAACCAATGAAAGTACTAACTGAAGGACCCTTCATCACATTTAAAAATATTTTCAGATATTAAAAGAATACACAGTCATCTGATTTCACGCAGGTCTCTGTTACTGAGCCATTCCAAACTCATTCTCCAAACCCCAGTGACTTCCAAAGAATGGGCAAGTATCAAGAGACAGCGACTAGAGCCTGGACCTGCTCTTTGTAAACACATTTAATATGCTATTTTTGATGTGTGCACCCTGTCATAGTGTTGGGCTAGCACTTAACCTGGTGAACAGTGAAGTGATAATGTTCTAGTTGAGCTCTGTATTGAGCAGCACATCTACCTCACCACATTGCAGCAATGCAAGACCATATGAACAAGCATATAAGCAGAAACTCTCCATTGTCTATGAGAGGAGTCTCAGATAAATAGTTCATATTCATTCACGGGAACAGAGTACTGTAAGACTCCCAAAGTTGTCAGTAAGACTTAGGATATATCAGTGGGTTACCACACTGGACATTTATGACAAACCACCTGCGTTTTTTCACTTACCAAGTTAATGTACATTGCATGATCACTGTAGGAGAGACCTAAAGGTAAACTCTCAGTGTAATTAACTAGGCTTGAACAGGAGGAAAATCTAAACCTTAGCAGACCGACTCTTTTCTTTCAGCTACCACTCCAGCTTTTCCATTACTGCCAGCAAACTGGTGCACAGTGGATATTGTTACTTTCCAAATCACAACTGGAGGATGTTTCCCATGAGAGCCAAAAGACTGGCTGTGGGAAGGAGCATGAGTTTAATGAGAGCTGTAGCTGATACTCAAAATGTTTGCTGGCTGAAAAAAGGTGCCTTATTTCAGTGTTAAGAACTAACTGCCTAAAAGTATATAGTTATGAGAGGTATTTTGATAAAATATTATCAGTCTCTGCTTTGACATGAAAAATTATACTAAATACTCTGAGGTTCTTTCTTCCACAAAACCATGTCCAATTCTGATGTTTTCCATTATTTGCTTTCAGTATTTTGGTTTATTCAAGAGAGAATACAGCAACCAAGATATCTCATCTCCAAGGATTTTTATAATGTAAGCATGCTACTAAAGTGCAAGAAGTCTGATTTGTTTGCTGCAGCACTACAAAAGATCTATTCTAGTTCAAAAGGCCTTTCAAAATATAAAACAGCTGTTCTCTTAAAGCCACAGAGAAGTTAATATGATTTACTTGTGAAAACATATCATCTTCAGCTAAAGTAAAAGATGTTTTATCACCACCTTGACCACCAAGTTTATTAAATGGGTAATTGGGTCTTCTTCAGTGGAAGTTAAACTGGAGCCCAAGAAGCCAGAATTTCAAGGAGTGTCTGGAGGAAGCTTTGTTCAACCACATCAAACATGAGGTGGAGCTGTCTAGAGCTTCCTTCTCTGGTTCTGTGTCTCAGTCAGATAATGTACTGAAAAGGTTTTAGCAAAGGGGGCCCTCAAACATCACAAATTTATCAGCGAGAAATGGGACAGTCTCAGGTCAATGTCTCCCTATCAGCCTTCTGCCATCTCATACAACACCTGGCCCGACTATAAGTTTGACCATTTTTTGTTCCTCCCAAACCTACAAGTAACATATCTGTCAGTCCTCCTTTCTGTGCTCTGGCAGCTCTACACTGCTCTTCTTACAGGCCAGGGCTCTGCAGTTTCTCTTCCCAGCATCCATGGCACACAGGACTTCAGGATGGAGTGCTGTGATCACACAGTCACCCTTTCCTGAGAGAATGCACAGCCAAGGCCAACACTCTAACTCTCAAGGCAGACTGCAGATGTTTTTCACAAATTGCGGATGAGGGAAGCAAAATTTGCCTGTGACTGTTCTTCAGTCCTTGAGCTTTTTCAGAGAAGAAGTTCCATCTCTTTGCATATTTTTTGCTATATACTTGGACAATATAGCTGCATGCTTTCAATACAGTTCTCACTGGAGACAAAACCCTTCTTAAAAAGCAACAGCTGGAAATTTGTCTGACAGCGCCTAAACTTGCCCCCGCTATAAACAGAATGCTCCTTCAGGTTATTAATGCTGTAACTGTGATGATCAAATGAATGTTCAGTCTGGACAAGGCAAGGCACTGAGAGAGGTGAAACATTTTTAGAAGAGATTTGAGAACTGATTTGCAACATTTTGAAGGTGAAGTACTGCATACTCCTGAAATTTCATCCATGCTTCTGAGATGACAAAGAATTGAATAGCCACTTAAAAATCCCATGACAAGCCCATCATGTTTCAGAGAACAATTTTAGTAGGAAGTCAAAATATATAATTGTTTTGTGTCTCTGTGGTCATGTTCGCTATAATTTAAAATAGCTTATTTGTGCACTAATAATGTATGATGATGCTTCCAGAGGGAGTATAGTCAGGGATTCAACTTCATATATCAGAAGTTCATATCTGACAGAGAATCAAAATTATGAATTTACATGAGCTGTTGAAAAGTAAATGCTCTTTCTCTCCTCAGAAATGAAATACAGTGTGATGATAAAATTACTGCATGTTAATATGTGTCAGACACGTGGCAGAGTTAGATGTCTCATGATAGATATTTATGGGGTGATATAGTTGTTGATAGGACTGTAAGTCACTCCTCCAAGCCTCATGCTTTCAAACTGCAGAAGATTCTCTCACTATTTTATTACCTATTGTGCAACACCACAAGGATAGAAGATGCTGTATTATAGACAATATTTGTTATGATAAAATCTGGCAATGGTTGAGCCTCTGCTAACTAAAAATCACAGCTCGTCACTCTGAGCAATATCTTCTGTGTACCTTCCTCCCTTTTCTTGTATCTTTTGCTTTGGCTATAGACACCAGGTTACATATCATCTCTTCATTTAATGTTTTTACCTGACTCAAAACTGATAGGAGACACAATAATGCTAAATATACTACTAATAATTATGAAAACCCTCAAAAGAGTTCTTACTGCAAAAACTCCACACAAGCTTGTTATTTTTACCAGGAAAATATAGTTCTTTGTGTTGGAGTTATAATGGTAGGAGCTGCTTAACTTTCTTGCCAAGAGAGAACCAGATTTTTCCACGGGAACTCCCTTGCAGCTCCTTGGCCACATCAGCTCAGTCTGTGTGCTGTGAGCCACAGCACGGCTTGGCCACTACACCGTGGCTTTGAGGCAGGGGATGGAGTGCTTTCCTCTGCCAGCACTGGCCTTCAGCCAGTCCCAGGTCCTTCTGACCTTGGTGCAGTTGCACTTCCTGGATGGTTATGTTTGTGTACCTCATAACCTGCTTGTGCTTTAGATTAGGAGAGGTTATTTAATCTCATTTGATTACTCTCAGTTGAGTGGGATTCAGGTCCCCTCTCTACAGCTAATCCTTCAGCATCTGTGGAGAGGAAAAGGCATTTTGGAGGCACAGTTAATTCAACAGGCTTTAGAATGGCATGAATGTTCACCCAGTGGCCCTATTTTTCTGAGTTACTTATGAGAGGAGTCTCAGATAAATAGTTCATATTCATTCACGTGAACAGAATCACAGAATCAGATTATTTTTTATTTTTGATAATTGTGGGGTGGCAGGGAGCTGTAAGCACTCTCTCTTCACAAGATGAGCCTGCAATATAATCAGTTTATACACTGTGGTAAAATCACCTTGGGTAATGCATCGTGGAAGGGAAAAGGAGGTTGTAGCATACATGGAAGCAAAATTTCTAGGTGTTTTCTTGTGGTGATGAATTATGTACCTAGTATTTTAACTGCTTTGAATCTAGTTCTGAGTTTAGCCCTCAGGCAGCACTGGAACAGGGGGAATTCACCTTCTGGTCACATTAGGTCTTTGTCTTCTACTCAACTTCTCTTGAACTGAATGCAGTATAAATACAGCTGCATAAAGCACACAATGCTGACAGAAAGGTTCAAAATGTCCTCACATGCTGCCAGTTCCCTTTGTGTTCTGGTGCCCTCATTTTGAGACAAAACTTCCACCCCACAGACTGGTTAATTTTGAAAGCTTTAGTCTGACTTTATCTTAAGCCTATTTGGCCAAGTTTGTGATACAATGGCATTAAGAGAATCATCACTGTGCTATGCAGCTACAATCTGCTTTTGCTGGCAAGATAAATCTGTTACCTTCTTTCTATTGCTTAGCTGCTGAAAGGATGGATCATAAAACAGGGCAAGGTTATCGAGAGGTTCCTTAATCATTTGTCCTGGCCCCAGACACAGTGGTAATGTTGAAAATTTCCACTGGTATTTATGCAGCACTTGCCACGATAGTGTCTATGACCCTAACTCAGAAAAACATTCCTTATCAGAAGAATTCTTACACATGTTTAGCTTTAAGCAAAGGTTTATGTCCTCCCTGTAGAGAAAGACTGTGAGTCTGGGGCTTAAGGAAAGTAATCATATGTGTAAAGCTTTCAGGATGTATTTCCTGAGTGTGAGTGTGCTTGAATACAGAATTAAAGGCAGATTGAACGAAATATAGATTTCAATCAATTTTTATTTTTGCTTTCTCATGCACGCAAAATATTATTTATCTGCATCAATTCAGATCATTCATGCATCTGTTTTCTTAAATACAACATCACATGTTTTTATGCTATAAGTCCTCAAATATATTTAGGACCTTAGGAGGCCTTTTCTTTTACTATTGTACTGCACATCTTTCCTCTGTTGTTCAAAATACCTCCGGGAGTTCTGGACACAAACCAAGAGAAAAAAAAAAAAGGACTTCTGAAAAGATGGGTTCTGCTGGCTTTCTTTGACATAATTTTGGTTTATTTTTCCTAAGCAGGAAATCTAGGAGCTTGTCAAGGATGGAGAAAAGGTACAAACTGCAAGAATATGGTCAATACTAATACTCAAGGNGTCAAGGATGGAGAAAAGGTACAAACTGCAGGGCTGCAGCCCCTGATAGAATATGGTCAATACTAATACTCAAGAAAAAGCCCAGTTTGAACAGTGCAGGCTGTCTGTGGGAGTGTGCATCTGTATAACGTGATGCATAAGCTAAACACTGGACTAGCATAAATCAGTGGGGAAATGAACTCATTTTTGAGTTGAACTGATTTTAGTCAGTGTCCAAGGCAGGAAAGGCCACTGAATGTATCACTGATTTTTCTCTTGTTACTTTCCAATGCTGACTACTTTTAGGGTTTTTCAGGCATCTAAGATTACTAGGAAGAAGACAGATAGCCCATTATGGTTTCTTTTGGAAGGACAAGAGTTGTAATTATCCAAAAATCACAATGCTAACTTGCGTTATCATTTCCTGATGATTGTTCATAGCCAAAATAGAGGAAAACAGATATTCCTCTTTGAATTGAAGAATAATTTTGGAACATATGAGAGGTCAGTATTTTGAAAAACATGCAACTTCAGTTAATTATGAATCTGGTTTTTATCTCGGGGTATGGAGTCCATTTTTAGATAAGGCACTTGGAAAAATGACATTAAGAGCAGCAGCAAGCTAGGAATGAACTACTTAAACCTACTTTGATATTTGTAATTGATAAATCCTACTCAAACATTTCTCACAGGGAGTAGCATTATGTCTTTGGTGGACTGTGGGGTGTACATTGATGGGTACTGAATGTTTAGGACATTTGGAGCTTTCTAGTGATATAGCTTCACAGGTAATTTTTTTCATTTTTGGGAGCATGGAAATTACATGGCCATAGTCCTTTCCTAATGACTCCTTGTCTAATTTGTTTTTCTCTCAAGTTTTAATTCATATGTTAAGCTTTCTGGGGCCATAGTTCATGATTTTGCTGCCTATGTGCACCATGCCAAGTGCAGTGAAGTTCTGCTCTGCGTCTTGGTTGCAACCATTACAGACAACAACATCCACAATGATGGCAGCTCACTTCAGCTGACTACTAAAATCTGTGTCAATGTAAAGGAAAGTTGGATGAGGGCATGGAAGGGAAAAAAACCTATATTCATCTGGATCAGGAGATGTAGCACACCAGGCCTGGGTGGTCTGGCCTGGTGCTACCTCAGAGATAACTGGCACGAGGTCTGAGGGCAGCGGTAATAAAGAGGGATGGGGATGATTGTGTGACCTGAAATCGCTGCAATAAGCAAAACAAAAAATGCATAAACTGTACACAGTAAGGGGATGCACACAAAAGGCCGGGGTCCAGGGTGTTACAGTAATTAAGTAACGTAGGTTAGGGGTGGCGTTTGACAGAAAGGAACCACTAAAAAGTAGGGATTAGGAATATGTAAAATAATTCAGTAAATCTTAACCAACAATCACAAGGAAACCACAGAACTTTGCAGCGACATTAACATATAACTTTTCAGGGGGCATTGTGGGTAAGCTTTTGCTCGGCCCAAATAAAGGAGATCCTTCTTTTCAGGGCCTGGGGTGAAGTCCCTTACCAACCCCTTGCCCTGAAGGACTCCAGCAAGGAGGCTGAGCAGCTCTGCCTGAGACTAGACTCCCACCTAGCAGAATATGGGGAAAGAAGTGAAAATAAACAACATAAAAGCACAGTGGGACCCAAGGAATTCAAGATGTTGAGAGCTGAGTGGAGAATGGGAGGGGAACCTGGAAGGAAGGAATGCAGTCATCAGAGAAAGTCTGAAAAAGGGAGGTAGGGATATCTTAAAACTGAGAAACAGCATGTGCAGATGGCTACAGTTAGGGGAAGCAGAGAATCAGTGCTTTTTGTGAGGAGCTGGATCTCCCAGAAATGCCATTGGAGTGTCATTCTGACATTTATGTATCTTTCTTCTGCTCTGTGGCTGAGTGAAGAGCTCCCTTCCTGTTCAAATGCTAGTTTTAACTGCTTTCCGCTTGCCATCAAGGTGAGAGGGCATGAAGTCCTAAATCACATGATAGGCAAGTTTGGGACTCTGTTGAATCTAACACTCATCTCCAGTTTCACATTTTGAAAGATTTATTCACATTTCTGCCCAAAGATGCACTCTTCTAAGTAGGTCTTTTCAATCAGCCAGCGTATGTCTATAGCTAACCAGAGCTTGAATTTAAACAGCAGTATATGAAAGAAGTCTCCAGACCTGCATGGTGGCCTATGGTACTTCATCCATGGTATTATCTGAGACATAAGAGGTTCTGTGCTTTCATTTGGCGCTGTCCTTTTCAAAATAGTATGACCAGAAATGAATGCTTTGGAAAGATTTCATGACAATGCTCTATTTGGTGCAGCTGTGCTGGAGGAAGAGGGTGGCCAGCAGAAGCAATTCAGGCTGTAGGGCTTTGTCCTGCTGATGGAGCTGATGCACCTTCCACACTTCTCATTTTTTAAGAATGCTTTTTTGTTTTGGGTAGCCACCTCTATGGTCAAAGTATATTACAATAAGGATGTTCTTCTGGTTTCTTAATAGTTACTGTGTCCTCTAGCAAGCATTGAGAACAACTTTTTAAACAAGAGCATTGTAGTAGTCTCAAACAAATCAAAAGAAACACATAAGGGGCTTTTCACTGTTCCTGTTTTGATACTTAGCAAGATTAGAATAAAATTCAGAGCTTCTCTTCAGATGTTTTATACCCCAGTTAGCGGTGTTTGGGATATGTTTGACCAAATACCTACCATGCTGATACTTCTTGTGGTCTGGTGAGCCTGGCCTTATTGGACACCCAGCAAAAAGACTTTCAGTGTGATTTCAAGTGAATCACTCTCTAAAAGTGTCTATATTTCTCGTCTTTGCTACAGAAGGTGCTCAGGGCAACAGCTCACAAACAAAATAGATGCCCCCACTGTAAATCCCATAACTACCTGAGATTCAGACCTCCCTTAAATTCCAGCAGTGCCTTCAGTTCACCATCTTGCCTAGTGTCAGCAATGCTCAGAGGCAAAGACTATACTTTATTTCAGTCCTGGTGTTATGGGAAAAGGCATCAGGAAGTTCTGTACTGGGTAGGGAATCCCGTGAAGAAGTCAAAAAGTCAGTTGTGAAATCTGTTCCCTCTAGGATTATTCTTGTGTTATCATGATAGCCAGCAGGCAATCCCACCAAGCTGCAGAGCTTGGATAGGTGTTAGAAAACATGATGAGAGAAGGGGCAAAATATTCACTCCAGAGGTGAATAGCTTAGACAATACCGAGCAGAGTTGGATCTGACAGAGAAGTGCTAACTCTGTGTGAATTTTGGATGATTATGGTTAGGTTAATTGGGATACATTTCTGATGACAATTCTACAATGAGCACTACTCCTTCCACTTCCTTTAATCATACCCTCCAGTTTCCAAAATATGAAAAGCAGTAAGAGAAGAAACAACTTGAATACATAGGCAGGTTTTTTAAGTACCACTATTATGCATCGATGTCAGAGGCGTCTTTTTTAATTTACAGAATTCAACTCCAATTGGAGATGAATTTCTGGTATAGGAACGACCTCTACTAATGACTTTTCTACACAACAGTGCTTGTGATGGCGCAAAGTTTGTTTATTTCACTGTATTGTGTCCACATTATGGAATTTGTATACCTTTAAAAATTAAAAAGTCCTTAAAACAGTAAAAAGTTCTTGCTTTAGATGAAATCAGTGATCTTTGCTTACCATGAGGAGGCATTGCTGCTTTTTCTGTACTCTTTCATCTTAGTTTTAAACCTTATTTTGCTCCTATAAAAATCAGGGCTGGGTTTAGTGGTGAACACAGTGATGATGTTGGCTTGATGGTTGGACTTGATGATCTTAGAGGTCTTTTCCAACTTTAACAATTCTATAATTTTATGACTAATAAAACCTCTTGATATAGGAGTAAGAGAAATTGAGAAGCTAGTCATCCCAAACTGCTGACTCTTACAAGAATTGCAGGGATATATCTTCCGAGTTCCAGAATGCTATCATCTCATTTTAGAGGTTCTCTGTAAATTCAGTCTACTTTAGAAGTCTTGGATGTTGATTCAGCTAGAACATGTTTTGTACCACAAAGAGAGAGGAAAAAAGTTAATAGAGTTCAGTTTTGATATATTTGGTCCCATTGCCATGCCAGTGCTGGTCCTACACTCACATGTTTTGCAAGACCAATGAGACCGTTTGTGAATGGAAGTGAACATAAGATGTGGTTCTGAGAACAAATAAGTCTGGATGCATTGACTCAAGCTGAATTTCAGCTTTCCTGGATCAGCAAAATTCTGGGTATCTTGTTTGTAAAACTGTCTAGAAATTCAGTTCTTGGTGCTAAGTATTCACATTCCTTCTGAGCTATTTGTCCATAAGTATTGAGATGGGGTTTCCAGTTTTCAGCACATATGAAATGCATGAGAAATCATTTACCTTTGAAGAAGCCATCTCTATAATGAAATATGGCAACTTGCAACTATAATGAAATATGGCACAATATAATGTTCTGTACGTGCATAAAAAGAGAGCAAGCAACTTTTTCTCAGTTAACTACTTAAGGAATTTTAGGTCAGTGGAAGGCAATTACCCAAAAATTAACTTGGCCTATGTGAACAGGCTAACATCTGTACTGTTGCAAAATAAATGCCACAGATGTCTTTATAACAAGTAACAGATGCACTCAGTGCTTGGATTTCAGATTTCATCTAAAAATCTTCCTTTTATAGGTGGCCTTTTCCTCACCTCTTCCCCAGCTCTCTGCAGAGCACTTTCTTGCTACTGGTTCAGACTTCTGTCTGCTAGACACCTGATTGACAGCCTCTTGTACTACATCTTAGCTTTAAAGAGCTGGAATTTTATTTATGACAGCCGACACTGCAGCCCTTTGTTTGCAAGTCAAAAAATACAGTTCACTGTAGAACCAGAAAGTACAGCTGAGAGAGCACCAGCCCAGTGCAACACAGGCAATTACAAAGATAACCTCTTACTTGTGTTGGAGACAATGTTTTCAGCAGATCTGGTGAGTCAGTGGAAATAAATACTCAGTGCCTTGATAAAGGCACAAACACAGATGTCAGAAAGCAGCAGCCAAAGAAAGCAGTATTGTTACAGGATGCTGTGCAATATTAAGTGTTAAAAAGCTCTTTTTAAAGTGATTACTAACTTCAAACTGATGGTACAGGTCTTTGTAGAGAATTTTCTCCAATGGAAGCAGAGTGGTCATGAACATCACACAAGTGAAAAATGCAATGACTGTGCTAATGCTGCTGCACAGCCACAGCTCTGAGGCTGGACATGGGCATGACCCAAGTGTACTCACAATGGGAGATGGCAGATGCATCCTGCACTTTGCAGCATGTTGAATGATGGGTTTACCTGCCATATGGATGGGCCCTGCTACTTAGTGCACCTTCCAGCTGTATCACCTGACCCTGCAGTGGTGTCTCTTGACTGGAACCACAGTTTTGGCACCCGAGGTGGCTTGTTGCAGAGACACATGGGCTGGGCTCACCAGCTGAACAGATTCAGGCTACCTGCAGGGTGACCTGGGATTTACTCTGGCATGACCGGCCAGCTCAGGCACAGAAGGTATGTGATCAGTGTCTACCAGCTTCCCTGGAGACTAAGGACACAGTAAAGTCTGCATTTGTCAAATAGTTCTGAGGGCATCTCCCCTTCCCAATCTTTCTGGGCACAAATCCTGCAGGTAAGTCTGGTGCTGGACACTCTCAAAGCCTGGGATATCTCTGTGTGCTGCTGTTTTCCCAGGTAGACCCAGATGTCCTCACTAATGTGCTGCCTTTTGGTACAAGTGCTCCATTGTTGCTAGAGGACATGAAATGACTCACATGAACACCATATAGTGTTAGAACAGGAAAAGGGGCAGTTCATTCTCTGACTCCAGTATTTATAGATTCTTGACCATGACCAGGGATTGGAGATTAAGGTTACCACCTTTCCAATCACACTGGCGGAGCTAAATGTCCATCAAAATGACATCTCTTAGAAAGAATGTGGAAAAACAACTTATGTTTACAAAACATTCATGGGAAAGTAACTAAAACTATAAGAACATTATCAGAAGGGTACAGTTTCAGGGCGACACTTCATGTGCTGCACTGGGGACAGGCTGGAAAGTACTGGCTTCTGACTTCCCCCTTTCCTTCCAGAGGACATCTCTGTCAGCATTGGAGCGGTCAGAACAGCAGATTAGGAGAGCATCCAGCCTGGAAGAACTGCTTCACATCACTCACTCTGAGGACTGGAAGCTGTGGAAATGCAGGCTAAAACTCAAGAGCCTGGCCAACTTAGACTCCCGCTCTGCTTCACATCGCTCCACCAGATTTGCTGCTGCTTTCTATGACATCGACACACTGAAAGGTAGGTGCAGGTTTGTGGCCAAATCTGGTCTCAGCTTCAAGACCCCTCCCTGATTCTTGTTCACTAAACTGTGAAGTAAGGAAGGGGTTTCCTAGAATATACCCATACATGGGAAACCCATGAATACACAAAAATATACCCAAACATGGGAAACAACAGGGCATTACTGGAAAATTACTTTGAATGAAAAAGTGTTAGACAACAGCCCGAGTACCCCTCCCTGTTTTGTGGCCAAATCAGGCTCGTTTCTCCGCATACTCTCCAAAGGGAAGATGTACTGTTAAGGGATTTGTCAGCACACAAAAGAAAGAGAAGTCAATGTACAAAAACCAGGTCAGAATGACTGGCTGAGGGGCTGGCATTGTGCTACATCTCAGAACTTCCTTGCAGGCAGAAATGAATAAACTTTACTGCAGGCATGGAAATCCCTTTTTTATTAGGTGCACTCCAATACAAGGCACTGCACCAGCAGCAATATCTGTGTGGGAATTGAGAGAAAGAAAGTGTTGTCCTAACCTCGATCTGTTTGAGGAAGTTTCTACAGAAAAAAATAGACCTTGAGGCAACCAACCAGCAACTAAAAGTGGAGAATGACAACCAACTCCCTCCATCTGGAGCAAGTATGAATATTGTTCCTTGTAGCTGTGATGCTCAAGAGGCATTACATATTCATGGATGTAAAACAAAGGATCAGTTACTATATTTTGGTCCAGCTAATGGACATCCTACAGCAAAGCTAAACTATAACCTGATGAAAGACAAGCTTTGTTGTCTTTATCCTGATGTGATATTATCATCACTTTCCTTTTGGGAAATCGAATATTGCTGATCCTGTTCCAATACCATTTTTACAAGAATTCAAGCCACATTCACACACCATTACTCAACTAAATTATGTCTGAGTAAAGTTATTAAATTGTTTCTCTGAGCCACAACACAGAAATGTGTATACAAGTGCCGATCTGAAGAGGGTTTTCATATCACAGGCATGGCTTTACACTTTTCACAGAAAGTATGTATAGAAAAAAGTTAAAACAAATACACACGCAAAGAACAATTAAAGCAGATTTAAATAGTGATAAACATTTTGCTTACACACCCTTATAATTCTACTCAGAAACATTAAAAATCCGTAGAATTATTAGAAGTACCCAGAGTCAAGTGCTGTAATCCTCTACTTACTGTTGTTCATTTAGTGAACACCAACATTTCTGCAAAACTAAAACATCCCTCTTGTCAAAACAGCATGACAACAGGGGATGTTATTAAATGTTACTGAGGCAGGGAACATTGAACTGGGCATTTTTCAATGGCAGAATAATGTAACTCAATATTTATAACATAAATAATGTTCAGATAATAAGGTCACTCTGCCATTTAGTGTGCTGTGGCTAATTTGAGATGGTTACAAGGCTGAAGCACCTTTCCTGTGAAGTCAGACTAAGAGAGTTGGGGCTGTTCAGCCTGGAGAAGAGAAGGCTCCATGGAGATCTAATTGCACCCTTTCAGTACCTAGGGATGAGCTTCAAGATGGCTGGAGAGAGACTTTTCCCAAGGGCATGTAATGAAGCTAGAATTGGATAAGTTTAGATTAGATATTAGGAAGACACTGGAACAGGTTGCCCTAAGAAGCTGTGGATGACCCATCCCTGGAAGTGTTCAAGGCTGGATTGAATACTAAGCATCCTGGTCTAGAGGAAGGCATTACTGCCCACAGCAGAAGGGTTGGAATTAGATGATCTCTAAGGTCCCTTCCAGACTAAACTATTCTGTGGCTCTGTTTTACTATGGTCATATAGATACAGTTTTCTGCCTGGAACAGATATTAGGTTGCTTCTTATTTTCCCTTTGAAAGTCTAACTTTAGGCACAGAGATGCCATCTTTCTCATTAAAAGTCAAGTTGCTGAAATTCAAGTTTCAAAAAGCCCATTGAGCCATCTTCTGCATTCTTTCATTCAAAGTGGAATTATCCCAAGACAGAAAGTACTTTTGTTCTACTATATTAATGTTCAAGGTACTAAAGCTCCTTTTAAAATAAACACAAGCCAATAAACATGTATTTCTTTCCCACACCCTTTCCACTCATTAAACAGTGACCTTTCTACCAAGGGCATCTGTTTTGTTTTAATAACATGTTTTGATGAGAGGGCTGGGTCAAGACTCACTGTTTCACTAGAGTATCTTCCACAGTACTCCAAACTCCATCGGGTAATATTCAGGATTCTGTTCCTCCTTTCTGAAACTTTAACAATGAATTCACTGAAAGTTTGTGTCACTTCATCTAACCACAGTCTCCCCTGTGCTTCTCAGTCACTAAGGACTGCATCACTTTCAAGCTTGAGACTGTATCACAGAAAAATTTCTCAGAAACTGCCCTGTGAAACTGTTTTCTTGGTCAAAGAAATGACCAGGGTGAGCAGGGGGTTTCTGAACAAGATGTGACACCCACTTTCTCGGCATCCAGTTCCTGTAAAAGCCCTTCTGCTAAAGAAGTGGTTAATAAAGTGAGGATGTGTGTTGCTGGAAAGGTCATCGCTGCATATGCTCATTGAAGTGACATCTGAAGTGATTACATGCACATACCGTAATGAGTTTGGCAAACACTTCATTTTCTATTTTAATGTTAGGATTAGATTGCTGTTTTGATAGAACTAACATTACTCTGGAAAACTCTATTAATTTTAATGATTATTCCTCTCTTAATTTATAGATCTCTTTCACAATTCAGACATCAAACTCTTATTTTCCTGTAGTCTTTGCATGACTGAAAAATAGAGCAAATCAACCCTGTCAAAAGACTTTGCAGGAATAAACAAAATTATTTAAATATACAAAGTCAGTTGAAGAAAAAGTTAAAAGATAACAAAAGAAAAGTCAGGAATGAGAAAAATAGATCTTCATCTGAAAGTGAGGTATAGTATATAGGTTAAAATATTCCAGAATTTCTTCTTTTTCAGACCTTCTTTGTAAATGTAGGCACTGCTTTTCATGAGTAGGGAGGTGGACTGGAAGAGAGAGCATTTTTTTTAATAGTATAAAAGTTGCTTTTCATTTTTCACAAGCCAGATATACAGGGTGAAGAGGAAAAATGTTTTTCATCATTTTAAGAAGAACTTATAGCATAAGCATTGATAACTCATGAGCAGTTCCATAACTTGAATCAAGTAATGAAGAGGCAAAAAAAGGCGAGCCAGCTCTTGACAAAACTCAAGACTGTACTGCGTATATTATGTAAATGTCACTGTTTTCTCTGTCTGGTTCAGGCAGTTAATGTGTTCTTCCTTCTCACAGTCAGAATCTGACAAACCAGTCAAGCCTAGACTACTAGTCTACAGCAATTCAGAATTTGAAAGATGCCATGGTGTTTTGAATAGACGACTCACACTTGAATTCATATTCCTGTTATTCAGCCTTGAACCCCCTGATGGTACTGAGGTGTGAAACTGTTTGTCTTGGATTTCACTGGGCATTTTGGAAACAGTGCTCTCTGGCTGACATCCACCAGGAGTACTCATACCCTCTGACCAGAATCTGGTAATCATTAATGTGCTCTTGCACTAAGGTCCAGGCTCTGCTGAGTCCATGGTGCGGTACACTCAGAGAGAGGATTAAATGGCAATAATGAAGGCTACCCTGGAGCAAGGGGGATCAGGGTATGGGGCAGCTTTGTCAGACAGACGCCGTGGAGCTGGGGACTCTCAGCTAAGGGAAATCAATGCAGATCAACCTGATCTGCTGGAATTAACAGAGATTTTGGCCATTTGCATTGAAAGCTAAAGGCAGATAAATGCAACAACCTCTCTGCCAGTGCAGCTGGTGTATGTTACTGGGATAATTTTGCACTCAGACTCCCTCTGGTCCTTAGATTGATCCAAATAAGTGCAAATTGATCCAAGTAAGTGCAAATGTCCTGCCAGCATTTCATTTTTTTTATATAATGCTTCTACTTCACTAATCAAGAGGTTTAACTTTGCCCTGATTGTTCATAAAAATGGTGTTTTCTCCAGTCATAGATGAAGAATGGCAAAAGACTCAGTGTGTGCCAAGGGAAACCTGTGTGGAAGTTGCCAAAGAGCTAGGTACAACAACCAACAAATTTTTCAAGCCTCCTTGTGTGAACGTGTTCAGATGTGGAGGCTGCTGCAATGAAGAGAGTCTCAGCTGCATGAACACAAGTACAACTTATGTGTCGAAAACGGTAAATGAGGCTATTCATCTGTTTTCTTTTTACCCTGGCTCACCAAAAAGGGAGGGGAAGGAGGATGTTTGGTTTATGAGATCCTGTTATGGAAGATCTGTCTGCACTATCATAACAAACAGAAGAATTAATTTTTTATCCAGGTGGAGTGAATGCAGGAGTGTGCAGCAGCATTTTACATTCATGTTGCATTATTAAAAATCATTTATATATGTGTAGAGATGGAAAATCAGGCCCTGATAAAGTGACTGCAGGCTCATGATGATCAGAAGTTTAATCCTTCTTTAATACATTGTTGATTGGATTGGGGATCCCTGGAGCGCATGGTCTCCTAGGAATCCTCTGTATCCACAGTTTAACCCCAGGAAATTTTGGTGTGCTGGGCTGCTGCATTTCAACATTATTGTCCATGACAAAAAGGCTGGCTAAGAATTTTGTATGTGCAATTTTGCAAGCCAAAAAAGGAGACATATTCATCAGGAAAGACCAGATACTCTAAATTAGCATGCCTCAGGATCTGAATGTCCCAAATCACAAACTTCTTAAGGAAAGAAAGGCATAAACCAGTAGTCAATTACTAAATAGGCGCAACAGGCAATACCCAAGTTTTAGTGGTCAGTCCCAAAAACTGAGCATAGAGTAGCCAGACAGCTTCTTTCCCACTAGAGGCTATGTACAGAGATATCTTGCTCCAGTGGGTGATGGAGCAGAGCTCCAAGTCTAGTACTTTCAAACCACTCTGTGGATGAAACCATCCATTGTTCATCAGCAGTCTGGTCTAGTGGGAGGCACCCCTGCCCATGGGAGAGGGTAAGGGGCTGGAACTGATCTCTAAGGTCCCTTCCAACCAAGCCTTTCTATGATTCTACGATCCATACCCACAGATGAAGCACAGGAGACTGGTCCTCTTTGATGAGCCTTCACTTTGTGCATTCCTGTTCCACTTGGTATAATAAATGAAATTCTAGTTATGAAAAAGGCTTTTCCTTAAATCGTAACAAAGATCGAGGGAAGTTGTTTCAAAAAGAAAATTGAAGCCCTTATGGGGAATAGGTCCAATTTACTTCTGTATTTATTTTGTGTTTGTTGGAATGTAATTCCACTGTGGTTGCACTAGAATATATCTGGAGTAAAATAAATCAGGGCCTCTCCTTCTTGCGTCAATGCTCATTAATTGCTTTCATTCCACACCAGAAGGAGAAAGCTGTTATGAGCTGTTAGCCACACACAAAAGACATCTGATCAGCTCAGGGAGCTAGGTCAGGCTAAGAAGTATTTATTTATTTATGTGTTTTTTTGAACAGCAGTTCATAAGTTTGTTGAAAACATGCAATCTTGCAGAGTGTAACATTCCTTTAACATCCTTCAAAATAAGCATTCCCTCAAAACTCCCCAGCTAAGTTCCATTTCTGGATACACCACCATCCATCCAGATTTATTAATCTAATGGAATTATTCCCATTTTCCTGTATTAGAGAGAGGATTTTTTTCCCTTTGTATAAAATATCAGCTGGAAGATATTGATACCACCTACAGTTAGACACTGCAACACATATGTTTTAATGCCCAAGCAGCCTGCTTAGGAATACTCAGTCCCTGCAGGTGGATCCATCTTTAAGCCAAGACATGCTGGCACACCAAGACGCGCCCAGTGCGTTGGTTTCCACGGGAAGGAAGCTGGTTTGAGGGGCAGAGGGAGTGTCAGAGCTCCTACAGAGAACTGCCCGAGGAACCAGAGCCTCCACAGGACTATTCAAAGGTCATTCTTAACAATTTGGATGTGCTGGAAGCAGGCTCTTTGTTCCTTAAGCTCCTGCTATAGTCAACAGAGAGACACTTCCAGGATGATTCCCTGCAGAAACCCAGCTGAAGTAGAATGAACTTTCCTCATTTTACTCCTGTTTCTTCCCTCTCTGAGGAGGCTGTAGGGGTTAAGCTAGGTCCCAAAAGATGCATACTCTGATTAAACCCAAGGACAGTTAAGTAGCTGTCTCTGTAAGTGGTACAGACTCAACAGGTGGTACAACCAAGAACAAAGTTCTCAACACCTACCTCTTTCTCACTTGGCCCTAGCATCCAAAAAGGTTTTCTGTGTTTGCTTGGAAATAATTTTGAGCAATCTTGGGCGTTTAATAGCTGTAATACAACACTAGGATGCCCATTTTGGCAAGTTCCTACCCTGGTGGGCATTGCTTACTCTTCAAAACCCTCAGTGCAGTTTTCTCATTTATATTTATGGTTATTATCGCTGAGTAAGAGCAAGGGTGGGAAAAATGGTGGAAAAGAATACGGTATTTTACTTTAAAATAGTAATTATTAATTACAATTTAATTAATAACAATTATTTTCTGTAGAATGGATACTGAAAAATAAATGTTATTTTTCCCATCTAGCTCTTTGAGATATCAGTTCCCTTGACAAGTGTTCCCGAGCCTGTGCCCATCAAAATTGCCAATCACACGGCCTGTAAGTGTACATCAAACACCCAGCGCCACCAGTACACCATCATACGGAGATCAGTCCAGTACCCAGAAGAAGATGGGTAAGTTCCCTCATTTTCAAACTTCTACACATGTTGAAATTGTTTTGTCTTGATTTGCATGTTATAATGGTCCATTCTCTTTCTGTTATCCCAACAGTTTTTCCAAATAACTTGGTTATCACTCAGGGTTAGAAAATTCACCCAAGCCATGTGAATTTTAAGTGAATGGTCATCAGAATCCAACAAACTGTAGGCCAGTTCAGCAGCATCTGGAGTTGCTTAGACATTTAGGTTCTTGAGCAGGGACTCAAAGTGCTCATATTGGCACTATGCTTCACTGGAGCTATTTGAGAATGTGTGTAGAGACGTTTTCAGCCTGACACAGCACTCTGCTTGTGCATTACTTAGCCAGGGCACACTGACTTCTGTGCTCAAGCTAAAGCCCTCTGTCGTACTTTATGGAACACTGGGTCAGAATTGATGTGAATCTTGGCTTTTCCCTTTTTGATCCAGTCTTTGTCTACACTGTCGGGCTCATAGATGGGAGAAAAGTGACCTCACATCCCGTTCAAAAATTTGGCACAAAATAATAGTACTCCTGGTGAGAAAAGGCTACATAAATTCAACAAAGACTCTAGAAACTCAAATAGCTTGAGGGACTCACTGGAAGTCAGCTCCAAAGTTTCTGTCAAGCCCTGAATTTGGCTTGTCCCCATTACTGCTCTTCATTTGGACATCAGGGTAGGGAGAGGTGTCATTTCAGCAAAGCCACTCCAGCCCTCCCCCAGCCTGCTGGCCACTCCAAATCATCTTTCTTGACAAACACAGAAGAACCTCAGTCCTTTTTCAGTTTGTGAGTTCCCCTCCCAGAGCAAAGGGCCTGAAAGTCAATCTCTCCCTCTAACACTGAAACAGTCCCCTGTGCATCCATGTGCATGGACAAATTAAACTGGAACTGAACCTTCTGGCTGCAAGGCAAATATAAGTAAAGCTATACAACATGAATACTGCAGGACAAAGACAGCCCTGCCTTGGGTAAAGCTATTTTAGAGAACAGTGGAACTGCAAAACTGTAGCTTTTTCCTAAGGCTGTAATCTGAAATAGGTGCTGAACTTGACTCCTGTGTCTCTGGGAGCCAGAGAGCTCCATTCTATCAGCAGAGCCACCCAGACCCCATTCTTTCTGTTTGCAGAAGTAATGACACAGGTGCAGGGCCTCCACCTGGTACAGTGAAGGACCAGCACACCAGCAGCTCATTTTGCCAAATGGCTACTCTGTTGCCCTTAATTATTATTTTTTTTTAATTCCTATCTCAATATATTTTTCTCCTAGATGCCCTTTTACCAACAAATTTTGCCATAATGGATGGATCTGGGATAGTGACAAATGTGAATGTGTTATAGACACACAGCACTCCAACAGACGAGAAGGTAAAGATGGAATGACAAAGAGATACTTTGCATACTATCTCCAAGCTCTTTGTCTCTCATTCTGGTCTTCTCTTCACTTTTTTTTTTCATTAAGAGAGTTAAAATTTTTATTCCACATCCCTAACAGACTTGGATTATGGTGTGAAAATTCACCTGAAAATAAACACATACATGTGCTTAGCTCCATCTCATGATTTTTTTGCTTGGATGTTTTACTCTCTCTATATTAGCAGCCTGAGTAGGACATAGGAAAGTATGTAAGATTTTGTGAAGTAGATACCCTGCACAAATTTTTATTTCACATGAGCCTCAAATTGTATGATTTGGGAAATTTTTTAACTGTAGAAAAATAATGCCCTAGAATACATTGCACGGGGCAGGTACTAATTTTATTTCTTTAATTTTATTTTTAGTTATTAAGAAAATAATTAATAAAGAATAAGATAGACAAAACCAGTCCTGCATGTTAGCTGTAGTCAGTGCAAAAAATTATGTAACCTTTCAAAATATTTGAGTACTTTTAATGATAATCTTAAGTTATTTAGGAATCTTTCAAACTGATATACCCTACATACTCAGGAGTATGTATGTATACTTCTTCAGGTCTGTGGAAGGAAATGGAAAAGGATTAAATTTGTAGAAGAATAATAACTGCCTTTTTTCCTCTGCTTCTCCTGTAAAATTTCAATTTGTCAAAGAAAATTGCAGGAATATTCTGGGTGGTAACTGTGTAAGTCTAAACTTACTAGTAGTAAATACTAAGTGAAATTAAATTTTTTCTAAGTCCTGTGTAAGGTTTTTAAAAATTGTTTATCTCGAGAAATTGTATTGGTCAAAATAACACAAATCATAGCACTAGAGAAAGCAGACACAGAATGAAACCTTGCCTTTGTGCTTTAAGCTACATTCAGCAAGAGAAAGAATAAACCATTCAAGGCAATAATAAATCAATCTGGTGAGCAATTCCTCGACTAGCAGACTAAAATAAAGATAAATAATCTCATAAACTAGTCTGCTGATTACAATCTCCTAATGTTAATCCTATATCTGTATATCTCCTAATGTTAAAGCAAGAAATAATGAGCATTATTTATTAATTCTTTTATATTCATTAATTATAATATTAATTGACTAATATTCATCAATTGTGATTAATAATTTGCATTATTAATTGCATTTGGTATCTGTTGGATCATTTCTCACTCTGGATAAGATCCTCTGACCATCAAGTTGAGCAGTCAAACACAAGTTAGACTTTTCAGTCCAGAAAGGATTAATACTCTGTATTTCAGACTGAGTCCAAAGGACTGAGACTATCCAGAGCCTTTTAAGTCAGAGTCTTTTGTGAAGTCAGCTTGGATCATTAAAATCTGTGGCATGTTGAATTATGGCCTTTGTTGACATAGACTCAATACTTCCCCAGAAAAAAATATCATTCTCTGAAGTACATTGTGTTTGGCAAGGGGCTGGGACAAAATAACTTAAAATCTATCTTTGAGGTTGAAACAAAGTGAGACAGAAACACTCTACACCACTTCACACATGCCAAGCTTTATCACCCGAAGGAAAGGGTTTGTCTTCTAAGAACTTTGGGCAGACTCCCTCCTCCCTTTCAATAGGCCTTAGATTTTATTCTGTTGAGATACTGGTTTTTCAGCATTGAGTAAATATTAATGAAAATTTATTGCAAGTAATGTGCAAGACTTTTCTGGTTCCTGAGATCAGGGATCAGATGGCAAAGGTGCAGGTTACATTTCACATTCCATAGGTTATATCCAAGAGCTAATTGTAAAGCTACAGGAAATTACCTCCCCAATGACACCTTATATGCCATGACCTTTAACCAGGGATGTGCTGCTTGCATTTTAATAAAGCTTTCACAAAATGTGTTCCCTTTTTGCTAGGATTAGCTTCATATTGTACTCCAGATGTGCATTTTCAGGGAAGATATTAGACAGTGAGTTCCCTTGGCTGTTTTGGCTTTTTTTCTGAAACAAAGTATTTTCTTTCATCTTTGACAAATATGAATGCTCTCCTTGTTGAAGTACTAGGCCAGCTTGCCTCCTAGCAGACATAGCATTACTCCTTAAAAATTTCTGCCATGACTGTGTAGTAAAGCACACATGTAGTGGGTGTGGCAATTTGCACAGATGTACCTTTATGTCACGGGTATAGACTAAATCCTTCTTGAGATTATCTTTTTAAAATTTGCTATCCAGTAAATATTTGTGCATTCCAACACATAACACTAGGCTCTTGCAGTATACATCCCCCAGCATATTTTATGCTAAGTTCAAACCACAAGAAATAGCAGTATTAAAATAAAGTGAAATAATCAGCTCAATCCTCTCAAGTCTTTTTCTGCACAGAAAGTTGCAACAGAAATTGTGAGGTCCAGAATCTATCAGAAAGTACATGTGTGAGTCCTAATGAATAGAGAACATAAAGAGTCTCTTCAAAAGCAGGATTTAGTTATGTAAAGCTTACTGCTAAAAGATGTATGTGCTATTACAGGACTCCCTCCTCTTGCTGAGCTGGCTATGTGTGGACAACATATGGAATTTGATGAAGAAAATTGTGAATGCATCTGTAGACATAAGTGTCCCACAGATTTCTTTCAAAGTAAAGAGAACTGCAGCTGCTATTTGTGTAGGGAGAGCCAGGAGAGCTGTGCCCTAAAACACAAGATATTTCATGCTGAAACCTGCAGGTAAGTGATCCTTGCCATTCAGTGTCTGCACTGCAAGAGCTGAACTAGAGTTGCAAGTGCTTAATTGGCTGGGAGGTCCACTTGGTATAAAATATCTTGCTGAAGTTATGGAGATTATAATAATAGTAATAATAATAATAATAATAATAGGAATAGGAATATAATGGAGATTATAATTACAATACTTAACGTATAAAAGGAACCTAAGGTTTATTTGTATTTTTAAGAAATTTGGACAAGGCTGCTATTCAACTGTCAATACTTACTATACTTACTACATTTTTTTTTTGCTAATCTTTAGGAAATGATGATTAAAACTGTACTACAACTGATATTAGTTTTTGCAATGAGATACCGAGTCTTGTAGGTAGACAGAACCTATCCTGCGAGTGCTGTTCTCTGCACCAGCTGAAGGCAATCTCATGGATGGTTAGGGACAAAGGCTCTAAATTTGCACACAGAGCACACAGCACATTCCTTATCCAGTTTGTCCTCAGAACAAGTAATTTTCTAAACCTAATGCAATTTTTTACACATATAAATCTACTCAACCAGCTATGACCACTGAAAAGCAGGAAAATTGTTCTGGGGCTACTATACTCCATGAATTTCCCTAATCTGTAATATTTGTTTTGAGGTTCCCATGTCAAATCACAGATAGAAAATGCCTTCTTAAAACACCAGTTTTAATGCATTAGTTATTTTTTTTTAATTTTTGAGAAAGCTTCGGTCCTATGTAAAGACCCAGGAGCATGCAGGAACCTAGTCTCAAAGTTTATATCCAGTTTCCCTGGGTACCTTGACAGAGCTGTAGCTCACTGAGTGATCACCCAGAGTCCACTCTCAGTGGCTTCATAGGTTCATTCACAGGGAAGATGCTATGGAAGAATTAATGTTTGCATCTTCAGGTTCAGCTTTGAAAACAAACACAAAATAGTTGGCAAGTATACAAATAGCTAAAACAATCAGCAGAGCTAAAAATGAGCATGAAAGAATTGTTATTTATATGTTTCAGACAGGTGGGAGGGGAGCAATGTATTCATTTGTTTACATGAATTTCTAGAAATCTGGATGCAGGGCTTTAATGTCATACTTCCATGTGCAGTATTTCTGGAGAAGCAAAGCTGAATCATTAAGTGAGATAAGCTACTTTGCAGAGTCCAATGGCAGCAGTGCTGACCCTCAGGACTTCACTGGTCTCAAGTAAGGAAAGCATCATTTAAGTTGTGAATCTGGACAAATGCACTGCAAGACATGTTGCTGTAGACAAAAATTGTGAGGCAGCAAAGTCTTGTCTGTGTTGTAGGATGTCAACATCTTCCCAAACAGTGTGTAGGCAGCATTGCAGTGTTTAATGATGAAAAAGTTGAAGAATATGAAAGTGAAGAATTTTCATATTAAAATGCTTTCCTCTTTTGCATTCTTTCTTTATCAAATAGTTGTGAAGACAGATGTCCATCCCAACCCAGAACATGCCCAACTGCCAAACCAGTGTGTTCCAGGCATTGTCGCTGTCCAAAGGAGAAGAGAGGTTCTCATGGGTCCCAAAGCAGAGAAACTCCTTGACTGAGCTTACCCTAATCTTCGAAAATCCACTGCTTCGCAAAGTAGCTGTCACTGACTTTCCAACAATAGTAAACATGAACATCTTCCACTTTAATAGCAGAAGAATTAATCCAGTCTGCATTTATTTATTAGAGTAATCACTAACTGCAAGTGAATCCTCTGGGACATTGGTAATTGTTCTCTAGGAGGTAACAACAGCTGATGAATTTCTGGCTGCATGGAAGAAAGACTGGAAAGTACCAGTTCAATGTTAAGTTATGGAAGATGAAACTGTGTATTGGAAATAGAGTCACAGTCTCCAGCCAGTCATTCAGAAATTGAGACTTGATAATCTTTGCCTCTGAATCCTTAGCTAATGCAGCTCCTGGGTAAAACTTTCTTCAGAAATTCAGTGTACAGGATTTGGCTTCTAATAGGTTCAGCACTGAGTTATTTGATCTACTGTCCAGCTTTGATTATCATTTTGTGTTTATTGTACAACTACTGTCAGATGTGCCATATTTAAGTGTATATAAGAAAATAAATACATCAGTTATTCGAGTAATTTGATTTTTCTCTGTTATTTTAAAACTCTGCCCAACAAAAAGAAAATAAGAAAAAAACCCACAAAACCATTTCAAGTACAGTTTTCTTACATTTGTTCCACAGGGACTGGTTTCTGCCCAAACCCAGGCTGAAACAAGGTCACTTGACCCAATAGTTTCAGTAAAAAATAAGCATTTTTTCCCATGTCTGCCTGACAGCATGTGTGATGTATTTATTTGTTCCTGGTGTAATATTTTAATCATCCTAAGGGAATAACGACATACTAGTACTAACTCTTCAGTGATTCTTTAGAAAAGAATTCTGTTCACTATGAGATGGTTTTCCTTTTAGCCTACCACACAATGAAAAAATCTCCTTTGCACTGAAATTCCTCTCCCCAGTGTGAGGCCTGAGTAACAGTGCTTCAACCAGACCAGGTAAAAGGGCAGTATTATTTTCTGAGCCACTGAAGTCTGGTATGAGCTAGTCCAGAGAAAATATTATGGGCAATAATCCTGAACTGGAAGTGATATTCTTGACATCTGCGTGTTTTTTTCCCAGTTGCTGAATTCTTCAATTCTACACAGCACTGTGAACAAAGGGAATAGAGTATATGAAACAAATGCTACAGAGATGGAACATTTGACACAACACAGACAACGGATTTCTGATGTGCAACTAAGATTTTTTTTTATTCATCTATGATAAATATAGAACCAAATCCTGTAAGACTGATTGAATGGCTGGACAAAGCACCAAGCTATTTAACATGCCTTTAGTCTCAGTAAGGCATTTAGGATTTGATCATGAGTGCTGTGAGTGTTTCCTAAGGCAGCTGGGGCCTAGGTCTGTGCAAAGGTACCTGCAAGCAGTTTGTGCTAAGTGTTCTGTGAGCTGGGCTGGAGCAGTCTGGCCTGAGAGCACCCTGGTGGAGCCCTTGCAGCAGGGTTACCTCTGGGGCTGCACTGGGCTCCTGCTCGTGGGTGTTCCTCCAGAGCAAAGGACATGTGCCACCAGCCTGAACTCTGCATGGATAAGATGGGGAAGGTGATCCCAGAGCAACACCAGCTGAAGCAGCCTGGCAGCACAAGCACACCCTTACATCTCCCTGCTCCTCCAAGAGCCTCTAAATTCAAACACCTGTGTGGTGGTGAGGTCTCTAGGTTCTACAAGGGTCCATAAAAGGAATGAACTTCCCCATCACTTTTCCTCTATCTCATCTGGGGGCACTCTAATCAAATGGCTGTGTTGCCAACAAGCTTCACGTGTAGCACACTCTTCAGAAAGCCAGGGAGCTGCAGAGGCAAACCTGACACTTAACAGAGGTATATGGTATAAAAATACACCTTTTGCAAAACCACACAAAAGTATTTGTCAAGCCAAGTTCTGTGGGAAGAAATCAAGCTTTTACATGTCCTAGCTTATCCTGGAGTTTAGCAACTGGAATGCTGTATTAATTACATCTGTGTCTTGTCAGTGTTGACCTGTAGAGGCTTCCTTGGTTTTCTATCCTGAGCAGTGAACATATCAACTTCATTTCTCAAAATGGAATGCTCTTGCCAGAGAGACAAGTAAGTCTGCTTTCAAGCCCAGAAGGCTCTTAGATGAAGCAGTCACTGAGGGGATGAAAACCGTGTTCCAAAGCTTTTCTTACACAGATAGATTGATATGAACATGAGCCACCTAACCTCCAGGAGATTACAATGGCCATTAGAATACCTAGGCTGGGAATGTACCATCACTGACCACCACTGTGAACCCTGCTCTGAGCTTTTCACATTTCGCCATTCCACTGAAAAACAGACCTGTGCCTGGATGTTCAGTGCAGGACTGAAGATCCCAGTGGCATGGAGTGAGATGAGACTTGCTGTATCCATAGGCTTCTTTCAGTCTAAGCCTCCTAAACTTTAACCTAAAAATGTTGACCTCAAATGTTGTGGATCACTTTGTTAAACACTTAGGCAAATATTTTTGATAGTGCTGTGGTTTAACCCCAGCTGGTAACTAAGTACCTCACAACTCACTTGCTCTACGACCACCCTAGTGGGGAAATTTAGAAAGTAAGCCTCATGGGTGGAGGCAAGAACAATTTGATAATTGAAACAAAATTAAATATAACAGTTACAACAACAATAAGAAACTACTAGTAGTAGTTGTAATGGAAAGGGGAAAGAGAGGAATAAAACCCAAGAAACACAAATGATGTACAACACAACTGCTCACCACCCACTGACCAATGCCCAGTCCATCCCAGTGGTGATGGGACTCCCATAACTTGCCCAGTTTATATACTGGGCATGACATACTATGGAATGGGATATCACTTTGGCCCATTGAGGTCAGGAATTCTGGTCATGCTTCTTCACAACTTCTTGTGCATCTGCTCTCTGTTAGAGCACAGGAAATTGAAAAGCCCTTGATTTAGAATAAGCACTGCTTTGCAAAAGCCAAGATATCAGTGTGTTATCAATATTTTTCTCACACTAAAGACAGAGTACTGTACCATCTACTCAGAAGAAAGTAAACTCTATCTCAGCCCAAACCAGGACAGATACAAACATGCTCAAGCAACAGAGAATGTGTGACCATCTAAAACACACCTGGAGGTCAATGTAAAATTCAGTGGTTGTTTCTCTGAATTTAACCCCCTTACAGGTTCTTGACCTGTAAGGGATTTTTGTTTTCCAGGAGAAATGTGCCTGAAAGCTTGTGGATTAAAAATGGTTCTTAGGCTTACTGTGAAGATGGAAAAGGAAACTGCTTGTGGTGGCACTCACAAGCAGGCATGACCTAAGCAGCCAACACACAGGTTTTTATCTGATTTCTAACTTCGATTCTCCTTAGAGGCTCTCAGCCCTTGTTTCCAGAAGCTATATGAATGTACTTCTGCATGCTTCAAGCAGCATTGTCAGCTCTGGTGCAACCTACAGGCATCTCACAGCCTGTTTCTTTTACAATAAATCCCTACCCCAGCAGATCATCTGCTCCTAGGGCCCTGTGCCAGTCTCTAGTGTAGGGTGCTGCTCTTTGCTACCCTGCTCTCCTAATCATTACAAAATTACCAAAGCTAGAGTGTGTAGTGCATATCTGCAACTTTTCCCAAAACACCATGTGGAAAAGCTCAAGAATTTTAGCACTGTGCTGTGAATGACAGTGCTGTGTGATGGTCTTCACTGCCACAGCCACCAGAATACCTGGATGTCACTAAATCTGTGGCATAGCCATAAATCCTCTACGTGGAAGACCAGGAATAAAAGGAGGGTCTGGGTGAAGATGCAAACATATGCAAATAATTAGGTTGGTGAGAATCTATAAAAGTTCAATGCTATTTTGTTGGCGGAATTCTGGCTTTTTAATTTTAAAATATTAAACAAACTTTAAAGTAGAAAGGCTTTATGTTATCTTTCATATCGATGCATCTGACTGACTTTTAATTAGAATATTTAATATAAAAATTCAGAAGAATTAAATGAGGTATGTAAAATTCATAGCAGATCTGGTTTTTGACTGATGTCATTAACTCTTAACCTATGACTAAATGACCCTCAGAGAGAGAAGGTTATTGTGCAGTGGAATGCTCTCTTTGAAGTTTGAAGGGCTTTTTATTACTATTTTCAGCATGACTTGCTTTTTAGGCATATGGATATAATTTACAGATTCATAGGCAGAATAATAGTGTTAAAAATTCCTTCTGCAGTGTGTCTTAATTTTTATATACTGAGGGGTGTCTTTAATGTGATATTTGTGTTATGTATGTAATAGGAATGACAGTACTTAAATAATAATTGTTAATTCTAAATAAACACACATGATGTTTATCAAACCATCAGTTTTTATGAGTAGCTAGCTTCTACTTATATGTGCTTTCTTGCAGGAAGGGGACAAGGAAGAATATGAATCAGAATAATAGCTAAATATGCTCACTGCATTGAAAGAATCAATTTATCTGCTTGCAAAAGCTGTACTTGGCTTCCAGAAGGACAGAGGTACGTGTGATATTACCAAATGCTAGTGACATGGAAGAACTTCAAGCACATCTTGAAAGTACTGCTCTCATTTACTTCAAAAGCTATCACAGATCATATGCTGTGACATTGCTTATAGCAAGAATTATTCATGGGAGGGTTGACAGAACACATATAAATCCTGTCATACTCATACACACTGCAAACATAAATCTGTATGTATCCTTTGAGCATCAACTCCAGCTGACCCGAAAGGTTCCCTCCTGTATTCCATCAAAAACAAATGTGAATCTGCTTAGGTTTATTTTTTGGTTTTGTGTACCACTGAAAGTCAGGATTTATGTGATTAAAGTTATTTTGCTTTACAGTAGTGTAAAAAAAAGAAAATAAAATCCTGAGAACCCAAAACTGAACCTGAGGAAGCTCCTTCAGCTTCCTGCTTCCTTCGTATTTTCTAAATAACTGGTAAATGCATTTCAACTTTAAAATATCAAAGAGGTTGTCATCTTCTAATTCTGGACTTGTGGACTGAATTGTTCTTTCTGGAATTACAAGGTGGACACCAGGCCAAGTAAATCTCTGTTCTCGTTTATTAAAGACTACATTAAAAAAACAAACAAGCAGGAGTTACAAGGGATGTACTGCCATTCATTTTATTTTTCAAACTCTACATCATCAGTTACTTAGAAACCTCACTAAAAACTTTTAACTCAGGGGTAAGAAATCTGTTTTAAATTAAAATAAAAGGCAAGTGCTCCTTTGGCCAATAAAACAAAATGAGTACACAAAATGATGTGTCAGGGCTTGGTCTGAATTTTGACTTCAATGCCATTAAAACTCTTCTTTGTTTCCACTTCTATCACCCCTTACAATACTACTCAGTGCGAGTAGTATTCCACGCTGAGAGCAGTGGGGGACCCATAATTTAGTATGAACTGTTTCCTTTCTTGAACATCTAAAAGTACCTTTAAAATGCTTATGGTTGAATAATCAATGACTTCATTCTAGTCTGCATTGGTATATCTTATATTTTTGAAAATACAACAGTAATTATACAAAAATATCTAGTTATGGAGTGTGATTACAAATTAAGTGCCAAAAAAAAGAGGTAACAAAGTTGGAAGCATTTCACTCAGCCTTTTGCCCCACTTTCTTATGCTAAGTGGTATTTTTAATTGGTGGAGACTATCTTTGATGTGTGGCTTAGGATCAGAGGTCCAGCTGAAAAGGCAATGTAAGATGCCCAGACTAACCCATCAGTTTCTGTTAGGTGACTCATTGGCAAGGCATTTATCCAAACCTTTCCCTTGGCCCCAGACCCCACTGTCTATGCACGCTCATGTGCCTCTGATCTTTTTTTGAGGGGACAAGTGTATCTTGATTCCTATTAATGGACTAACTTTTCAGAATTATGTTTAAACATTCAAATATAATTGCACAGTGGATATTTTGATTCCATCCTCACAATAAAATCAGCAATACAAGAGATGAAAAACAAGGAAGAGCTTAACGCAGCCACAAGAACTATGCAATGCTTCTTATCAATATTGTCCTTGCAATAAGCATCAGTATTATCCTGTAGCTAAGTTATGAAGGCATATCACAAAGATCCCTTGAAAGGCATTTCAGTCTCTCTGTTCCTCCATTTCCCTGTGTATCCCATTTTAAATCTACCCACAGCTCACTCCTAAAAATTTTCAGAGCTAAGAATGCCTACACTTCTCTACGTGTCCTCTGGAGTACAGTCACCTTTCACCTTGCCCTGCTCCACATCAACCAAATTAACCTCAGAGCAGCACTTTCCAGCCCACACAAAGCTTGAAATCTGTGGCTTCTGTTTCATACCTTGAGAATGGTTTGCATGCCTCTCTGAGATTTCTCAATTCTAACAATTAAATAAAAATTCCTTCTTCCTCCACAGACCTTACCTTGTTTTTATCTCCATATATTCAAGGCTACAGTAACAGTATCAATTTAAAGAAACTCTTGTCTCATTTATTGGATTTTAAAGTATAATTAAAATCCATTATCCTTGTTTTACAGTTTAAATCTGGATTCAAACTATCAATATATAGTTAATTATATCAATACATAGAACTATATATTCACGCTTATTTTTTATAATAAACTCCGTTTTCTTTCAATTCAAACAGTAGAATGCAGGCAAGTACCACTCTATTTGGTATAATGACTACAGAGAACAGTGCTAAAAACATTCTGGAGCATTTGTGTGGTAGGGGCATTAGTAGTAGGAAAAAACCATACCAGCTAAAGGTTCTTCAGCTTTGCACAGAGGTATTTTGCAGCACCACATAGACAAACACTTTTCAAGTTTCCAATAGCTCCATCTACTGTTGTCACTGCACCTTTTATTCTCCTCCACCAATAAGTCCTCACACACTCAGCTTTCAGTTAAACTCATTTTGCTAACATTTTAAAGCTGAAACCCACCTGACAGTTTTGCCATTCCAGTTCGTGCCAGTTCATAGAATCATACAATGTAGAATTCTATGACATAAATGACCAGATTTTAAGAGTTTGTCAAGTACAATTTTAAAGATACAAACAGAAGACCTTTAGCTTCTAGCACAGCTGATACATCAGTGTTAAAGTCCTCTGATGCAGCCTCAAGGCTGCAAAAGCAGAAAGAGATCCGCAGCTAAATACACAGTAAAATCTAGTAAAGCTGACAAAAGAAAAAAAGAAAAAATCAGTAGAACCAAGTCTAGTGTGCTCAGCATGCTGTGGCTTCATAACTGGCACCACACCTGTTGTTACTGTAAATCATTTGATCCAAATCAGACACAGGCAGAACTGTATTTCTGTCAAATTAGTCAGATGGCTTGTTAGAGAGATGATCATAGTGGTATGCTGGCTGCAGCACAGATATCCTCTGGGTCTGCCAGTACAAAAGCAACCAGTACTTCTGACAGACTTAAAATGTCAGGATAAGCACAGACACCACTTTTCATTGCATCAGATAGGGCAGGAATCACTCTCCTTTAAGTGCCTATATGTGCACTTAAGCTGGATCACTGCCTTGGCTGGGAAGGTAGGAGACAGGCACCACCCAGGCTCTGTTTGCCATGACTGTTCCTGCTAGGGACCAGGAAGGACCAGAGACCAAGTGTTCAGGTGCCAGAATGGATCCTGCATGGCAGTGGTGAATGACTCACTCCCAGGTGGTGGAAAAGAGGACTCTTCTCAATAACAGCCAATGCACTGTGAGCAGCTGTCCTGTTCTGTGTCCTGCTAAGAGATGTAACCTGTTTGTAAGCCCAGAGTACTGGAAGCTACTCCAGGTGTAAACCCTTTGACTGCTTCCAAGCCCCCATGATCTTCACCTTCACAGACCTGATTTGATGGGGAAGGGAATGCTCTGAGCTCTGGGGTGGACGAGCAGTGTAGTAAGCAGAGGATGACCAAGTGATTGAAATCTTGGGGCATGCATGAGAGGCACAGGTTACACACATGTGAGAGCTAACACGCACAGCCTTCAGCCTTGCCAATCAACTTCTCCCTTCTGTTAGCAAATTCATGTCCCACAGATGAATTCCAAACTGTTTGGAAGGGAGAAGTGTCTCTTAAAATGTAAAAACAACTTATTTTCTGGCATCTAAGAGAGAAATTTGGCATGAAGAAAAGAAGCCCTTTCTCCAATTTGCATTTAATGGTAATTTCCTTTGCAGACAGCACTGCGGTTTGTTAAGCCTTCAACTTGAAGCTCATGTTTTAGAAATACATTAACATGCAATTTCAGCCAGCTTCTGTGGGATTCCATGAATAGGAGAACCCAGGTGCTTGAATGAGGAAACCATTATTTTTTCTGGCTGCTTTAAGGGAGGTATTCCAGCCAGGTAATGAGATCAGTTGTATACAGTAGAAACCAGGCAAAACCAACCTTTCTATGGTATTGCAGAAATCTATTGGATCCTGTTGCTACTTCCTAGCAGCAAAAAACAACTGCTGAGGTAGACAGTTGGACACTCACTCCCACTATGCAGGAATCTTAGAAGTAACAGGCTCTCCAGCCTTACCCTGTAAAAGTAAACTAAATGGAAGGATAATTAGTCCTCTTTCTTCAGAGGAACAATGCCAAATACTGCTTTCGTCTTTGTTTTAAAGCCTATTTAATTCCAGCAGGATCAAAAACTGCAAACACTGTCATTTTTCAAGCAAGGTGTTGGGCCATCTCTGGCTGTCCTGCTTGGTTTCACTAATCAGTCTCAGTTTATGATACATCTCTAGGCCACGATTCTCCATTCAGCAGTACTGTTTTTCACTGATGTACTTAATTTGTGGCTTCAAACAGTTTCTGCTTCCCTGAATCATGAAAAGAGAACGTCCTTCACTTCAAGGCAGTTGTGCAGTCTCATACCACTATTCTGTGTCACAAGATTTCACTTCCAGGAGCACTAAGGCTCCCTTATCACAGCATCAGGCTCTAGAGCAGCACTGCTTCACAGCTCTTTTGTGAAGCACTCTGAATAACTGATAGCTTGTTTTTGTCAATTACTATTGTTTTTAATAATAAATGTGCATGCTGTAGGCTTATTGAGTATAAATAAATGCATTAATTTAATACATCAGCTTATAACACACAGCAAAGCCACTTCACCAAATGATAGTCTTCCATCCATACAGACATGGAATAACAGCAATGTCATCCAACAGGCTGGGGGATAGAGTGACAAATACAGCCTGAGAGGAGACTGAGTGGGAGTTGAAAACACAGAGTACTTGGTAGAAAGTTTTCCTATATTTTCGAGAACACTGAAGAGGTCTCCTTGAGGCATGATGGCATCTGCTACCTGAACAAGACACAGGAGTCTCTTTGAGTGTCCTCCATCTTCTTTCTCCATTAACTCAATTTATGAGATGTTTTAGAGAGCATTCAAGGACCAGGCTTGGAAGTGGCAATTACTCTGCTGTCACAGGTTTTACATCTTTACACTCTAGTCTATTTATCCTACAGTCTCACTCTGACCTTGTATCTGCTCTGGGGGAGTGAGTCTACTGAGTGTATGATTTATAAAGTAAGAAAATCTGATTTTCTTCAGCTTTTGGTCCCTTCAATATCAGCTGCACCTCAGATCAGGGCAGGATTGACTCTGGATATGACCAGGATCTGTGACAATTTTATGAATACACAACACACCACCACAGCTAGTGAAAAGGGAATGTTAACCCATCCTTGTGAACCAGCTGTGGAGACAAAATTTAGCAGCACATTTTCCAACTTGGCAGTGGCAAAGATTCCTTTCCATTAAGGTTTCTCCTAGGCTCCCTGGTAGACAAATTTTTCAAGTTCCCCTGAACATGACAACAGGAGAAGGCTGCTGATACAGGGGAATTTACTGAACCACTGACAGGAATGAAATTAAGCTCAACTAGACACATTTATTGAAGAACACAGATTTCTGACCACCAAAGCAAACATATCAGGCCAAAGGCATGAAGGTTGGCCACCGTCCCTGATCTCCTTCAGAAATACATCCAGAGCCTATGACCAACTGCTGGGAAAGTAAAGAAAGGGGCTGCTACATCATGTACCAGTTATGATTTCTCTTCAGGTTTTCTAAGATTGCATACCAAGAACTACAACTTCTCTAGAGAACACACATGAAGAACTAATCTAAAAAAAAAAAAAATCCAAATAGTTAAAACCACAATTACTGTTTTCCCGACAACTAAAATTGGAGTGACATGACAGCTTGATTCTTCAGGACAGCAAGAGAGGTCACCACCACCATTTACCACAGCTCACACGGGATGCTGCAGTGAGCCCTGAAGTGCATTCCTCCTTCTGGCACTACTTTGGTGGCTTTTTCCTAGATGCAATTAATGACCACAGCTTTACACTCAGGCTAGTTTCTTCTGAGAACTAGAATCTGTACAAACTCCTGCTTCTCAAACTCTTCCTTTACACCCTGCTCTTGCTGGTGAGAAGCTTCCCCTCTTCTGGCCTCACACTCAGCTTCTCATCCTGAAATTCAGACTCAACATGGCAGAGAAGCACCTGATGATGAAATCAGATTTGCCAGTGCTGGTCCCACTTTTCTTATCCACATGAGAAAAATTCAGTCAATGCTTTCCTTACTCAACACAGTCGAGTTTTTCACATTTTTCAGTTCCCAGAATGAAGTGCCCGATTTCCTCCTTAGTCCTTCCTGTGCCCCCAAACCATGTCTGTCCAAATTTCATTTCAGTTTAACAGGAATCCAGCCAGCACTCCAGCCTAGGCCAGCTTGTACTGTCACTCACACCAAGCACATTTGCACAGGACTCATGACAGACCCAAATCTGACAAAATTTTTATCAGAAATCTTGGCAAGAAGAAGGAGCATAATTTTGGGAACATACAGGAAAGTCATGGAAACCCTTCTTGGCAGCCAGCAGCAGTCAGGACCTTTTTTGCAGCAGTGTTGGAGCTGCAAAAAAGGCTGATGGTAATGCTTCTTGAGAAGATCAGGAATATATAGTCAAATGATGCCAACCTAGCTCCTTTTGCAGTGTTCAAGCTCCTTCACAAGCCATGTTTTTTAAAATTTATTTTCATTTAGACACAGCAAGTTTTCAGCACTTGTGACAGAATAGTCTAGAACATTTCGGGAGTTCCCGCTGTAACTGAGCCAAACACACCAGAAAAGCTTCTCCACTGGGGGCACAGCAAAGCCTTAGGAATTTTGAGGCAATCCCACCCTGTACGGCATTTGGGGCACTTTTTTCAGTAGCTCCGTAGTACACTTTTTTTTGACAACAACCGTACGGGACGAGCTTCCCACTATAGCAAGGACATCGATTCTGCACTAGCGCGATACCCAGCGCCGCGAGCAGGGAAAGCAACCGGGATACCCGGGAGCGGGAGCGGAGAAGGGCGCGGCGATGAGGGAGGGACGGGGCCAGGACCGGGGGGGGGATCCCGGGATGTGGGACCGGGATGCTGAGAGGGGCGGGATCACGGAGGGAGAGACTGAGAGCAGGGCGGGATCCCGGGATGCGGGGCGGGATCCTGGAATGGAGAGCTGGGGCGGGGCCGGGAGCGGGGCGGGATCTCGGGAAGGGGAGAGGG